>VFFE01007182.1:1596737-1698756 GCA_008921705.1 Burhinus oedicnemus
AAAAAAAAAAAAAAAAAGGAAAGAAAAAACAACAAAAAAACCCCCCACCAGTCTTCAGCTTCCTGAATTGTATTTTGCAAAGTCATGAGACCATTGATGTATTTTGGTCCGGTTTCACCAGGAAATTAGGTCTACATCATCACACCACATCCAAGGATAACTGAGCCAGTATCATCCCTACTGTTGCCTCACATTACCCATCTGCATCAGAAGGGCAGAGCCACGACATCTCTGCATGTGCCATGACCAGAGGAGAGTGGAGAGAAGATAGAGACTCCATCAGCATCATTGCAAGGGAAAGTGTGGAGCACCTTCCCGCCTTTCACCAGGTGTCTGAGACCTCCCATGGCAAAGGCTTTTCCAATACTAAGAGCAAGAAGGTGATCAGAGCTTTCCCTCTAACTAGATACCCCTGAATCTGCTCCAGAGTCACTGTTTCTGTACCATGTTAATTACCTAGTGTCTCAACGGGCACTAACTCCAATTAAGTTTTTTTCCCTGCTGATGGGGCACAATGTTTCCTTCCTGCAGTGGGTTCTGTGGTGTTTAATACACCATAAATTCAGCTTCAGCCTTCCTGAAATTCAGGGGAAGAAGTCAGTCAACCAGGAGACAAACAAATCTGTCAGAAGTTTCATTAGTTTTTGCAGCTTTGTGGAATCACCTGTCTTAGCTCTGTGAGGAAGGGATGTTGATGTGAGAAAATGGATTCTGTTACCATCAATTATTTTCAAGATACTTTTTTTTTTTTCAATTTATCACTTATTTTCACTTTTTGAGAGTAACTATTTTGACTCAGTACCTCTGTTGTCACTAATCTATTAATTTGTAAAACCTCAGATAGTAAATGATTCCTGGAAATGGGGCAGAATCAGAGAAGCCATATACAAAGCAAAAAATTGAGAAGGAAAGTAAAATACAATACAATTGGAAATTTCCTTACAAAGGCGTTTGATTTTGCCAGAAGTGACAAAATGAGAGGTAACTAACATGAACAGGAAGAGTGGGACACACTAAGATGGAGAAATACAGTGCCAGGGAAAAGACAAGAGAAGAAGTACAATAACAGAGGGAGGAAAAGCAGGCGAAAATTTGAAAGCATGAAGTCAACAGAATGAAGAAAGGTCAAGCTGGGAGCAACGGAGAAATTCAGCCGTTGAATAGGCCTGTGTTCACAAAAGGAGCAAGTCAGAAGGAAAAGCATCATTAGTGGTGGAAAAGGGCAAGTTGTGGTTCAGAGAAAAACAATTGAGAAAGATTTGGGGGGGGAACCCACACAGAGTTTGGTAAAGACTAACTCAAGCGAATGAACTGAAAGAGCATACAAGAGATGCCATCCAGAGAACGGCAAGATGGCTCCAACAGGAAAAAAAGGATTCCAGAAACACTGGAATCTAGTTGATTTTGACCTTGGAAATGGAGAACTTGTTTGGCATATTTGAGAAGAGTCTCAGATAACTTTAGGCATTCAAGTATAATTTGTCTTCCTTTTACAGGACATGACGACTTTGTCCAATTTTTTTTCGAACTTACAAGAAGACAAAGTGTAAAGACTGACTGTGAAAGGAATGAGTTTTGAAATTTAAAAAAAATAAAATAAAAAAACTTATGACCTTTGTATTCACCACCATAACTGTTGGCACCTGAAAGAATTCTGCCACTCCACTGCTTTTTGCTTTGGAAGCAAACCTACTGACAGAGACCGTAGGCAGAAAAACAACTAGATTTTGAGTATGTGGGGAAAAAGTGAGCACAATGACAATGATACAATGTAATTACATTTATACATACATAAAAACACAGTCTCAGAATTACAACACACATTGACATTCAGCAGCTACTGTCTGAAAAATGAAAGAACGTGTCCTTTCGCCAGTAAACTGAATTATCCGATATGATGGTTCTGAAAGGACAACGCAATACAAACATCAACCTTCATTACCTCGCGCTAGGATCGCTCCAGCCATCCAAAATGCAGTTTGCAACTCTCTCTTCAACAGGATACAGGAAAAGCACTATCTTTTATGAATCAGTTGACAATGAAAAAAAATAACGTTCCTGGCAAACACACCGCTCTCTAGATCAAAGGAACATGTGCCTGATAGTTCTTCCATTTCTTTAATGTATTTCTCTACAAGTCTTACCTTTTTTACAGACCCAGACCACAATGACCATAACAACACAATTCCAACATAGGATATAACAGTAATTAATCTGCTCCCATAAATTGCCCCAGTCTTCTATTCTGCATTTGGGATAATAAGAATTCTTTTGCTTATCCCTGGAAACTAGTATTTTCTGGAAGAAAAAAAAGTAACAAGTACTAGTTTACAACAGTCCTTAAATCATGAGCAACATTTTAAGAAGTGAAATTACTTTTAAACACTACTGAACTTTTGAGTGTGTCACCTTACTCCCATTTCACAGAAACCTGATGAACTACATAAAGAAATCAGGCTTTGGAGGCAGAGGACAAGACTGAGAAAACATGTATTATTCCCCAGAACAAAATGTTTAGTTATCTGCAAAAGAGGTAGCTGTAAAATTCTAACCCAATTAGTTCAGATATATCTCTTATGCAACTTCAGAACTATTTCCTGATATTAGCATATTGAATGCATATCTTTAAGAAAACCAAAAGGAAAAAAGCAGATAGTAAAATAACTAACTAAATAAGAGCAGAAGGTGCAGTAGGTGAGGAGATTCTTACGAAAAAGCTGCAATAAGAAGTTTGCAGCTAAGGTCTAATTAATACTTCTACTTTTTTTTCTTGTGAACTTCAACATGGCACCAAACCACGTTTGAATCACAACCTGCTGCCATTTAGGTGGGCTTTCATCCTGGTAAGCTGTACAGCAGACACAAAGCCCTTGTGAGGATTTCACTTCACTATGAATTAGTGTCTAACATCGAGAACGCCTTTCATCATCGGCTTGTATTGCCTTCAGGTGCCTATAAATTCCTCTCAGTCTTTATGTAGCACTTGTCTATCAGACCATGTCATCAATTTTACTGCAGGCAAGAGGCAGACACACCTCTTCCTGAGACACAGACAACACAACAATTACCACAGCCACTCTTGAATTATCATTTCATATCAGCTCATTGCCAACTGCTAATCACCCACAACTCGCTACAGAAAACATGTCGCACTTTCTGGGCTCTCTTTACGTCGCTGGTGCTGAGAGCTGTAAGGCTACGATGGTCTCATCATCACCAATGGCCCCACCGAACAGATTCATGCGGCAACCATGCCCCTTTCTCTCTCTCCTTCCACTAATATACAATGATAAACAAACTACATTCCAAGAGAAAGATTTTTTTATTACGACTTCATTATTCATGTAGAGCCTTTTTATTGACTATGCCAAGCCTACATGAAAAAAACCTAGGCAGTACATGCTATCGGAACAGGAATGAATAGCTAACAAATACTTATAAAATAACAATAGGGACTTCCAACTTTTTTAACCAAGTCTGTGCTGAAATTGCTTGTAAAATAAATTGTTTTGTTAAAGAAGAGCTGACTGAAATTATGTCTTCTCTTCTGAACATTTAAAAAAACAATACATGAACACACCTGTCCCTCCAGGGACAAGGCAACTCAAGCGATGGGATAGGGAGTCCTTAATGTTGAGGGTCACCAACTTATTATTGCTTATGGCCAAGAGAAATCTAAAGCTGTAACCATCACCTCATAGCTGTTTGATTTAACGTGCTGGTGCTCAGCTCACTAGCTAGTATGAATGGTTGTTCATTCATACCACCCCTACCATCTCCACTGTGAGATTCCTCACTTAGACATAACAATCAAAGAAGAGGGATCAACCAAAACGTTGTCTGTCTCAAGATACCATCCTTCACCTAAATTCATGTTTCAGGGCCTAATTCTGATCCCAGTTAAAATCTGCACTTCCATCGAAAAACAATTACTCAGGTCCTACACCTGAATCCTAAATTTAACACTGTGCACAAAGACATATTCCAGTTAAAGATGAGTATTTTTCAGTTTACCGCCCACCACTGGTGAAGGCAGCTGCGGCAGGCCACAAGCATAGATAAAATGAAACCAATAGCCCTATGCCAGAATGAGAGCCTAAATACAGGGGACTACAAAGACAAACCTTCCCATATATTTGAAACCCAAAATGCATCTTGTACAATGTAGGAAGCAGTCTCCTCAAATTAATTTTCCGACTCATTATCAGAGTTGAGTGAGGAAGGCACAGACTTGAAGAAAAGGCTTAAATTCTCAGGGTTACTATTTTACATTTTTCAGACTTTTAATTAAATTTGTCCAACGAATTTTTCCCCCCAAAAGGGACAATGAGAACAATGGCACATTCCTGTGCAGAGCCCAGAAACACTTCTCACGGGCTGCAAGACTCAAACTTCAGGTGCCAGCAGCAGGTCCAGGTCTTAACAACTTGACAAAAGTACAAGCAAGCAATGACCAGCTACTGGAGCTACTGAGCCTCAGCAAAGTTCCTCCCCTTCCTCCAAAGCATGGTGATTGACCTTGTCAGTCCTCACCCACTGCAAATAACCCCAAGTAAAATGAGTTCAGTTAAACCACCTTCATGGCTCAAGTCATGATGCTTGCTTTGACACAGGAGAAGAACCCACACATAATTCAGTTGCTCCATCTCAGCAGCGGCTCCTAGCTCAGGGGTAGGAAAGTCACACGACCTGGTAACTCCAGGCTTGTGACTGCCAATCCATACTTTTATTGCATACAGTACCGTATTGCTGTACTCATGAGATGCAGCTAATTTGTGCTGCCAAGCACCTTTTTTCTGTATCACATAGAAGTATTAAGTATTTCAAGGAATCTAGTTCAATGCAGTCTACTTCCCCCTCTTGTTTTAGTAGAGACTGTGTCCCCTGCAGCGATGGAGCATCCTGCTGCTTTTCCACTGCCTGAAGAGCACACTCCAGCAGCTATTCCTCTCCAGGTCCCCACTGCATGAGGGAACTAATGCACACCATCAGATTATTCTTATGAAACAATTCAGTCTTCAAACTGTTAAATCTCATCCAAATGTGTATTTTGCTTGTCACTCCTTTTATTCTGTTTTCATAGGAAGGAAGCAATGATAAACAAATTACTGCACAAAAGCATGTGAGCTCTGGCAGGCAGTTTCAAAGCTACTGACAAAACCCAGTCTATTCACTGCAAGCGTCCTACTTTTACAATCTCTCTCTCTGATCAGGATGTAGAGGACTAATTCAATAGTTTGTGATGGAAAAATACCTAGTGGGCGTGTTTGATTTCCGGAGACAATGGTTTGCCATGTGAAGCTTTTCTCTACCTCCATTCCTCTTATTCCCTCCCCCCTCTTTTTTTTTTTTTTTCTTTTCCCCCCTTTTTTTTTTCCACTTTTTCTTTTTTTCAAAGATCTGAACAATTTGCTTTGAAGTACCGTAGTAATACTTCACTTCTACAAAACCTACTTAAAAAAAAAACAAAAACAAGAAACAGAAAAAAAGTTGGCAGAGGGGGAGAAGCTTTTCAGTAAGGCTGGGACCCTACTAAGTACTACTTAATCGGGGCAGGCTGCTTCCCACAGACAAGTCCACATTATGTGGACTACATATGGTAATGAATGTCAAAAAATATCCTGTATTGTAATTTGTTAATCAATTCAAAGAGGATCAGGTCTAAGGCAGGACCCTAAATTGGCGTATTTCAAAACTCTTGCTAGAGTAACAGGCTAAATACAGCAGAGCATGCAATAAATGCTGCTGAGTTCACAGCAATTCATACCCTAACTGAAGACCAAGTCCCTGCAATAGCAAGTTAATTTGCTCCCTGCTCTTCCAACTATGACAAGGGTTTTCCTATATGAGCCACCAGTCACATAAAAAGAGCATGTGAACACTCACAAAGATTCCATCTTCCAGTGTTTTCATCTCACAATAGCACTGACCACAATTACAGTTTCAGTACCATTCACAGACCTTCGGCAAAGAAAAATTTCATGTTTTAAACAAAGCTATTTTGGTTACGGTTTACAATCTCATCAAAATAGCACCCTCGTCCTCTTTAACAATATTGTTTGTTAGGAATGGAAGAACTATCTAATGCAGCTTAATTACCAGTATTTCCCTTTGGCTTCCAAAGGCATGCACCTGCTTTCTCTTGCAACTGAACTTAATTGAGGTGGTAGCCTAAGATTTCAGAGGTATTACAGGTCTGAGCCCAAATCAGAAGGCCCCTCTCACATTTCTGAAAGCTGCTTCGTTCATTTGTTTTTCTTATTATTTTTTTCCCGTCCCCCTGCTTCCGTGGCACCTTGATGTTCTTTCAGTTAAAGTCTATTTCTAGCCATAGCCTGTGCTTTTCTCAGCTCTCCAGGTCACATTCTCCAAAAGGCGTTCCTGAGCCCTTTGTGAGTGACAAGTGTTCTACACCAAGTGAGCCTCACCTCTCCACAGAGATGACTACCCCAGAGACTCCAGGTTCAGGGATGGGGATGGGCAGGCAGAAAAGGGTGAAAAGGTGAGCGAATACAATTAAAAAGAAAGAATTCTAGCCATACAAAGGCCATCACATTCCCACCAGCCTGGCAATCTTCATAGCATGTCAGTTATAAACACTGATGACATAAGAGGGAATTTTCTAAACTGTCATGCTAAAAGGCAGAATTTCTGGAGGGGAATTGGGCATAATTTTGAAGTTGTCTTCCTTCCCATAATCATCACAGATCACCAGTGAGAGTCTAAGACTGCGAAAGGAGTGGGTGTATTCTTTCTTTCTTCCTTTTTGACCAGTAATGAAATCTGATTTGAATTTGGGGGTTCACATTAATCTACTATTACAACTGAAGTGCTCCTTTAAAAGAATAAATTATTGCCTGCAGATTTTCTACCCAAAGCACATTAGCTTAATGCTTCTCACTAAATTCACACAAGTTAGCAACTAATGTCAACGTCAGAGTATTGACCATTAGGCTTTATACTTTATTTTTAGAATTTTCCAAAACTAAGCAGTTAAGTACCAAGTTTTTAGTCTTTATGCTTAGAATATGAAGGTTCTTTCAAATTTAGACCATGCTCTGAAATCTAAGACGGTACGGCACATTCAGGAGCGGTGGTTATGCAGGCATTTCCACAGCATTACCTGTGGGATTTCAGACAATTTTATGTGGATGGAAACCTGTTTTGGCTGTATAGTATTCATCAGAGCAAACATGGGAATAGACCAGCATATGGGCCTGAAGAATGACCTTTATTAAGTACATATTCAAATACAGATTCTAAAGGGGGAAGAATCTCCCTTTTCTTTTAATATCAACAGTTTTATACGCATGGTAGAATTGCAATCCTATAATCTCACGTTTCAAAGTACAGAACAATCTGCACAATCTCAGGAATGATTTCCTTTCTGTGGGTAACATTACGTGAGAAGTCAGGTGCGTACTGGAAGGGAATGGACGATTAGAACTCAGTAACCACAACAGAGAATGTGAGCAACTCCATTGGAAAAAGATACAATTGCAAAGAATTACCATTGACAAGGAAACTACTACATTCTTGATTTCTTTTCCTTTTGTTTTTTTAAATAGACAACATACAATAATCAACTTGCAATTTCCATAAAGCAAGTAACTATAAAAAAAAAAAAAGAATTCTGAACATCCTACGTATAAAATAAAGATAACACATCCCCATGAGTGAATATTTTGGGGGTTTCCCTTGAAATCTGTCTCGCAAAATACTGGCTACTCTGTAGTTTATCCAGTACTTTTTAAGTTGAAAACCTACAAAGACATTTGACCATACTGTAAGAATCTGCTGCCGCTGTGACCAGTAACTAACGAATAGAGCTATAACTCATAATTCAGACACATCACTAAGTTTTAGGCCAATTCTGCAAGAGAGGGGAAACTGACAACAACTTGGGGCTTACCACCTCTTATGCCACAGGAGCTTTACCTTGCAATTGTATCAATCAGATAGCTTTTCAGTTCAGCACACAGTTCACTTAGGTTTCTCTCCTCCAAATCCCCCTGCACCACAAATCCAGGGAATCAATCCAGAATTATTCTTCTACAGAACGGCACAAACCAGTGTTACGATACAAATCCAAAAATGAGCAGAATGAAGAGTTTTCTTTCCATTATCTCCAGACACTGCCCAAAAAACCAAGAAACAAGAGCTCAGCCCTTCACAATGTAAAAGATACAAACTGGTTAGGTTGAGCTTCAGAAGTGCAGGTCTGAGAACCCAGCTGTTAATATTTTTATTAACACCTAGGACTGCCACAAGTGAGAAGACTGCAAGTGTAATGTAGGACCAGAAAGAATGCTGAAATTAGCCCCATCATTTTATGCTCTGATGAACAGGAGATGGCCTGCTACTATGAGTCCTGCAATTGGAATAAATTACGCCCTTCCGAAATTAAAAGAGGATACCAGTAATAGTTCGTTAAAAATGTAGAAGACAGACGGACAGAATGGTTGAAACAGTACTAGGCAGGATGCTAGGGACTCCTTAGGTTATATTCTGAGATTATCTTTGTGCTCTAAATTATATGTATATTTAAGATTACAGTAACTGCAGCTAGGAAAAATTTAACTTTACAATGAATTGTGACACAGAGCAAAAAACATGACACATGGCAAAATGATATTACCTATCAGCGGGGATAACAGCATTAGGTGTAATATGGAATAAGGTATCTGCCATTTTGAACTCTATCTTTTGAATCCGATGTTGACAGCAGAAGTGGAGATACCCCGACGTACAGTACCACTGTCAATCATTGGACTCATGCGAGCACATGACTAGCCCTCAGGACTGCTGCTTCTTTGACCTTAAAGAAAGTCACACATCATTTTCTGGAAAATGGTTTCATTTAATACTGGTCTCTCCCTTCACATTAGCTAAAACAGACTGGTGACTTCATTACCAGAAGAAAAAGTAATTTTCTTCACACCACACTCTATTTCCAGATTTATTATTACACCCACTTTGCTGGGAAACCAAAAGTTCAGCGCTCTCACAATCCCCTTTGCCTTTGCTCTACAAACTTGCGTGCATATACACACCATTAGAGGACTTTTTGCCCTTTTGCAGCTTTTCTTTGTTCCAACAACAATCTGAATGGAGAAAAAACAGAGGCCTCTCCCCTTTCACCACTCTTTCGCCCTAAATGATCTACTTTTAATCACAACTAACGCTTAAAACGGACATTAGAAAGGAGAGGCTATCCCTTCATAATTACGGAGCTTGATAATTACCTGGTGACTTGTAACAGACCCGTTGTCAATGCATCCTCCCTCCTCTCTCCCTTGATAATGTAATCTAATCTTCTGGCTATGCTTTCATCTGGCATCCGATGCTGCACTTGTTTATCAAACAACAATCTTTTCTTAGGTAATGACAGAACAAAGGCAAGGAAGAGCAACTTCGGTAATATTACAGCACTTACCACTTCAAAAGTAACTGCATCAGTATAATTTACATTGCCTGTGTGCTTTTTTCCTTCTTTTAAATCTAGTATTATCTCCTCTGTGCGAGACCGTGACCTACCTTCACCCTTTTACTGGACTCTCTATATATTTACACATTACAGAAGCTAATGTGCAAAACGTCGAGAGTGGAAGTCAAAACTAAAAACATGGATCCCAAATACAGAAAGCTGAGATATGCCATATGTGTCTTTAGATTTGAAAGAACAGGCATTTTCTATGACAAGAAAATCACATGCTTTATGTTACTGAACTATCACAAAATCTTAGCAATAATGTGTAATGGCTATTTTTTTATGAACACAGATTTTACTCTCTCAATAGCACATTTGGAAATTCTGGTAAGACTCTAAACACAAGTTAAATTTCTCAAACTTCTACACCTCACAACGGAAGCGAGGTCAGGTTGCAGAAGTTTCTGCTTTGGATTTTCTGGGGCCAGTGATCCTGTTTCCTAAAGATGCTTGTACTCCATGTTCCCCATGTGCCTTAACTTTCAGTAGTTCCTCACATCCACAAATTGGAACAGGATGATCTCTGCAACATCCCACCTGTGCTACCTTCAAGACACAATTCTGACGTCATGAAGAACGAGGGCCCCAAATCTCTAATATTTTGACAGTTTACAACTACAAGGACTATAAATAATAGCACAGTAGTAAAAATAGACCTGCCATCAGCAATTAGCAGCTTGGTATCAAATCAGTCTCTGTTTCAGTCTCTGATTGAAAACACTGTCCTGGGGACAGGTAAATCAGGTCAACTCCAGAACTAAAGGCAGGGAAAAAGGGCTAACAGCACTGCAAGTGTGGAATCGGTATATTCTTCCATAATTCATCAGGTAAGACATCCATTCCCTGAAGCACTGAATTACCTAATGACACTAAGTTAACCAACACCATAAAAAAAGAAAAAACAGAGAGAGAAGTAAAAGGCTCACCATTTTTTCCTGAGAACCCTTTGCTTACTTAGTGAAGGAAAAAGGTAAATAAAAAAGTCACGTAAAAAGTAATTATTATCCTTCATCACAATATGATTTCAGAGGCCTTTATAATAACGGTCTTTGCAGACGTTCACATAGTTATAAGGAAGCTCATGAGGACAAGCCAAAAAGAGTTATGTCAAAGCTTTGCTGACAGAACAGAAAACTGTTCTGATTCTCCAGAAAGAGGAAAGGCCTCAGGACCTAGTCATCCAACTAAATTAATACTTAAAATAAATAACTCACAGAATATATTTTTCATGGACAGTAATTTTTGCAAAAACCCAAAGCACTTCAGATAGGAATGCATAATAAAACATTTTTTAAAAAGTCACTTCTGTGATAAAAGAGCAGTTATGAAGCCATTTCTCCAGCACATAAAGAGCGAGCTATAGAACTACAAGCCGGCTTCCTCAATGCCAGCGCTTAACCCGAGAGCTTCTACCAACTCAAAGACATTACTAACCCTCTGGCAATCTTGCGAGAAAAGTAGGGCACTTGGTTTCCCCTCCGCTGCTCCCCCCATGCGCAAAGGAAGTTGTTATGACACAGACCAGGTGTGGAGCCTTGACTCAACAGCCACGCACGACTTCCCATTATACACCTATCACTTATGGGACCACTTATGCTGTCTTCCGCCACGAGGTTAGGCTGGAGGTGAAAGAAGCCGTGCCACATCCTATCAATCCGGCAGCGTGCACACAAAACCTGTCTCTTTGCATTTGTTATGTGAAGAGACCCTATACGCGCTGTCCCTTCCTATTCGTTCCCGCTCTGGCCTCTTCTGCTTCAGGGAAAGGAAAAAAAAAAAAAAAAGGAACAAAAAAAAAAAAGGCACTCTGAGAAGCATTTAAACAGAATAGATCCTAACCAAGGAAAAGTTTCATCAGCGTGCTATCCATTTAATTTCCTCCCAGTCACTTGTATAATGGCAGTGAATAAATTAGATGGATTTAGGTTGTTTCTAATGGTATTTATTTTTAAGTGGTTACACTACCCTATCGCAATGGCAACAACAGTGTTGTAACTGGGCCGTAACAGCTTTTGCATCTGAACGTTTCAGTAAAATCCTTTCACAGCAATTCCACTTATATCCCCCCAGCAACATACCAGGTCTTGAGAAGATACCCAGGCTAATTCACAAGATAATTAATTTACCAGTCCTACAGTTCAATTAATGCAACCCTCAGACTAAATACAGAGCCATTTCTCTACACCATGTGAAGAGCAACACTACCGTTGTTGCCACCGTACTGTCCCTGATACCTGGTCTGGCTCATTCAGACCTAGCTTATCTCTGTGCCGCCCAAAGTCAGGTCAGACAAATACAGTGATTGTCCTGCTTTTAAGTCATCTGGTTCTCCAGTTGAAAAATGCTTCTCAAACTAGTGCAAGTAACAAAATAGCTTCTACAAGATGCACTGTCATCCTATCTGTCTCTCAAAAATGCTGTATTTATTTAGCAAGTATCTACCCGTTGTTCAGTGCATGCTGGTTGCTACCAATAAAAAGCTAAATTTTGCAGCAGTTGCCAGTGTTAAAATACTTTGCACCTGTTTTTGCATCTAAAACCCTGGTGTTTTAGCAGCCTCAGCTTTAGCTCGCTCCTGGGCAGAGCTGATGAGGGGAAGGCAGGATGCACTCTGCAAGGGCTCTGCAGCTGCAGAGCCAAAGGAGAGGGAAGAGGAGAGGAACCCAGAACACGTCTTCAGTTCCCTTCCATAATTCTGTAATTAAAAAAAAAATCTCTTAGTAATGAAACAATTTCCACGAATGTCACCTATCCAGCAAATTACCGCTACTCCTCGTAACCTATACCACTGCCAATAATTCTTGGTAAGCACAAAGGTTAACAAATGTGCAATACTTACTGGATAGCTCTCATAAAAATGACAAACTGTGAGTGAATCATAGCTTTATTAGCCACCGATTACCCCAGTCTATAAGAAAACTGCCATAATTAACCTTCCCATTGCTGTTTCCCACCTTGCTTACCTTCTGTAATAAAACCTTAGCACGGTTACTACTTCTATTTTACTATAAGAGTTGTGCTATGATTTTACTACAAGAGAACATATAGCAGTTGAAGTGTGTGTTTTAAAAAAATTAAAATTGGGGTTATTTTCTCAGTTTTCTAAGAAAGTACTGTAAAAACTGAATAAGGAAAGGTTATTTTAACCTCCAAAGGCTATTGTTCCTTTTTTTTCTCCCCAAAATTGTCTGGAGCCAGACAACACAAGGCTGCTGTGCCCTGGGCTAGAATGGAAGGAGGGCGACGATAGGAGGGGGTGCCTGTTTACAATTACTCCATTCCTGTTTTTAATGAATCTTTCTGAATGACCACTAAGTGCTGGTTTTGTTCTTTGGAACAAGGGAGCTATTACTGGAGGACTAAAAAAGGAAGGAAAAGGGAAAGCAAACGGAAAGCTGCCAAACTCAAAGGCGTTTCAAGCATTTCAGCTGTATGTCCCGGAGGTAATCTGCTCCGCAGGCACAAGACTGTCCCCTACACATTCACAGCCTCTTTTCTTCCTCTTCCTTGACATGCTAAAATGAAATAGCTGAGATAAGGGGGAAACAAGAGAACATCAGAACTGAAGTAAAAATCCACAGATACCTACTAACATACGAAGAATGACATTATTCAGATTTGGGTAACTAACCTAATCACCAGCTACCTTTGGCTCCA
Source organism: Burhinus oedicnemus (assembly GCA_008921705.1). Lineage (NCBI taxonomy): Eukaryota > Metazoa > Chordata > Aves > Charadriiformes > Burhinidae > Burhinus > Burhinus oedicnemus. The sequence continues at coordinate 1,609,885 of VFFE01007182.1, forward strand.
ACTGCTGCTTGCAAGCAAGCCTTCCAGAACTGCATAAGCGGCCAACTTCAAGAAGGTCACGTTTGTCTCACACCATCGTCTCCCTTCCCTGGGCAGCATCTGATAGTCACCCTCCTCAAGAATCTCATCTGCCCTTCCAGATAGCTACCACTAAGACACGAAAAAGAGCAAAACCCCTGTTGTGCTTCCCTGCTGCACATACACACTTCCCCTCCTCCTTGCAGGGGCCGGAACTTCAGAAATTTTACTGTTAAATACGGGGCCGAGGATTTAAACTGAAGGATCAACAACTTGCAAACCACCACAGGCAACCTGGAGAGCCTTCACTGAGGATCCTGAGTATTTCACCAAGGAACTTGGCTTTCTGGGTTTAGTTCCTAGGCTGGTAAGGTTGCAAAGCATCAGACCTTCTTAGTCCAGCAACCTGATAAGCAGAAAAGGTATTTTAGATGTAGTTCTTACCATATCTTAAATATTGTCCTTTCTTACAAGCACAGGGAGGAGTATATTTCGTGATTAACCAAAAAGTATCGTAACAACAACTAATACATTTTCCTTCAATAAAGTTGTTTCAAAAAACTGTATGGTACAGACATACAAAAATGGCACTACGTGGTTTGTTTTGCGTGGTGTGGTTTAAATAGTCTATTGACACACATTTAGAGAAACCTCCTTACAGCCACAGAGTTGGAGTAATGTAGCCATGTCAAATTTACGCCAGCAAAACCATTGTGCACCTGAGCAAATTACCAAGTTTTTCTTTGCACATAACTGAACATGTCATCAATCCACTTTATTGAAAATGTTGCTTAGAAGAGAACAGTTTTCCTCTAATACTCAGAAAAAATGTGCAATGCTACGTGACTTGCTATATGGCAGTCCATTTATAAATCTGACTGGGAGTGGACAGTTTCAATTAGTTAACTGCTCATCATCTATGACATTTGTTTATTTACAAAAGATATTGGTCCTCTACTGCGTATGAAATTATCAAAGTTGCACAGGGATGTTAAAACACCATGGCTGTGATCTCCCATGTCTGTAGTACTGCTCCTTACTGCACCATTTCCAGTATCTTCAAAAGCCGCCAAACAGATCTAGGCTTGTATAAACGTAAGTTGTACCTGCCTATACTGCACAGAGGTATTTGCATTTAAAACAAACATGTTAATATTCATCTGCTGCACACAGGGCAAAGAGGACAATAGCTTTGCATTGCTCTTCTCCTTGCATATTCATACTGTATAGAAGAAGTTTTTATTTTTGCCCCTTCTAATTGCCAGTATGATATTGCAGAAGAGGCAGCTCCAAAGCAAGAAAGGAGAGAAAATAATACAATAAATCTGCAATATTTCAAATCATGGGGAAAAAGAAAAGAGGGCGGAGAAGGAAACAAGACAGGAGAAAGTAGTTTATTTTTTGGCTTTTTTTGACATTTAGAGAAGAAACAAATCAACAAAAAATTATTTGTTTACCTTCACAGTAAGCACTGGACACAGCAAAAAAAAAAAAATTAAGGAAAAGATTAAAAAAAACACAATTATAGTATTATTTCTATTTCTGTGAGAAGTAGCAGTGCAAAAGAAAACCTTCCTTGAACACAATTAATTGGCATACACATATGGGATTCCTACCCTATAAAAGTGAAATCATATACATTATTTAGCATATTGATTAATCCCATGTGTTTTTGCTACAGCTCACCATGAAGGATTTGGCAATACTTCTGCAGCCAACATGATAAAAGCAATAATAAAAACAAAATAATAATAATAAAAAAAGCTTCCAACAACGTAATCTCTCATAAAGTATTGTATAAAGCAAGAAACTGCTCTAAACAACAACAAAAAAAAGAGCAGCCATTATTATACAAAATCAGTACCTATTTTAACATCTCATTTCGCACGTATCTTTGACAGAGAGGTTGCCATCAGCTAAGAAACGTTACCTGTGTACTTTCCATCCTTCAAGCTGAGCACGTACTTGCAGACTTGCAACCACCATGACTCATTTGACGACAAGAAGTTGCATTACCTTTACACTGTATATGTGGCAACCACATTTTGCCTTTCAGCTTCCCTGCCATGGTGGCTGGAATGCACATTTTCCCTGCCAGGCAGCTTATGACTCAAATCAAGATGGGTAAGTTACCACGTTTATCGCAGCAAATAAAGAAGGATGTGCCATGCAAAGGAAGAGTTACCACAATGCAGACGACCACCTTTGCTACTGTTTGTGTGTCAAAACCTTCATTTTCCACTTGGTGAGGATCCTCCATGCTCCAGGAAGCACATGGTGACTAGTATCATCAATTATAAGGACTTAGATTCATTTTAAAACATAGACAAAACACATTTATACAATATTTCTTCTCCAAATCTGGATAGTTTTATTACTTCAATAATTAGAAAATCCATTGTGTAATCTGGTTGAGATGCTCATCTCAGTGACACTGTTTGGCAGTGATCGCTATGGGCTATTTCTCTCCTCTCTGACGCTTTTTAAAATTCAGTTCTTTCATTAGCCACTTACTTCACACTGTTAGCCACCAGTTAGCCACCTATCTACTCAACATAATTATCGAATTCCAAGGAACAGAAATAGATATTTTCATTCCATCTTCTTTCCCATTCACTGTTGCATTCACTTTTGCCTTCTTTTTACTCAGCCAAGATTAAAATTGTAACAATAAAAGACATGTTCCCTTATCTGAAAGTTGTTGTACTCCCCAAACAATTGAGATTGCTGATCTCTGAACCTCCTCCACAGCACTGGATCAGCACTGGCCACATCGTTCCATCCGAGAGCATAACACCAAACTCTTTTTATATCATCCCTATACTGCTCAGCATCTATCTTAACGCTTTGTTTGTTTTTTGATTGTTGCTGCGCTCAGAGCAGATATTTTCACTGGCATTGAGCCATCCATAAGTAATCCCTCAAACAAATACTTTTGTGCTCGTGAAACCTCAGGCAGGACCCTACAACATACACACCAAGGGGAACAAAATAAGGTTGCGGCTGCCCATGCAGGTCTGGTAAAACTCCCAGAATCTGCCTTTACAAACTTAAAGCGTCTTTTATCAGATTCTGTCTTATTCTTTTTTTTGAAGCTTAAAAGAAGAGTTATCTGCAAGAAAAACCAGAGAGTCTATCACATGGCACAATGCTGACAAAGCAGCAACGTGGGGTCCTCACCTCTTATGGTGGGCAGGGACAGGTTTTCTTCTGTACAGTGCCCGACACAATACGGTCCCGGTCTATCACCAGGGCTCCCAGTAGCCTTCCTGCATATACTAACATAAATGGCCAATCCACAGACCAGACACTTTCCATGTGGATGAAGAGAACAATTTGTGGTAGCAGGAGGATGTTATTCTGTACGTGGACCAGCCACTCGAAAGCCCTACCACAGATACGTAGCCTGTGGATTATACTACTATTTGCAAGGCAGCAGAGAAATTATTTCTTTTAAGACTTGGCTTCTTTTTCTGGCCCCTAAGGAGGAATGCGGTCCAGTGGTTACCAGCATCACAACCAAACACAGACTTCTCTGAAAGTCTGGGCGACTAAACGGATGCTATTTAAGAGCTCTGGTACAGTCACAATTAGACCTCTGCTTCTCCACAAGTATCTAATACGACCACAAGCAACATCTCAGTTGTGTCATTTGCAAACAGGGTGAGCGCTCCTTGCTTGCCTTCTGTCTGTGATAGCCTGCCACAATGACCATAAAATGCGGAGAATCAACATTCACTCAAGAGACTAATACGCGTGCTTTTTTTGGATACTTTTGCCCTTTTCTTTACCACAAAGGACAGTGGGGGAGCTTCTGAATTCTCACCTCTTCCCTGTCCCCAAGCCCAAAGTCTAGCCTTGTGCTTTGCAAACAAAAGACATCACGGAAGACGAGACTGCAGTTAACACACAGAAAGCAGTATGTTGTCCAGACTACCCAAAATACAGAGAATATGTTTGCAGAATTTTGTGATAAGCTGATTAATTTTGCTGAGCAAATATATTTTCCATGGCCAAATCTAGGTGAATAGATGACTCCTCCCAGGGAAAGCAATTCTCCTGTTTGGATCATCACCAATGCTCCAAAGATGAAGAGTCTGGAGTTTTTCAGAGACTTGATTTAATCTTGACAAATTATTCCCTTTGGGTTGTTTTGTTGTTTTGGTTTGGTTTTTTTTTAATTCTCAGAATCAGCTACAACATTGTCATGAAAACTTAAAGAAACCGGTCAGCCCAAAACAAAGAGCAAGCCCAGAATATTTCCTTAGTGGTACCTATAGGCTTTGATACCACAGCAGTCAAAGAATGAGAAGAATTGAGGCTTTGGGGGTTTCTTCCCTGTTTTACTTACTTATACACACAAGTGCTTTTTTTTTAAAAAAAAAAACAACTTTTTTTTTTTTTTTTTTTGGCTTGGCTTGGTTCACATCATTCAGGGAAAAGGTACACCTACATCAGCAGAAAATCTTCTCCTGTCAGAGTATGTTGCCACTCCACCAGAGCCTTCTGCCAGTTTAGCTAGAGAAACACAGCTCTTGGGGACATTCAGCTACACCAGCACGGTCACAACTGTACAACTATTGCCAAGTTACTTAGATTTCCATTAATTCAAGTTTGTGTGTAATTTGCGTTACCTTGCACAAAAGCGCAACGATTGCATTTCTTTTCAGTTCTGGGCCCGCATATACAGCATTGCTACTGCTAGTCTTTTGCCAGCTGACATGTCTCTAGGAAGCATATCTTGTATGGAGATTAAAGAGAAGGCAGGAAACGAGGGTATCTTAAAAGGAAATTCCCCACATTTTTTTTCCTCTCAGACTATAAAACAGGATGAAGATGATTTCAGGATTAAACACACAATATCTTTGGGGTGTCATTTACAGACCAGATGAAAACTGAAGTGAAACTGAGAGCACGAAGACAGGAGACTGTTTTTCACAGTATTTTCATCAGAGATTTTAACTGGCAAATGCATAAAGCTACAGCTAGAAGGTTCAGTTTGAAGGAGAAAAAACTATCCTCCTGGCTATTGGTTTACTTTTTCTATGCATTTTGGAATGCAAGAAACCACTTCATGCGTTCTGGAGAGTAGTTGTCTGCCTACATCATATGGTAAAAACTAATTAAAAGTTAACGAAAACAGAACCAGTGGTACGACCCAGTCTAAACAGTGTCATGTCAGACATCAGCAATGTTCTCGGTTCTAGTAACACTTACACAACTTGTTTTCTGTCTTTTATATCCCATACTTCTCTTTCTTTGCTTTCTCCTGCCACCAACATTTGCATACACCCTACTGTCTCACTGCCTCGTCTGCATAATGCAACGTTTCCGTAGATGTAAGTGCAGTACTTCAAAACACAGCCATAACGGCAACGCCATCTTCCCACTGAAAGAAAAGAAAACAATTCCTATTTTCTTCCAATTGCTCTTTCCCCTTGACTCACCTTCTCAGTTCCTTGTGTCTTCTCCCATTGCCACATGACAGAGACTTATTTTTAGAGCATCTGTTTAGATAGGATTCTCCCTGCTTCCGCATGACTGCATGGAGAACAGCGGGCAGCTGGCAAAAACCCTACCCATGCTCCCTCAGCAAGAAGCTGAAGGAGAGAAGGAAGGGAAGGGTATGCAGGGTATCCCTTGCTATCAGGGCAAGCAGCATTTGTAGTAACTGCAGGCAATTTAAAATGAGATAAAGTGTAACCTTTCCATGCTACATGAGTATTGGTCAGAAGTTAGTGCTAGAAAGAGAGACGGACACAAGTCCTTTTCAAGCGTAGTGCAAGTGGCCATTATGAGCACGGTTTGCCAGCAGCCTTGCATGTATTTTGCCTTTCTTCAAGGAAGAAAAATTGCAGGGATAATGCCCAGAGCACCCACACTCTTGAGTCTTACTTTCAAAACCAGAACAGGCTCGTAAAGATCCTTAAGAACTTTGTCTTCCTCGTCATACATGACACACAAGCTGCACTGCGCTTCTCTGGCAACCCAGGGCGGCAGAATTCAACTAAAACATGTTCTCTTGAGCAAAAAATGTCTTTCACTCTTTACCATTTACATAGACTGGGCCATCCTGGAAGAGGCAAAACGTCCTTTATCTATCACTGTAGAAGACAGTCTTGCCAGCCCTTACAGATGATCATGTATTTTTTCTGAAGAGATTTAGAGCATTCAGAGGATCAGAGGAAATCAGGCCCTTTGGTGGGCTCTCTCAAGTCAAAGAAGTGGGTGTTTTTCACCTCTTCCCAGCACACTGCTACAGCTCAAAGGGTCGGAGAAGGAGAGAGCGGGGCACAGAACAGGAGAGGATGAAGGGACCACAGCAGCTGACTGCACTAAAGCCTTGTCTCTGCTCCTGTTTGCCATTGCCAGGCACGTCACTCAGCCCCAGACCAAGAGTCACCTCGCACAGGAAACGTTAAATGCCACCACGTTACGTCGGACATAGTTTGCACCCCTGCGTGGCCCGAATTCCCCGGCAGGCGTGTAGTCTGGCTGTGATCCCCGGAGCGGTTCTGAAGGAGCGGAGGCTCCCTCGCTGCCTTTTCCTCCATACCCCAGCAGCTGTACGCCACGAATGCCCACCCAAGTTCAGATGGTACAACAAATAAATAATAAATGTAAACGTTATCAGAGGACTTTCAACCCTTTAAGAGAAGATAAATATTTTCTATTCATTTCAAAGTTAATGTAAAAAAAAGTCCCTATTGCCTTTATCTCTAATCTTTTTCTCCTTCTCTATAGACTCAAAATAAATTTCAGAAATAACCAGATGGTCAGTAAGCGTTAGAAAATGGCTTTTGATAATAAAACCTAATTAGTTCTGACTTGATCTCCATTGCGTATTATTGGCTTTGGCCATCACAAGAACTTTGCAGTTCCACAACCGCTACAGACAAAACTTGGACACAAAGTCTGCTGAAAATCTTTACTCCCTGGGCTCCCCCCGGCCCCCTTATTTTTTGCAAGTGATTTTAAATGGGACTAATAGATATACAAGGAAATTGGTACTTGCATTAATAGCTCAAGTGTATTCTGAAGCTTTCACTTCCTTTCAACACAGATACATTCTGCAGACTGGCTTTTCCGTACGACAGTATTTCAGGCTTACTGGCAAAGCACTACAGTCGCAGAGAAGATTCCTTGCTGAAACTACAGTTTTCCCTTTGTGTCTTATTAGAGCCAATTCAAGCCAGAATAACAAAAAGTAAAGAAACAAAACAAATGCATAGCTGTCATTTAAAAACATATATTCTTAAAAGGCTTTAGGGGTATCATTTATGAAACACAAAGAGATTTCCTTCTTTAGCAGTGTTCCAACACATTATTCTTTCGTGCTTACTCCAAGACATGAATATACTTGCCTAAAATGTCAGCGAGGTATTTATACAAAGGCAACTCTTCAGAAACCTATTATTGTGAATACAAAACAGGAAGTACAGTAATACCACCAGTATATGTTAAATAATGCTTAGTATAAACTGTGCTCTTCAATTAATAAGCAGTGTTAACCCCTTTAGGGGAAAGGGAGATGTGAAGTGTGAACTGAAAATACTGACTCATGATAAAACCCTTGAGTATTTTTCCCACAAGGTTTTTTGTTTCATTGGCTTGTTTTGGTTCTTTTTCCCCTCCCCTCCTAACAGCAGACAGAACACAACAGAGGACGATTTGCAATATAAATGAGAAAGAAAAAAAAAAAAAAAGAAAAAAAAAAAGAGAAAAAGCAAAGGTTGATGATGTAAAGTGAAAAAAAGAGAAACATGAAAATATAATAAAATAATAGTACAATACATGTTTAATGATATTTTGCACTCTGCAACTCCTTTCAGTTCTCATGCTTTCACTAATTAATCCTTGTAACAACTATGTCATACGGAAGGTGCATCTTTAGGAAACCACTCCATCAGCTAATTCAAATACATCCATAGTGGTGTACAACTGTCACAACTATTTAGAACAGGATGTAAATAAAAATACCATACAATACTGAATATTCTTCAGCCACTTAGCTGGTATTCTACAAAAAGCATGATTAAAGTAAAAGTTAAAAATTAACCAAAAAATGCTTTTTTAAAAGCATTAACCATTGTGAATTGGAGAAATGTATTTTTTGCATAGAAAAATAAACTGATTAATAAAAAACACATTACCCTATAATGAGACAGACACTCCAGGCATAAAAGCAAAGCTCTTTCCTCACATATGTTGAATAAGAAAATATTTTTAAATAGACAGATTTCTAGAATACAAGTGAGACAACCCAATCACCAGTTTATTCTTTTCAAAACATCCACAGCTGCAGTCAAAAAAAAATTCAAGAGCTTCCCAAGTACAAAGACCTGAAACAAAAATCACATGCAAATCTCAAATGGGCAGAAACCAAGCTCCTCTTTTTTAAGGTCTGACAAACCTATATCTATTTACAAACGTGTAAGGGCTTCTCTTAAGACACACACTCTCTCTCTCCCTCCACTTTCTCCTACAGGCACAGCATTTTGAAATCTTCATGCACGCTAACAGACTGAACTTTGGTTTGACTGCCATCTGCTGATTGCATGTTTTGGGAACCTGAAGACTCGTTTAAAAACATGTGCACAGAGCTTTCAAAATGTTCAGTGTTTTTTTTTTCCAGTTCTTGGTAACAAAGAAATTAGAGAATTAGTGATAACAGGTATAAAGAAAACGAATTAGACCAAGCATCCTGGTATTTAGCATCCTTTAGCTAATTTCCAGATAAACAAACACAGAAAATATAATAATTTTGTGTGCATGAATAACATGGCAACTGAAACAAAAGCATGTAACACAGGACCATTGTGACAGTAAGAAACACAGAAACAGGTACAACAGCTACTCCTTAAAGAGAAACATAGCTGAAGCAACTATTAAAAAAACCAAAGGAAAATATAAAATAGTAATAGATTACCTTTATACTCCTCCACAAGGGAGGACATCACAACAATCCATTTTGCCACAAAAATATTTGATATTTTGTAAGTCTTTGTTTCATTGTATCCTGATGAACCCACACACACATACAAAAGAATCCAAATTCACTTTCAGGACCCTCACATTTTGCTGTTTTCTTTCCTTCAAGATAGCATATGCTTCATGAAGGGCTGAAGGGTTACTGATGCTGAAATGATGGAATCAAGATGTGAATACAGTCAAACCTACCAGCCTCTTTGGAAGTGACCATCCCATGGACTAGGACAGGACTTGAAGTGATTTACTCCCCTGTGCCACAGAGGAATAGCTGTCCTGGTAAAAACAGCTTTAGCTTGTAAATTGTCTACAACAGGTGACCAAGCAGCCTGTGCACGTGCAGAAAGTTATCATCTCAGGGCACCAGGACCACCTGGCTGAGAAAACACCCGGTTTATTTTCACCCTCTCCCTCATCTTTGATGAGGTGGGAGAGCTCTTATATCTCACTTCCGTCTCAGTTTGCTCCTTCAGCAAAGCTGTAGTTCTTTCATGCCTTTATTATACGAGAAAAGTAGAAAAATCAAGTGATTATATTTATCCAAGCAAAGAATGTTAAAACCCAAAGGGTTCAGAATTGCCAAAACAATGACTGTTTCAGCCCAGTTTGTATCCATGGTATACTTCTGCCTAACCAGATACTACCTTCAGTCACCTTTTTCTAGTTCCTAAAAATTCCAATTCTGCAAACATTCAAATACATGCTTAGCTTTACTTTAAAGCTTATGCCTAAATGACTCCAGTGTTGGAAACAAACACAATCTTTGGCTTATGGGAAAACAGTTGTCAAGGCTTGAGTGTGGACTGAAGGAGTTCCAGCAAACCTACTCAAGTTCCAGGTTAAGATCTTTTGTATCAGTATTTTTATGAGAATAACATCCACATGAATAAAAAGTAAACCCATGGAAATCTCACCACAAAAAACACACAGGCTGCCATTTGAATAATGAGTTTGGATTTTTCTACGAGCCCAGAACTTCAGGTGGCACGCCAGGTACACAAATTCTGGCGATTCTGAATCACACCACAACTTTTATTCTCTTAGAACAGTACTAATTAAAATCATTTATTTTAAAATATATTCAGTGTCTCAGAAAGTTAATGGTTCCAATTCATATTTTTCCTGTTCCAAGAACTTACATTATTTGTGCTCTGTCACAGCATTGCTGGCAGATCACGTCAAAATATGCCTTTGTTGTGGAAATGTGTCTGCTTAAACAGTTTCTTTATTTGTGATGTGGCATCTTCTGTGAAACATACCCTATTTTCACATGAAAAACAAAGACAGAACAGATTCCTATTCTCTACAAAACTTGTAAATGATCTCGGACAAATCCTGCAAATGACCTAGGACCTTCAGTGATGGCTTCTTTCCTTTTCTTGCTCTGTCTGCTAGAAGTAAAAGTAACCCAAAAAGAGAAAACACAAGACTTCCCCTTCAGTCATAATTCTGAAATCTCTTCAGACTCAGTGGGGTTGCACAGTCATAAAAGAGGGAAGAATTCCGTCTTCTGTGAATGTTAATCAGCAATTTTCTCAAGAAGCAGTGACAGAACAGCACCTAATGCCTCAATTACAGTGCCTACAGCAATTACAGCTCTTTTACTTTGTTTCCATCACTATTACAAGCACTCTTGTTCAGGATTCATAAAGGATATAGACGTCTTCAATAAGAAGGTGTCATTCTTCAATAGGCACTACGCTAGCCATAATTGCAGCGAGGAGCACAACCTACTTCCACTTCACACCGATTCTTTGCACTCTTCCGTCCCTTGACAACACTTTTTCTGGGGAGCAGGCAGACTGTTGAAGCCATATCAGAAAATACCTCCCTGTTGGTGTGGCAAGTCTACGTTCCAACAGCAAAAGGCGCACGTGAGCAAGACAAAAAGAACCGCTAGTTATTTTCCAAACAAAAGTGTATCGTCACACACCAGTAATGCTGAATCTAGCTAAGACATACCTTTAATTTAAGAAATGCACTGTTTATCTTTATTTCTGTTGCACAGAACCAAACCATAATTTAAGAGTGATATCCTCTGTAGCCAATGTTTCTGGGTGAATAATAAGGTTTGCACCCTAACTCCCCTGGGAAATGCATTGTTTCTAAGTACAGGCAGGGAAGCTCAGAGGAGCATAAGAAATAAGAATCAATGGGGAAACCTAGGATGAAGCCAGTTACATTTCCTCACACCCACTCAAACGGCATCAATTAGTTCATGACGACAACAGAGAAGCTCAGCTATCAGATCAAAATGGTACTTAAGCACTAAAAGAGGTATTTAAAGTCTTTAACACACTTCAGTATTAAATGCATGAAAGAATGGTATTCCAATTTTATATATATAAAAAAAAAAGATAATTTTGTAAGCTAGTACATGTATTCCGTAACAAAAGTAAAATAAATGGCCATTTTGTAAGTGCAGTAACATGTTCCAAGGTGTGTGTTTGCCAATTACACACACCTCATATGCTGACTGATGAACACACACACACCCTGGCGTGTGTTCTTGCTTACATATCTCACGTGCCTCCCTGTTAAGTAATGGAATAAGACTTGCCTTGCAAACTGGCTAATGCTGCCTCTTCTCGCTCGGTGACTTCTGCAGAAAATATTCACTGCTAAGAAAAACAACTTCTGAAACAGAGTTAAGCTATTTGCAATCTTAAGTACAGTCTATCTGCAAGAGGCAACTCCGTGATAACCTCCGTTTTCTGTATCGCTGTCAGGCATGTGTTTTCCCCCGGCGGGGCTGGCATTCAGTATTTATCTGCATGCATTGCTGCCTACTGTAAAGACATCCTTACAGATTACTTTTTCCATACCGGATAGTTACTCTCAATGACTGCCTGTTTCAGTTATTTTCCTCTTTATAAAAAGATGGCCACGCTCATGCTCTCCACACAACAACAACGTACACTGTGGTATGGAGTTGTCCTTCTTTTAGAATGACTCTTCTCTTTTAAATTTTTTTTTTTTTTTAATTTTATTTTGCTTCTACTTGCTTATTTTGAACAAATGCTGACTAGCATACAATAGCTCTAACAGAAAGGCATGCTTTGTACAAAACAATAGATTTCTCAGCCTTCTGGAAGCCAATCAGTGATTTTTTTTTACTTTATTTTATTTTCTCAGTCACAGGGCTTAATTCCACAGAGATATCAACACCAGGAACTGCAGCTCACCTATCATGGTCACTTCTGACAAGACATAGCAAAAACAGTGTCATGCTTATTGTTCTTCTCCTTTTCCTTTTCAGAACCAATGTGCAAGGGTGCAAAGGAATTCAAATTCTCTTAAGCTCATTATATTGTGTGATGCTTTATCTCTCATTCCTCTGTTTTCAATAAGAGTCCAACTGTGCTTGTCAGGATCTGTCTCTAGATAACAGCATGTGCTGGCAGGGTATAGGCCTTTCCTATGTTACCTCTCTATTGCGACACAATACAGACCCCTTCACCTCATCTATTTTTCCTGTATAAAATTTGCATCTCCTTTATGAGGTCTAATACCAAAGAAATGATGTAATACAGGAGCCATAATTTTTGATGATCTAGTTAATCAAAGCAACAAGGATGAAGACTGAGGGTAAAGTCCAAGACTCTCCGGAGACTTAGCAACTGGATAATACTCAGTGTAAGTAAATGCAAAGCAACAAGCATGGGAAATTCAATCTTTCTTTTATATATGAATGGATGGGCTCTGAGATGAATCATTACCACTTCTAGTTTTAATAGACTGTGATGAAAACTTTAGCTCAGTTGTTGGCAGCAGTCAAAAAAGCAAATCAAATGTTAAAAATTCACAACTGCTAATAACAGAGTAAAGACCAAAACAGAAAGCATCATTATGCACGCATACAAATCCACGTGGCACCCACACCCTGGATACTGTATGCAGTCCTGGCCCCTTTCTCTCAGAAAGGATATAAGCAAGGATGATCAATGGCATGAAAAAGTTTCTGTTTAAGGAACAGCTGGCTCTGCTTTCATTCCTCATAGGACCACCTTGTTCACCTGTTCCAGTTATTCAGAAGTTGATTTTTTTTTTTTTTTTAAAGAAATTATTACATAGCTTCATAGCAAGGTGCACACCAGGGAAAGGTAAAGTTTCAGGTTTGCACATCAGTTCTTTTGAGAGCCCACTGCTTTGCCAGAAACAGAGCACACAGACGTATGGAATGGGGGCACAAAGGCATGATTTGGCACGAAAAGCGTAATTCTTGTTTATTTCCTGAGAAAATGTGAAAAATAATCATCAGCTCTGTTCAGAAACAGGTTCTAAAATGCCCACAAGGTTGTTTTGGTTTTTCACTTGTCCATGAAATACAAATGAGAAAGCCACAGTGATGTTTCACTTCCTCCTCTTCCATCTGTGAAGTGACAGCTACTTAATTTGCCTTCCCTTCTCCTAGCAGTGTTTTAGAAGATACTAGTGCATGTGACACAGAAGTGTATTCATACACAGGCCATAATGTATAAGCCATCAACGGCTGCAGCCCTCCAAAGAAATAGCCCAGTGTTTCAACAGTTTTATTTACCTTTGTTTATTTACCTTCATATTCCATTAGTTCTCTGTGTCTTCACCTGAGAAAAAGCCTAGTCGCTTTGTTACAAGTTCTGACATCCTTTTCTATCATCCTGCCAACCCAGTTCCCAAACAGTTTCTAAAACAGAACTCCCTGTACAGGAAATAACAAAGCAGGTATAGGGGGCGTGGGGGAAGGGGGGAAACAACATAGGAGGATAGGGATGGAAACGATTTATTATAGAGCATTACAGCTATTGATGTGAGGTTACAGGGAAAAGATACCAGCAGTAGCAGCGTAACTTGAATGCATATAATTAATTTCATACTAGATTTTTCTACTTTATAAAATCTGTTTTCCTAACAGGTTTTTTTTTAATGTTGGAATGATAACTTTGAGGGAGGCTATTAATGGGAAAATGGAACACACATCCTATCTGAAGGAGTGGTTAGTAAAACTAAAGAAGCTCATTTTTAGGTTTAAAGGAGACGAGTAATACAACACAAGATTTGTCAGTATCATGTGATCACCAAAACAAAAGGACAGTTCCCAAAATCACCTTCTTCAGCACCTGACAGGGACAAGTAACTCAAGAAGATACCATAGGCGGCAATCAGAATATTGTTATAAAGTGTGTACAAAGCACAATTAAGAGAGGACTTTTTCAAAACCTTTTCCATACATTTGGCATATGCTTCTCTGTAGTACAAAGCTTAATTTGCCATGGAGGGAATACACTTCCATTTAAAACAAGTAACTACACCCTATTTAATTAAATTCCTCAACTAAGTAAGAGCATGTAACAGACATAACCCCCTAAAAACAGCATTCACTTCAGATTTCCAGAAGAACTGCTGAGTCCTACCAGCCACTGCCTGGCACCACTCAGTCAAAATACTCATTTGACTTTTAGACCTTTCTCTCTCAATCAGCTTTAAATACCTTGTAGTCCACACCTTTTTCTAGGTTATCCCAAAAATCTAGCAAACTGTAGTGATTCTGAGCCAAGTCTTAGAGTTGTATATACATCAAATCATACAGAGCTTCAAACAAGCTTTTGTTATTAAATTACATTGGCATATGCAACCCTGAGGTACTCCAGTGACCTAAATAGTCATCCAGCAAGCTTCCACTGTTCATAAGAGATGTTAATGTCTCATTTGGACTAGCTTTGCTCTCCTGCATGTATGCATAACAATCCTTCCACATACCTTATGAAAACGATATATTATGAATCAATGACCCCAGATTGTTCCCTTTTCTCTTTTGCTCCATTATTATAGTAGTGCCTTCATTTAGCTTGATGTTAAGAATCTTACAGATCTTACAGAAAGAACCTGTTTTTCCTGAACAAACCTATTATCTTTTATTGTTATATGTACCGCACATGAATGGTATTTCTACTTATCCCTAAGCAGCACGTACATCACTTGTGTCATCCAACTTTCATCACTGATGGAGCAAATAAAATGTAAAGCTGGATCACTTTCAACACAACAACAAAAAAACCCAAACAAATAAAAAAATCAGCTAGTGGAAATTCTGCCTATGATGTCCTATTTTTCCTTCTCCCCACAGAGATTTCACAAACAAAAAAATGGTCCTAATCAACTGAATGGACTAATCATAGCATTTAATATCCATAAAGAACATTAAACAAAAGATTACTAATATCCTTACTGAGAAACAAGTGCATATCAGCTAATGCCTAAATTCAACGGCTCTTCAACAGTCCTTTACTAATGTAGAGAGCTTGATGGTATTCCAACTTGCTCATTATAAAGCTTTGAGGTTCAGAGGTTCTCTAAAACTGAAAAGGTCACCACCTTAAAGCGTACGACCAAACAACAAAACTGTACACTGGCCACCTCGTCCTCCCAAGCTGCCCTCCATTATGATCGATACTAAACCAGTGCTATGTACAATTCTGGGCTTTCTATTTCACCATGACTTCCATTTTTACTGAAACAGCTTCCGCCCTATTAGGGAAGAGATAAGTATCAACACTTAATATAGAAGTCACTCAACATTTTACATTATAAGATCATGCATTCAGCAGCTTATGCTATTCTGAGATTTGACCTTCTTGTCCTTTCCAAGCTGGCTGGCTGCCTTCAACTGATTTGTTTTATAACATTCCAGTCAAAACATTTCAGCTGTTGCATGAGGAGACCAGGAAAAAATGTCGCTTTATTTACGATTTTAAAAAAATTAATAAAAATATAATTATTTCACCCTAACCTTTGGAGGGAGATCTTGAGACCTCATCACATTAGAAGGACTTGAAACATCTCAATTTGAAAAAGCTTTGTGAGGTTTCTTGACAGTTTGCAGATACGTTTTCCAAGTTTTGACCACTCAATGACTGATCCTACCAAGGCTCCCTTGAGTCCACAGGCCATGCTGGACCCAGGCTCCCAAAATGACAGCAGGAAAGTGACTTCTCTTATTGGAGTCACTTGAATCTAGTCAAGGAGGAGAAGGAGAAAGAGGACATCAGACAAGAAATAAAACTAAGAATCTGGACACTGGGGCAAAACCGATGCTCATTAACAAAGGATTCTAGATGTGGAAGCTTGGGAGGAAAAAGAGGATTGGGAAATCCTGGCTGGGCAGGAATGCATCCAACAAGAAGCAGAAGCACAAGCACAGGGAAAAAAAGTTGACGTTAATGGAACAAAAAGACTAGAAGCAAGAATCATACTGAGATTAGATGAATAGTTTGCTGAAGATCATGAAGTCAGTAGACATAAGAAATACAGACCAACGGGTTACTGCATAAAGAGAGCAGGCAAATTGAATAGGGAGAAACACCAGGGAAAGAATATAAGGAAGGAGTTATGCTTATGGAAATTTGGAAGAAATGTTACCACTGAAAGTGATTTATCTACCCATTCTTATGTTGTCTGTCAGAAAATATCCTGGATAACAGGTAAAAGTTCCATTCTTGCACAGCAGACTCCACAAAGAACAGCAAAGGAGTTTAATATTGTTGTCAATTTACCACCTATTTCAAGCGAACAAGTTTTCTACGGCAGATCTAGAGGGCCCTGTACTGCTGATAACCGCACACCACACGATGGAATCTGAATACTCCCCCAGAAACTAGTAATTGTTCATCTGATTTTCAACAGCGTAAATCAAAGTCCTCAAAAGTAAGGAAATGTGAATATTAAGGTAATTAAAGTAGAGGCAATCATAATGACTTGGAAAAATAATTTTCTAGAATAATGCAATTTAATTAATCGTGCATGATGAATACCACTTTAATTAACATAAATAAAGACTGCATTATAATACACATGCACAAAGAAGAATGAATTAAGATTGTACATGCAGTCTTACCTATGGCAGTTCTTAACTCATGGGTGCTCGACAAACACAACATTCTCTACAATGCTATTTTAATATAGTATACACAAAAACCTACATACATACTGTGCATTTTGCATCCACAAAGAGGAAAGCTGGGCAGAAGACCAACTACAAAGCAAGCCCTAAATGTGTCCATGGCTACAGCCCAAGTACCATAATTGCAGCTGTTCCTCTAGCTTCTGTAGCTCACAGTACTATGCTAACATCCTTTTCAGTGTCACTCCCATAAATATTTAAAAAACAAGACTTTTTGGAATGTCTCTTCCTTAACTGTTATCATGACCCTGAAGAAGCTTATTAAATACAATATGACTCATGCCATCCAACACGCTGACTGTGAAATATGCCTTGCCGCGCTTTGTTTACCTGCCATAAAGCCCAGTAACCCCAGTTACAAGCCACCAAGGCCCTGACAGCTCCTGAGGATGCTCCCATGGGAACCGAGCCAAGCAATACATCTCTGGAGAGCTACTCAGCTGTACCCCTCCCCTGCACGACCCAAACACACTGACACAGAGTGGGAAGAGCGAAGTGAAAGGATTCAGAAGGAAGAGGTTATCATCACGTAGACTGTTCTCAAGTAATTCAAGCAGGAAGTGAAAACCCATGCCTTTATAAGCACATTAAAACTTGCTGCACAGGTACATGAAACTTTGCCATAAAATTAGTGTTACTTCTCAAAAGTTTCTTGCTTTGTCACTAAACCCACACGAAGAATAGAGTTGACCTAACCCAGCACTTAGGAATTTGTACCCAGTCTACGTGTAGTGCTCAAATGCACCTCATTTTTAGAGGCATGATTCATTTTAACCCCATATGTTCCCATGTTGTCTTACAAACACAGTGTCATTTTCATGTTACTGTTGGGAAGAAAAAAAAACAACAACCAAAACATCAAAAAACCCCACTGGCTATCAGTTACAGACTCACTGAACTGAGGGACGGTATTTACACACCAAACATGAATCCAAGAGCCTTCCCAGTTTCCACTCTGTTGATAATCTGGAGGCTTTCTAACATGCTGTGTTCCAGATCTGGACTTCATGAGTCTAGAAGGTATGAGTAAGAACAAACTCTGGCCCTTGGCCTCTACTTTCCCATCTCTGTACTTTTCCAAATGAAATAAATACACTCTGATACCTTCAAGTAAGTTTTCTGGCATGTGTTGCAGAGAAATTTATGAAAGTATTAGCAATGCTAAAATACATGACTGACTCGATGTAAGGAATGCTTTCCATTATAAAGCAAAGAGCAGGCATATTTACTTTTCCGTTCTATTTGAAGTAAAACTATTATATTTTTTACATACGTTGTTTGGATGTATGTTTTCACAGACAAAATAAAGCCAACTTATCCTGGCCCTATAGTATATCTGTTAAAGGAGAAAATATGCAGCCCAGCAAGTTTTCCCTCCAACCCTTCTTTTCAGGCAAGTAATAAATCTTGAGTGAAAAAGTCACTGTGCTCTTCAGCTGTCACCACTAAGATTTTGTTTTTTAAAACCGTAGCAGCCTTAAGGCTGATTTACTGCCCAGCCCTGCACACTCTGACAATTGAATAGTTGGAAACAAAAATCACTTTTGCACACCTGGAAATATTTTATTTGGTGTACTCATGAGAAAACAAAGTTTTCATCAGTGAGGAAGGAGACGGGGGAAGGGAGAGAGAGAGATTCAGGTGAATCTTAAAACCGAGTTCTTGACTTCAAGAGAAACTTCATTCACACGTACATGAACACAGAAACTACCTCTGCAGTCAAACAGAGAGGTCGGGCTCCTTGGGCACCATGGGTTCGCTATGCAATCCAGCCTCAAATCATCAACCTGGGAGTCTTGGCCAGTAAACAGCAGTGCTCATCAACTGTGTCTGTTTAGTCATTTCAGTTTGACAGGTGAAAAGAATGCATGACAACTTTTAAATCATCTCATTCACTCTTGCTCTTCTTTGTTTTAAATAAACTTAGTAAGCTCTTAATCACCCTAAAGTGTAAACATCTGATATTAATAAAGGCAAAATTAGACCTTTGAGAAACAGCTACTTTCCAGAGCATCTCTTTGCCCCAGTCAGAGTTGCAACTTTAACAAGACTAAGGGTAAAAACCCAAACACATACCAGAGAAAACCAATTGCTGGAAAGTGTGATGATGCCAAGATTGTGAAACTATTTTTGAATATCAGATTCTCTTTTCAATGGCATGTAGCTTGATATCTTTTCTCCCTAAAGCTTCATTTTCTGCAAATTTATTATATGCTCCAGAACAATCTTGTCTTCAAAAGAAATCCCATGTCTTCTGTTATTTCAAAGAACCATACTTGCACCTGGGCAAAATGATCTAAGTACTCTAGGTGCTGCCTGACTGGAGACCCACAAAATCTCACTCTCTATTTTTAATCCCAGGGCTTTACAAGAATATGAGGAGTGCCCTTTGACAAGCAGAGAGCATTTCAGCATTTAAAGCAAAAAAATAATAATTAATGGTTCAGCAATGTGGAGAGACACGGCAGTTTCATTTACGTACTTTGATTCCTACTGTGAAATACTTTCCAACCTGTTCTATTCTCGTGATGCCTACAAAGCCCATCTACAAACGAAGACTGATTTCAGTAATACAATATCAGGCAGGGAAAGCAGTTTAGCAACTCTGGGTAGATTTAGATTAGATCTCAGGAAGAAATTCTTTACTGTGAGGGTGGTGAGACACTGGAACAGGCTGCCCAGGGAAGCCGTGGATGCCCCATCCCTGGAGGTGTTCAAGGCCAGGCTGGATGGGGCTTTGAGCAACCAGGTCTGGTGGGAGGTGTCCCTGCCCAGGGCAGGGGGGTTGGAACTAGATGGTCTTCAAGGTCCCTTCCAACTCTAACCATTCTATAATTCTAACTTACCTGTTAGTTATCTCTACCAGTCCCGAGGCTGGACTTCGTCTCCAGTAACCTAGCAGTGCCAAATTAAGTACATAAAAAGATTTCACTCTAATTAGTGTTTACTTAGTACTAATTTATTCAACTGCCATAAAATACTTTGCCAAGCAGTGAGTGTCCCAGCACCATCTTCTAAAAAGCACTTAGTTTTGTGCCCCCATCTTCCAAATCTGGATGAAATCTGTACAGAAGTAATGCTGAGAAATGAGAGCCAGAGACATATCCCCCTTCCTCTCTTCATACTGTATCATTGCAAGGCCAAGGGACACTTGACTGCTTACCCTTAAGCCAAATCCAATGCAGAGCATAACGAAAAGCTAGATATTTAAATTTCCTCCTCCAGAGTCCTAAAGCAGTTCAGCATAGGTGTGACCTTCTTTCAGGCACAGCTTGATTTGGGGATTTCCCACCTGAGCACTAGGGACAGAAAAAAAATTATCAGATTTCTCCTTCACAATTCCATGTACAACTCTATCTGTGTTGACATACCTAAAGCAGTAGGGAGTGCTGGGATGATTTGTTGAGAAGACAGAGCCAGGCACTTCTCAGAGGTATACAGCAGGCCCAAGTTACAGCAAGCTAGACTGTTAGATATATGGAAGAAAATCTTCCTTGTGAAGGTGGTCAAACAGCTGAGCAGGTGCCCAGAGGCTGTGAAATCTGCATCCTTGGAGAAACTCAAAACTCTCCTGGACCAGCCTTGAGCAACCTCATCTAACACTGAAGTTGGCCCTGCTCAAGCAGGAGGCTGAACCAGAAGACCCCCAGAGGCCCCTTCCAACCTATTTTATGATCTTTGGTCAAACGGGAGGGGTGGAGGGGTGTCACAGAGGGAAACACAGCACGTGACTGATGGATTATGTAGCTTGTAACTCTACAGTACTACACTGTATTTGGGAAAACTGAAGTCCTACCAAGTCAAAGCTGTAACATAGGAAGAACCTTTAGTAAGATATATCTGACCAAAATGGAAATCACAAATAGGCAAATATGTAAATAGGAAAATGTATTACGTGGTAGTGAGTTAAGTTTGTGCCACTGCATCTGACTGCTAAATATGCTTGTAGCATCACCTGCTTTATAACAGCACATACACATTTCCAGACAATAATGAATAAATATGCAAAATTCTTTCCTATTCCTTTTAACTTGTAAAACTGCAAACCTAAATATTTGAATGTCTTCCATAAGCCATCAGAAAGACAGAACTTTGATGTTTTTAAAGAGGAAAGATTATTTACTTTTGCTGCAGGCAAGAAATTATACTTTCTTTACTGATTCTGCCAAATGGCTCTATCACGCATTTTTTATTTTCATCAAAACAAGCTACTTTAAATTAAAGTTGTCCCATAACTACACAGTAATCAACATTTTGAGGGTCAGATCAACTTGATGAACCTCTGTTTGACTTCTCTACCCAAAAGAGTCCTCCAAATCCAGATGAACCACAGGGGAAGGGAGTTTTATTCCCTTTCCTCTTGCTTGGTAGTTGCTAGGAAGAATACAGGCTGCAGTTTTGTTTTGTTCACATAAGCGGAACAGACAACTCAGTAGTATCCACATGGTTCTTAAACTAAATAAGCTGAATTCAAACCCAGTGGTTAATACACTGAAGCCAACACAACTTACCTAAGGAACAGCAAAACTTGCAGGTGAAGGAAGAGAAGGTGGAAGAGGAAGAAAGTGAGGAGGAAGTCTAGTGAGCAGGACATTTTTAAAAAGCAAAATAAATATGCAAAAGGAGGCAGCAAAACCCCTCTGCACTGGCACAATACACAGAACACATATTCTGATACCAGCACACAAGATGCTTCAAGCCCTCCTATACTAACAAAGCATTCGTAAAGATTCCACTCTTTGGTATCCAACATACCAGTATAGTTTCTGGTTTAAACTACACTGAAGCCCATGAACGGGACAAAATCCAGACCATCATCAATCTAGAGACAATGGGCAACGTTGACAGCACAGCATCTCATTAATCTTCATTTGTCCTATCACATCCTGTCATTCTTATGCAAATAGCATATTTGAGGATACATCTTTTCTGCACCCCACGATAAGGAGAAGTGAAGCTGTCAGGAGCACCAGGATGTCCTCCTACACCACAGGCCATCGCTTCACTCAGCGCCTCGTGTTTTACATCACAGCTAATGTGTTTGACATTCAAATTTGACCCAGCAGGAGGTAAAACTATCTGATGCCACAGCAACATCCATCTTGCTTCCTGTGCTAAAGCATTCACCAAGGTCCCTGGGGATCTGACAGTCTCTCTTCCTTCTCAGTACCCTTGCTAATGGAGATTGAAACACTGCTTAAGAGACAAAAAATATCTGCATGGGCAGGTAACGATAGCAATTCACGCTTCTGACCCAAGAAATAAGCCCAGTACTAAAAGGCTAAGGAAACAGGTTCTGCTGAAAAAGAAAAAACGGACGCACAATCCTGGTGAGTTGGTCTAGGTTTTCTTCCATGCAAATCTGTCAGACTACACCTGAAAACTTGTCCACATATATGTCTGAATAGAACATTTAATTTCAAACTAAGCAAGTTACGCACAGTGTTCAAAATACTTTACGTGAGGTTTGTGGGGATAAGCGATCTCTCTTGTTAGGCCAGCTGATACACGGGGAAAATACAAACAAGCTTTGAATTGTAAGCAGCTCCATAAAGTTACTGCAAAATATTTTAGGTACAAAAAAACCCCAACCCAACAACAACAACAACAACAAAAAAATCAGTCCTGAGTGGGTAAGTCACCAAAAACAAAAAGCAATTTTCCAATTATTGCTCATGAATTCTACTTATCGAATGAAGAATAAAAGTGAAGATTTTACTGTTATTACTGACTCAGAGTGTTTTGTTTCTGTATTACTTTCAAAGAATGTTCAGAACATCTTGTTCCGGAATATTTCTCTTCCAAGAGAAATCACTTTCTGTATCATCATACATGGCTGAAAACAGTACGTGCTGGTTTTGTTTTCGTATGAAAAATGGAAACTATCCCAAAGTACTTCCAGCATCACATGAATGGGATGCAAAGTAGCTAAGTGCTACAAACATGTGACGCAAGGTTGGAATAGTATTTCAGTACAATCATGACATCTTAAAGAAATTACCTTATTAACAGACGACATTAGTAACAAGTCAAAACAAGTTCACCATTAAACATAACTTTATAAAGCCTCACTCAAAGTCTGTTCACTAGCTGAAAACAACATATTGTAGTGTTTGCAGGGATGATGAAGTCTGCGCTAGGCTCAGGGGAATACCCTTACATTTGATATTCCCACGTGCTGCTTTCAAACTACAAAAGATTAATCATCAGATATTTGTCAGTTAAGAAGCAGCCACATAAACGAAGATGCTGAATCAATTATTACCAATTTTCTAAGTGTATAATATACAACTTACAACGCATGCACTCCCCAAGCATTTCTTGGTTTGAAAAGCCAAAAGATAGTCACAAGAAGTACACCAGACATCTTCCCAGTCCCCGTAAGTAGAAAACACAGACTGCCTTGTGCATTTGTACCATATATAAAGTTCACACGTTAAAAATTACTGTATAGTCATCATACACCTATGCAAACAGGACACTCATTTATTGTAATACATAGCTGAACTGATATTTCCATATAAAATATTAAATTAATTTAACAAACTATTACCTTTTCAAAGGGATCACCGATCACAAAGTAAACTAAAAGCCCATACTGAAAGAGTTCTCATTAAGTGAAGTTCATAATACAAATGCTTTCTGGTATCAGTCTTCTGTCTTCCAGGGAAAAAAAATAAGTGCAACTCGTGCACTGCACATATTGCATAGACCCCGGAGAAGATGCTGGTGTGGTATAGCCTGTCTGGTCTGGATGAAGCAAGATGTGAGCAAAACCAACTCAAACGTGATTCTCCAGTCTCTTTAAATCACAGTGTAAAATCCCCCTTCCTCCAGATTGGTGAAATTTTGCTCTGCTATTCTGTAAGTGAACGCCTTCTACAAAGTTACCAGAACTTTTTTTTCCATTATACCTTGGTAAAAATAGTTTTAAATAAAAATCTAAAATACCCATTCATGTTTTCTTGCTAATAAAATTCCTATCACCACACGGCTTGCTAATGTGTGTTGACTTTTTCCTTTTCTTTACGAGTCAAGACTATCAGCTTTACTTGGGGAAAGAATACACATGTCGTGATCTAAACACAACTATGCTGTTAGCTCTTAAAAGTTCACCACTCCCATAAAATTCAGATGCACAAAATATGACAAATTTATACCCACCATACTAAAATGAAAACTTGCAGTCCCAGGCTAAGAGGTCTGGATTTGCATCAGTGATGAAAGTACAGCTGGCATAAGTCCAGTAACTTAGGTTCTATGTAAAAGTTCTTGGTATTGCAGAGTGGCACCCTTAACACAGGGTAGTACTGTCACAGTAATGCCAATATTTCAAATAAATACTGTCCCAGTATGCCAATACTTCAAATAAAAACTAAAATATAAGAAAACAGCATTCACTGTGGGCCTAAGAGAAATCCAGCAACAAGGAGAACAACGGAGAACTGAATTCCCAGGTGGTGGTGGAGATAACACAGTACAATGTTGAACTGACTCAGAAGTAAATTTCCCTTCTGTTTAACAAATAGAATTTTTTCAAATTCAGCTTAGTGTGACCCCAAAGAATAGTCACCAAAGAAAACTGAAATCAATTTGACAAAACTGAAATCTTGAAAATTTCAATTTTGCACGAGCATATTTTTCACTGATGAGTTTTATCGTCTTTTACTGAAAACTCTTTGCTAGCTCTGCTTTGCCACTGTAGGCACACAGATAGCATATAAGCAAGCCCTAAGTAAGCCTTTGTCAGGACACCATCAGCTGTGTGGCTTCCTTCAGTTCAAAAGGTAAGAGGCTGTGTTCTGGAGCCAAAATACAAGGGTTTTTTCTCAAGACTTGATGTGTATATGAACTTTACTTTAAAAGTGTGCCTGTCATAAGTATTTTATGCCTGAATGCGCCAAGACAAACAGAAAAGACTATTCCAGAAACAGCTTAAAATGGGAGAATTTGTTAACATTAAAAATATTTAAGAAACTTATAAGAAACCCTAGAAAAGATCAGGAAAAATAAATTTCATTAACTTGTCATCAAATTCATGGACATTCTGAAGGTAAAAAGTTGTGGAATAAAGAACCTTACCAACACTACAAAATATATCTTAAAGGAAATCACTTCAGACTGGTCCATCTACTGCACATAGCTGTAAGAAGCCACAGCAGTGGCAGACGGGTTTAAAGTGAATTTTCTAGAGGGCTGCTGGGTTGGTTTTGTGTTTGGAAATTTTCTGCAGTAAGCATTACAACCCTCCTGTTTCCACAAATTTGAAATGTTCTTGTCGCTCCAGCAGAGCTGCCGCAGGATCTAAGGAGAAATTGCACTGTTTACAGTTGGAAACCGTATTGCTGGCAGCAGACTAATGGCACCGAGGAGATATTTAATCTTTTAAAAGGAAGTAACTAATGAAACCAACAAACTCCAACAGACTCCTGCATAAACAAACACAACAGAAGCAAAAACCACAGAAGCAGTTTGACAGAAATGTTATTGCACAAGTTCAATGAGCTTCGTTTAAGGAAAATTTCTTCTAGGAAACAGATACTTCAGGCTATCACAAAACATTTTGTTTCTGTTAAAAATTCTGTAGAGAATAAAAAAAGCTGAGGGACATAATCTTTTCCTTTGCCTTGTCTACATTTTCAAACTTCTACTCTTAATTATTAAATTGGTTAGACACCAGTTTGGAGAGTAAAAGAGAATGAAATTATACCAAAATCTGGTCTTCTCAAGAGAAGAGGATATATGACAGTGCATCTATTCGTACCTTGTCTATCATGTCCGGTCTGTTTGTAGCTGCCAAAATTGTCACGTCCTTCAGCTGTTCTATCCCATCCATTTCCGTTAACAACTGAGCCAAGACACGGTCTGCTACATTTCCAGCACCTGAAGAGCTGATTTAAAAAAAAAGTCATGGCATTAGCTTTCCCTTCCTAGAAAATTAGAGAAAGAATATATCGTTCTTTTCAATTTACAGGAATCCATCTTTTTATCTTAATTCTTTCCGGTTTTTATTTTCACCTTCAATCCCTGAAACAGTATCATCCATATGAAGTGAGTAAAAGTCCTTCAAAAGTAAAGCAACTGAGGTTTTTTTACTTACTGCCTAGGTTGTAAAGAATTTAACACAATGTGGATGTCTGAAATAAACATTTTTAAGATAACTGAAGCCATGCAACTTCTTTACTAGTCAGACAAACTTTCATTTTTAGCACCATCCAAGTGAGCCCTTACACCACCCTCTGCAGTATAAAAGATTAGGTAGTTATGCATTTTGCAGAGTTGGTCTGCATTTTTATGTTCTCCCCATCAAATGAGAATAAATTGAGTGTTGACCTACTGCCTCATAATAAAATTGACAGTCCTTTAACTCAGCTGATTTTTCCAGATACCAGGAAAAAAACCAAGACTGAGAAATGGAAAACTCCAGTTCTGAAATCACCAATACATGAAAAACCTAAACAGACAAGGCATAAACTATTCTAGGCATTTATTTTTTTTAGTTTGGAATTAACTCTGGTAACCTTGAAGTTTATGGAAAATTTGCTCAAATTGCTTAACTACGTGTAACAAAAAGCATAAGAGAAATAAACTCTTATTTTCATTAAAGCTTCTAATATTTTAAAAAGAATGACCAAATGATGTACCACCTTCTTTCCTAGACAATTCTTCGACACAGAAATATGTGTGCACATACATTTATGTGTGTGTGTGTGTGCATACATCCACACATATAACAAAGAATGCACAAAAGGAAGACATTGCATAAATCAAACCAAGAGACCAAGCACATATGTTGTGATAAATAATACATCTCATGAACAGCTGTGTTCTTTACAACATCCTTCTAATTCTGCATAAAGAGCCTTTATTTCTGAAACATTACAAAAAATAGGCGACTGCACAGCATATAGGTTTTTTATTTTTGAAAGGATACTAGACCTAGGAGATGCGAGGACCATACACAGATAACTGCATACACTCATATGTTGTCAGACGCACTACACAAATGATGTATACGTGTTCCTTGTAGCACCCAGCTCTATATAAATACAGGGGGGACCAGGATGAGCGCAGGTAAGCTGCTCGTCCCAAAAGTTCCCTCTGTTGAGCAGGGGCAGGGAAGCTGAAGCAGGCTGGGGAAAGTGGCCGGGGACTGCCAGGTAGCACCAAAAATGTAGGGTTTATCCTCTTTTGCCAGAAACCAGGAGCCCTGCTCTTGGCACATAGCATAAGCCTCGCTGTTTTCAACACAACCTTCACTTGCGGATGGCACGTGCACACCTATGTCTTCCTTCATCCATGGGACTGCTCTTCCAGGGCTATTCCCTCCTCTGCTGCACACGGGAAGGCTTCATCTCTCTACCCTTAAACAGGCCCTTTTCAATACAATTTTAGGAAATTAATCTCTCCAGTTCTTCCAGATCCCTCTAACTTCATGTTAAGAAGCAAAAAGAAGTCTAATACTTAGAATGAGGCCAGGTTTCTTCCTGTAATGTACATTTTTCTACTGTCACCCCGAATCTACAGAGGATTAAGATAATTTTTTTTAATCTCAATTTTTTGAAAGTCCTTTTCCAAAAGTACTTTTAAATGTTTATACAGATATATGATTCTGTGACGTACAGGCACCTACACAAACACAGTATGATTATCCTGCCAAACACTAGTTTCCAAAAAGAAATATTAGATTTTAAAATATAAGTGCTCCAATCATTTCCAACAGATAGAGAACACACACTTATAGTTGCATAGTTATTACGCACGTATATTGCTGCAGCACTGCCATCCACCACCAGCACGCCTGCAACCATAGTGCTTCTTAAATGTCCCAGAGCCAAAGCAACAGTAATGACCCCATCGCTGCTGTAGAGATCTCCTCCAAATAAATTCTCTAACTTTCCTGTTCTACACCTGGTTCTGTAATCTTCCAGTGCAAAACAGTTAACTTATCAGACCTAGTCTGGAAAATATCTTTGAGGAGCTATAATAAATGTTGGCTAACAGAATATTTAGGTTGCTAAGAAATACTAGAGAAGGGACTTGGGTTAGCTAGTCGTCAGCTTTTCGGTTTGCTGCAGCCACGTTAGAAATTCCCAAGCGATATTAGAGCGTTTCTAACATACCTATGGGTCACGGTCCCATTGATTTATAGAGGGCTGAACATGACAAAACACTTCAGGTGTTGGACAAGGATAGTAAATGCTTTTTGAAGGACACAGAGCTTAAAGGAAATTAAAATCAACTTTGTAACATAAGCTTGTCTCAGTAGGGATTCAGGCCTCCCATCTTGCCTAAGTTTCACATTTACTCGACTTTATACCCAATAGACTGCATACAAGAAAAAGCTAGGCAAAGGAAAAAATAATTGTAAGACTGGGACCAAAATGTTAACATTATATGAGATGATCTGAAGCTAGAAGACTTAGGGGACATGCTAAACTTTTTTTTAGGAAACAAAGAAATACTTGGTTTTGAAGAGAGGTGGCTAGAACGGATATTACATCTTTCCCCAACATAAACATCTCTCTTACAAACTTCAGACTTAAAAAAAAATTAAATAAGTGTTTATTTTAAAGAAAACCTCCACTGTAACAGGGGAATGTAGATTGCAAAGACTTTCATGCAACTAGGGCATAATCAGAAAACTGCATTTAAGTTATCACTGATGGCATAATACTGCTGAATCAATGAAGGGGGATACCAGTGCATTATTAGGGGCTTTACTATTGTCTGTTAGAAGTGGAGTAAAACAAATTTTAAAACCATGCACACAAAAACTATTAATAATAAAAATAGTATCAAATGAAGAGGTGTCTGGGACCTAAGACACCAGGAATTTCCAATTTCAGTGCTTTTATTTACATAGTTCACCAAGCCATTATACGATGCACCTTTTTTAGCACAAAGTCTACAGCAAATTAGCTGTTGGCTTAAGAGGATACCCCATACAAATCAGAGGGAGGCACAGGTTTGCAGCGAGAGATCTCTTTACCAGCTGCTTGGAGCTGCATTGGAGCTGCACCACGTGCTCCGAGAGCTCTAATGCTGCCCAGGCTGTTAATCTGAAGGGTGATATGCAAGTATACGTTTTTTCCATTTTCCCATGATTTCCCAGCAAGGGTTTCAAATTAACACAGGCAACGTTCATTAAGGCTGCCCAGAGTTTTGACGCAAACGGCAGCCAGAGGAACAAGTTATGATTAACCCTCCAGTCCCACAGAGGCACTGCCAAAACCAACTTCCAGCCAAACTTCCAACTTCGGTCCCCCCACCCCCACCCCCGAACCTGACCTCCGCACAGTGATGTCATCATCACAACTGCGTGGAAATAGTCCTCAAAAGGCACGTCCTGGTACAAACTAATTTCCTGTCAACACGCCGCCTGCAAATCCAGGCAGTCAGAATTAAGCCGCTCACATAATCCACGCAGGGCCATGTGTGCACGGGTGCGTGTATGCAAGAACCGTGCCCTAACCAGAAATATCCCAAACCTCAACATAAAAAAAACGTGTGAGCAGAGAGGAGTCTGGCTGCTCCGTAAGGGCCTGCAAATTTCAAGTAATCTCTTGTGTTGCCCTAATGAAATACATCAGCCTGTTGGCTATGTGTTATTTTAATCTCTTTGCCAACCGCTCTTTCTTGGAAATCCTCAATGAAGGAGTTTTAAAGGCAAAAAAATGTGTTTACTTACTAGTTTATGACGTTAGTTAGAGCCAGATATCCTCCCCTGTGTGATATCTGAGCTAATCCTGCAAGCGTCCCACCAGTCTCAGACCAAGCACACATGTGCTCTTGCGCAGGAGTTTCATTTAATCATCAGAGAAGCTTCCTGAATGGCAAAAGCCCATCAGGTAAGACTATCCGTGGATTAAAGCAGACTATTGAAGGTGAATACGGAAAACAAAATCTGTTCTTGGTATTTTGTTTCAGCTAATGGCAATTGCAATACAGGTTTTGACAGAATAAAACATGCATTCTACAGTGTACCAAAGCCTCACAATTAATCTGAATTAATTCTGGCGTTGTCTGATGGAACCGAGAGACTGTGAGCCCTAGCTCCAAATTCAATATAGCAGGTGAAGGGTCTCCATAGCACCTTTTCTTTTTCTTATCTCCTTTGGCCTTACCCAATGACCGTTCTAACCAGCTGGATTCAGATCTCAGTGGGCACCAACATTTCCCCTTGAACATCTTAAGCCGCTCTCATACTTCTTCCGGAGAATATAAAAGCAGCCTGATTCCATCACTGCATCACAGAGTACGTAGAGTTCACTAGCTTACATAGTTCTTCAAGTCAAGGAGATTTTGTTTCCGGACGTAACCAGATGTATGAAATCACCAGATTTAAATCTGTTACCCTTCTTGCTACAGGCTTTTTTTTGACAGTAACTGACTTGTTTTGTACATTTTTACTTATTTAACTCCCTTTTCTTCTCCTCCCCCCCCCCTTATCTAACAGATTTTTTTAATATGTGAAAACTAAAAACAGTCTGAGAACACAGTCATTACGGTTTCACCTCATGATGAAATTTGGTAATCATCACCGCCACAAGCTAATGCAAACGTACACTTGCATCATCTGACAACCTAGATCACTTCCAAAGCCAATGGAATGAATGCTTTTTCAGAACACCAGATGTCATTTTCATTGGAAAAGATATTTAAGTTTCAATCACAATTTAAATCCTGTAAAGGAGAACCAGAGATTCTCCATCCCACCACTGCCTTGAATTGCATTGAAGCCTGTCTGAACACCTGAACTTCAGAATCAGGACCTTAATTTAGTTACACGGCTAAACTGTAGACGTGGAAATGCAGGAAATATTCACACAATAACATTTTGAACACTCGAATTCACAGCAACTGTGAAGCTACAAAAGCAGAAGGAAGCCTGGGAGGGCCCCTCTCCTGGAAAGCCCCATTTCTGCACAGATGACCCTACCTCAGGCAGATCCACAGGGTCGAAGAGGCAGACCTCAGGAGAAATATCCAGGATAAATTACTGCAGAGGGATTAATCTCCACACAGCTGAAATCTACAACGCGGGTTTTGTGAGAAGGGACTACAGCCCTTATCAGGCAAGATTTACATACAGATAAAAGCTGCCTTTATTATTTCCCCCCTCCGCCTAGCAGAAGAATTGCAATCATAATCAAAATTTACAGGTTTTAAAAATACTTGTGGACGTGCTATCATCTCAAATAATTCTTTCACTGGAATCTCTGGAAATAATTTCATATCAAAACAGACGTAAAACTCATTGACATGACAAAATGGTTGGTATCAAAAAATTAATATAGGTTGAACTAGACCTTTCTGGCAGGACTCTCCACTTTTCCACAAACTACCGAGGTAAAAGGTTCCTGAAATACCAAAGCCCCCTGCCAGCACACTCCCACGCAATAGTCGCCTCGCTCGCACAGTCTGAAGGATTTTTATTGAGTCTGACATTTCTGTCAGGGCTTTGCAGGGGTAACCTGTCAGCAAGGAGCACCTGCCAAGTCCGTCTTTTCAGTCCAACTGCCACGACCGTAATTAACTGTCACGCTGTTTTATTTCCTTCCCTCACAAACTCTAGTGAAATATAGCTTTGGCAGTTCAAGGTTTTCCACAGCATTAGAAAAAAAAAAAAAAATCTACTCCAATAGCATTACCAGAAAAATAGTAATTGCAGCATCTTCCCAGCTATTGAATTTCACTCAAAAATTCTATCGGAGGGGTAATTTGTCCAGCAGAACGGACACTGCCATGCCAGTTAGAAAAAGCAGGCTCTTCCACACAGATACACCCTGCTGAAATATTAATTCAGTCAGAATATTCTTATATCTAAAGACAGCAGAGCGAGCCTTTATGGTAAATTTGTTTCCCTTGAATATTACTGGGACTTCAAAACTCAAGCTTCACTAAATATACTAGGTTTACAGATACATGTATGTTTACGTGAACAGCAAATATCACTATTTTTTCCCATAGCAGTTTTCCCTCTCCCCCTCAAAATCACAACACCTTTTACATCACATACTTATTTCTGCTTACAAGCACATTTCCTGTTTTGAGCCGCAAAACTGTCATCCACAAGTACTAATTGATTCCTCTGTGTACACGTACTCACAACAGAAGGGGTATTTCCTAAAACAAAAAGGCATAGCAAGCATACCTAGGCCTAAGCGACCGTTATTAAAATACTGGCCCAAAGTCACCTCTGGCACACGTATGGTACAACCTCAATGCACATTATTAATTCAAATCACTGCAGACACTGCAGGCTTGGATGTTATTAAAAAGTCTAGAAGAGATATACAGGACGCAAATCTTGTATGTTATCAGTTAAATGTTTTGGTTATTCATTAAAAAAAAAAAAAAAAACACAACAAAACCCACAACAAAAAACCCCTTTTCAGTGCTAAGATAAGAAATTTTTCCCATAGGAGGGAATTCTCGTGACTGTGTCATCAGAAAAAAACTCTGAAAGAAGATAATCCTACACCCTTCCCTCCACCAGCACCCTACAATTAGATGCTGTTGTATTCTGTACGCACCTGTATCAGCCATTACCCACTATATTGTTTCACATCTTCCTTGTTTCCTCAAGAGTACGACTCAAGTCCTACAGAAGGGAAATCTCCAGAGCAACCCTGGGGAAGTCTGGGAGATTCAGAAACTGGGTAGAACATATAGCTTTATGGTCACCTCCATGCCAAAACGGTGTTTTGCCAACAGTCGATTCACTAATTGAGTGCAGTTCACGTCATTTGGTTTTTAAGACATTAGAAAAGGACAGAAAAATAGAACTCCTAGTACTCCTTGAGTGACCTCCAATTTCTAAGCAAGCTTCCTAAAAAGAGATGATGAGCTTTGTAAAACCAGGAAACAGTGCTCAGCTGTCAGCAGGTGACTCAGAAACAAATGGCCTATAGACTGCTGCAGAAACATCTCCACGGTCATGCAACCAGCCTCTTCTATTTGCCCAAATTTCTTATTATTGCAGCTTCCAGGAATTAGTGAAGTAGGCCCAAAAAATGAAACGCAATGAAAGGAGAGAAAAGGAGGAAATGAGCCAGTTTGAGATGGGTTTGGACTCAACAGGCTTTCTTCCAGAGGGCTTTCCCAAAGCACATCTCCAAATCCTTAAGTACCTAGATGGTGATCCATCATCCATTTCCATCTGCCTGCAACTAATTCCAGACGCATGTCCATGACAGATGGACTTTAGACCTTGCTTTCATCTGGCCCTGGCACCATCTAGCTGAAACAGGAAGGATGCTAACGTCAAGAGTTCTCCTATTCTGTTAACACTGACTTTGCCTCTAAAAAACCCCGAAAACTAAAAAAAAACCAACCCAAACACACACCTGATGCACAGTAAATTTCCCATTTCCTTTCTTTCTGTTTTCCTCAGCATTTCTCCTCTGTGCATTCCTGGAAGTTAATCAAGTTGAAAACTGTAATCAATCATGTCTACCAGGGAAGCAAGTACAGTTTAAGTTGGAAGTATTACAGCCCTAGAAGTAACTAACTAGACTGGATTTCATTTCATTATAACAATGTTTAAGAGGTTCACTTTCATCTGGACTAAGTTTCATTTATAAGTTTTAATTACAATTATGTTACCCTTGTATTTAATTTAAAATTTAAAAAAAAAAAAAAAAGCGCCCTTCAGTTGTTATAATCCTAACCCCGCAGGCAGTTGTAGCCTGCTTGGGCCCATTTAGCGTGGGTAAGCTGACCTTTTTCCATAGGCAACACCATACTGGGAATCGAAGCGGTCACCACGTATGTCCACTTCTGATCCCCTCTAATCCTCGCATCTGTTTCAACTGGGGCTCTGGCAGGAATCCAGCCAGAGGCTCAAATTCATGTCTTTGGCTGAAGCACCTTGCTGCAGGGTCAACTTTGCCACAGCACTCCCAAGCACTGCAGAACAGGCTTACCTACATGAACAGACTTGATTGGTCCCTCTAAAACCTGTACATTTATCCATGCACTTGAATTACTTCAAGAAAAGGGTGTACAGATCCAGTCCTACTTCCACCGATGCCAATGAAAGTCTCTACTGACTTCCAATGTTGGAATTGTAACACAGGCTGGCAAAGTTACAACAGATTATTGGGTTGTTTTGGTTTTTTTTTTTTTAAACAAAAAGGAAGAAACACAGATTTAAAACACATTGTGATAAAGGATTCTTGCTAGATGAGAAGCGTTAACAAGTTTTGCTTTGAAATTAAAGAGATTGCACACATTTATTGTATACACACACAACCTATGGATAATGCTATTTGTTAAAATTCCTATTCCAAAGTAAATTACAAGCTTTAGTATACAATTAAATCGTTTCAAAACTTTACTTTTTCACCACTCCTTACTAGGCCTAAAATAGAAAGCTGGCACTGGACAAGCAGCTTTTTCCCCCAGACAATATTTCTATTTGGATACCAAGTTCCAAAACTTTAAAGAAATCAGACAGAAGTAACAAGAGTTTTGAATGTCTCAACTCTCTATCACATCCCAACACAGCTTAGATATTGCAGGGAATCAGCTGGTGTTCCCCAATTCAGGGACAAGCAGTGCCAACATAAGCCAGAAACACAAAGCTCCTTGCCCAACTGAGCCAGCTGCTAGAATCGGGTCCCTCACAACACAAATATGGCACAGGGAAACTCCATTTCTTCTGTGTATTCTTTGTTCACTTTCTTTTGCCTTTGCATGAGTAATATTAGGGTGACAATACCTCCTCCAGCTCTACTACTGGTAATTTACCCTGTGCAAGCTGGTTTACTGCTGAGAACCTCTATCTTACCTAACATCGCTTTGCTCTGTCCCTGCAGGGTCCAGCCTGTAGGTTTCATTGCCGGGATGCAATACACCGACTTCCTTCATGACAGAGGCTGCCGATTACACCAGGGAATTCGCACAGGTACAAAAGTGCAACGGTATGTTCAAGTGTACAGTGTAATATGCACTAAAATGTACAGTATAAATATGTGCTAAAATATTCCAGAAAGACAGACAGCTTGGTTTAAAAACAGAAGATTTCTCACAGTCCCTGTTAAAAGCAGAGGTGGCACAGTACAGAAGAGAAGTTGCTTTATTTAGAAGCCTGAGGGCCCAAAAGTTAAGACTGCAAATATTTTAATACCTAAAGTGAAAACAGTACGTCTTTCAGAGGTTCTGAGCATTTTAAATTGTGGCTTAGGAATGTATCTATCCTCTCTCCCAGCATACAGGATAACATACGTCCCCAGAAAAGTACCATCATACTGTAGTTTCAGGGGATTAGTACCAAAGTCCCTTCACTTTGTCACTTCTCCCCTCACTCTGAAAAGGTTAGCATTATTCATCTATCAACTTGTTTTGGTCTCCACAAGTCAAACCCAAGGTACTGATTTTGTTCCTTGTCTGCCTTTTTTCTTTTGTCTTTTTTTTTCCCCTTCGAAAATGGAATTTATCAGTGTCTTTCACATCAGTCTACAACATTTCCCATCTTACATTACAAAGATTTGCAGTTAAAGGGGAAAACGCTTTGCTTCTGAAAAACAAGAAAAGGAACAAATATGTCTCTTGCCCAAAAATCCTAAAAATCCTACTTATATAAACAATGTCCCATTTCCAAAGCACAGAGATTTCTTAAGTTCAGCAAACAGACTGTCTGTGCTGCATTTACACAGAGCCACGTTCATTCATCACTTTCAAGTCTAATTACCAAGCCATTTCCCTCTTGGCAACCTCTAATGGCCAGAAGAATTAGGTTTTACATGGTCAGGATACCAAGGGATAACAAATACCCATAACTCTTTGCAGCTGTGCAATTTGTAAAGCCTCTCAAGCTTTGTCCAGGAAAGGGATTACTGCGAGGCAAATTTTCCTCCTCATGCACTGCTGTATCTGGACCAGTCCTGCAGGTCTCGATTCAGCGCAGTCTCTCCTACAAAAAGTCATAACAACATCTTTCAAAAGTAAGGAGAAAGAAAAAAAAGTTGTAACCCACTCATGGAAGCAAACACTACTCAGAATCACACAGCAGTGGAAAAGGCTCTGTGCATCACGTAGTTCACCTCTCCCAGAGCACGACTGCTCCCCACTGCATGTTCATCCGTGAAACCTCAGTTTTGTTTGAAAGATGTCAAGTGGTAGGTTGCTGGAGCTTCTCCCATATGACTGACTAACTTCTCTACCAAAAGCCTTTCTGATTTGCAGAATTTTTCCTACTCAAAACTCATCGTGACACCTCTAACTTTCTACCATCTTTTCTTCCGCAGGTGCATCAACTGTTCTTTAGAATCAGTTATAGTGAATGCCTCCCTTTTTCTTTATAGTCAGTCCATTCAGCCCCTAATTTTTTATTTTCAGTTCTCTCTAAACTTCCTCCAACACCTCAACACAAACCAGCCAGAGAGGGAAGAATCTTCCAAGAGCGCTAGAAGCACAGTGTAACAGAACAAAATGCAGAAATGAATACAGGTGAAAATACCTTTACCTGTCTTCACTACCACATTGGAAACTCAAGTCCATTCAGAATCACCCTCTCATCTTGCATCAAGGTTCTCCAGACTTCTCCATCGAGCAACTGCTCCTTACACTGAACTATTTTTCTTCAGAGGGGCAGGATCATATTTTTGTAAATTCCTTTCGAGGCTGGTATGTATCCAGCCCACATTTTTAATTCTTTGATTAATACATATTAGTTTGTTGCCTACGTGCAAAATTGGGAGGAAGGTGTGGACACACAAGAAGAAAACCCCAGGAGTTTAATTCATATAGATAAAACATATGGAACACCTAAGGAGGCTGGATAAGAAATAATCTTTTCAGAAATAATACATTTTGACACCGAACAATGCCAATTAATATAATGTTTGCTGACTTCAAAGTATTATTTCTTGTAACTAATAGACACACACAAATACATTTTGTAAAACAAAACTGCTACACGAGACAGTTGCATTAGGTAGAGTGTTAGATGTATTACAATTATGGAGTTATAGTTTGGGAATGTATAATAAATAAAACACTGTGGCATATCTGAATGCAGCTACAGTGTTTGCCATGGAGCAATGGCTTGTGCAGTGACAGAGACTCCACTACATGACACAAAGGAGACATTACAGTGAACGGTGCAAACAAGAAAATTCCTTAGCTTTCTTGGTCTACCTGTATTGTAAGTAATTACAAAGTCTATGAGTTTGTATGTGCCTGCTGATGAGAAGGAATCGTTTAGTGATCTCTACAGAAGGTTGGGAGCAAAATGTTTGTGTTTTAAACCCACAAGTTTTATTCAAACCTAAACAAGTAATAACGGGTTAATGAATAGTTGGCAAAGTGCTTTGAAGAGCATTAAGCAATTACTCAATGTTGTTTCACATCTGTATTTCAGATCTGAACTATGCATAAAACTACTCTCACAACTTCACAGTTTAGGCTTCTCTGTATCTCTGGACACGTCCTGTTAGCATCAGGAGAGGTTACCTACTCGGAGATTTGGGATGCAGCACACTCTGCACAAAGCCCATGGCATCCTAACAAGGATTTAAACTGAGAGGAAAAACTTTTACAAAGCTGTATCACAGAGTGGTTTTCACTGCCAAGATGGAGAAAACTAATTCAACCAACAGAGGGAACAGGGAGACAATATAAACAGGTGTTTCCTTGAAAACTTCAGTATGGTTAGTAATAGTATAGGAAATGGATCTCCAGAGGCCACAAATCGTTAGCATCTCTAATGCATTTGCAAATTCCTACTGTGCAAAGTCAGCCTGTAAAAAAAAGCCATTTCTAATAAGTGCCTTGTCTGGTTTCCTACACCATTTAATTTCAGATGAATTTTATGAGAACTCTGCTACATATTTTACCTCCCATCTGGTTCAGATTTGACAATGAAATATTTGTGTGTCCCACCCTGTTCTTTTTAAAGCTCCAAAACCAGATGTCTCCAGCACAACACTACTGCAGCAGGTCATACCACATTCTTCAGCAAGCTGTGCCAGGCCTACTACCCCCCACAGACAGTTCCAGGTAAGGTAAAACTGGGTTGTTTACTACCTAAAATAATAAAGTAAGCAAACAAACAAACTCAACACCTCTAGGGCACTGTGTGAAAAGGCTGATTAAAATGTACTATGGCTTATTCTTCCAAAAGGTTTTTATCTTGATGAAGTGGTGTTTCTGAAAGCTAAAGACATTAAGAATTGCAGCAGGGGGAGATATTTTTTTTTCCCCCCCTCTATTGGCTTGATTCCAGCACACATTTTTGCAACTTCTCTATTGTGATAAGCAGGCAGGTGTTTCAGTGCATACCACAGGGTGGCCAGCATTTCTAGGAAGTTTACAAATTTCACAGCTGCATACACTGCATGTGAGAAGGATGCTGATGAAGACATCTTCTATCAGATTTTGCATTTTCAACAAAAAATGTGTTCGCTTCTTAGCAGTTTCACAGGGCAGCTCTATGGTGCACATGATGCCACCTCCTATAAGAAAAACAATTTATTCGTGTTGCTGAAATGTCAGAATGACACCTTTTATCCTTTCCTGCAGATACAAATGGCCCTTTTGCAATACAAAGGGATCTGTATGCATGCCGAGGTAGCTTCTTTTCCAGAAAAAATGATGAAGTTGATGATGATGAAGTTAAGATGTGCCTTTAAACTGAAGAAATACTTTCTACTTGCACATATTTGACAATTTTTCATGCAAAACAACACAGAAAACCTGCTCACGAGTAACACCTTATTTTATAAGAAGGTATCCCCCAAGACAGACCACTTACAGAGCCTGTAAAATCTTAACTGCTATAGTAGCAACCAAAACCTGCTACAATCCTCCTTCAGACAAGAGCTAAACATCTCCCGGAATCATCACAAAGCAGGATATTAAAAAAACTCATTGTTAGCGGCTTACACAATAATCCCTTTTTAATGTCACACATGAAAGGACATAAGCGTTCCCAAATCTTTTCATGAAGTTTTTCCCAGTCCGGCGAAATGTTTAAATCTAAGTGTAAATTTAGGCATATGAGTAGTCTCATTGGAAATTCATGTTATATAGCATATGATCACATTGTTTGCTTGATGGTAACACTATATTAGGCCAGTGCAACAACCCTGGGAAAAGAAAGTAGTCAGTTACTGGAAATAAATGCAAGCTAAAACCACAGAAAACAGCCAAAGGGCATGAGAACCAGTAGAATTGTTCCTACTAATGAGATGAGAAAGGAGGAACTCCACCAGCTTACCTGTTTATGCCAAGTTAACTACGCTTGAGTAGAAGTCACAAATGCTATACTTCTGCGTGTGGAATGAATATATTTAATAAAATAATTCTAGAAAGGTAATACACTTGTGATTGCACAATCTAAGAGCAATTGACCAGAAAATAACATCTGTGATTTTTGTAACAGGATTACTTACTTTCCCCTTTCAACTGCCAAGGCATCTATTTCATCAAAGAAAAGAATTGAAGGAGACACCGCTCTGGCTTTCCTGAAGATCTAGAAAAACAACAATTAAACACTCAGTTTTAAGTGATGGAAAATTTTTACAGAATGCTATCACTCCCTGCACACCTCAAAAGCTACAGAGCATCACAGAACAGATGTAAGCCTTGTCATCTTTTTTTTTTGTTTTTGTTAAAACCCAGACCTTTTAGAAGTTATTCATGATACTACATGATGCAGGCTTACAGTGAAAGCTTCTACTCGGATCCCAAATTTGACATGCATCACTAGGCCAATGCAGGAGGAAGTTAAACAACACAAAATATCCCTTCTGCGCCTTTCTTTTTTTTTTCTTTTCTTTTTTAAACTTAAACTAGAAGGACATTTTTGAAAAGTTTAAAGGTAACCTTCTAAGCAGGGAATAATTCGAATACCAAGAAAGCTTAACATATAACATTATGTATAGCTTGCCCTTTCTCACCTCTCTCACTGCTCGTTCAGACTCACCAACATATTTATTCATCAGCTCAGGTCCCTGCAAAATTTAAAAAAAAAAAAAATAATTTTTAAAAGCACATTACATTCACATACAAAATGACTGAGACAATCTGCCAGTGCTACACTACTAATGCTCTGTTATAAGGAATTTTGATAATTTGTCATTTGCAAGTCTTATTGTGCTTTTTAGACTTACCTTCTACCTGTATCAAGTTTTCCTCCGTTTGTTATAGCACTCTGCGTGCATGTAACTGCGCATGTAGGTTAGTCCTCTCATGATAATACTTTCCCAGTACTTTCATGAGAAACAGAATTAACCAAAAAAATAAACACTTTGGGGTTCTTAAAAGTTGTTGTCTCAGCAACAAGGGGGCTGCAAATCAGCCAAAAAAATGAATTACAGAAAAGCATTTACTTGCGCTCTCAACATGCATCCTGTCTAGCCAAGCACCAAAACAGTGACTTAAACCAATGTTTAACAGCGCTTCTTTGAACTTGACAGTTTGCAGGTCCAGAAAGAAGCAGCTGCCATAGCAGCACACCTGAAACCCATCCATGAGGTGCTCCATCCCCAGTGAGAAAGCTGTTCAGTGTCTTAGCTCATTCGCATTCCTTCTCCTCTCTGCTGAGACTGCCAAGCACGATTATTAGTGCCAGCTGCTGTGGTGCCTGTTTATACTCATAGCCCTGTCCACTAGGAACGGACCGGAGACCACAGGGTCAACATTCAAGTCTTGAACAAGTACTTACAATTATAAATATAAAACAATGGAGAATTCTCAGTGTATTTTCTGTTCTGCTATACCTTGTAGGATAGGCTGCTTAAATAATGTTTCTAATGGGACTAAGATTCTCCTGGGATTGCTAATGACGCATTGACTTCAGCCTGGTTTGCATCAACATTGACCTGCAGCCACAACCAACGACGATTATCCCCTGCCCTTAACAAAAAGAGCCAGTGGCTTCAATCTATTTTCCAGGGAACAGGTGTCCTTGTAATTTCACCAGCAGAAACTACAGCCTTCTTCACAGTCAGAAAACTGAACGACCTTCCTATGCTTCACAGCTGCGAGTACCTTCAGGTAACGCTTGGCTCTGAGTGGTAAGGCAGCTTTAAACAGCAGGTATGCCAGAATTAAGAATGTGTGGCAGATCCACATTTATACATTGGTACTAACAGAGCTTCTGTTACAACCCCTCTTTGAATGGGATGGCCTGGACTGTGTACCCAGATCGGTAGAATGCAGATTCGCTGCTCTAAAAATGCAGCACAGTGTTCTTTGCAGTCTCCCCTCTCCACTCTCATTTTCACTCTTGCAATAACAGTTACTGACTTTACATTGACACTGGTACCACTGGAAAGTACCTGCACATATCTATGGAAAAACATATACTCTAAAAATAAAAGCACAAGTTATTTGGTATCAGCAAAGCATCCAGGCTATGCCACTATTTTTATTTATTTATTTTTCAGAGAGTTGTCCACTATCCAAAGGACCAGGTGAGATACTGCAGTAGCCAGACCTAGTGCACCACACAAGTAAAAGCAATTGTATAAGGGCTGGAAGACCACCACTGCATGCCTTGCCCATAGGAAACGTAAATGATACAATTAGCATTGCTTATTTTCATCAACATCCACCCTTAAAGCAACTGCTGTAGTGGCTAAAATTAAAGGTTCAACTGCAGGCTGTCACCAACTTCAAAATCTGAGTCTGTTGGATATTTGCACGGAAACAGAATTTTTCAAACACCTAATTGAAGAATACAGGAAAGAGAGAGGAAAAAACAAAGTAAGAGAGAAACACAAAGCCTTTTCCTACTATTCACTGTGGACACCGAACATGAGGAGCGTGCAGCAGTTTGTGCAGAACAAGCTTGCAGCTCCAAGAGACAGCACCCAGCTGCTCCGGGCCCTTGCCATTCATCACGTTCAGTGCAGATGAGGAATCCGATAGCATGGGCCTACCAAATCCTTAAGGAACGAGAGCACACTCTTCTCCTTCTGTTTAGGTTTCTGTTAAACTGAGCTGACACAGTGAGAAACCTCTGCAGATTCTACCCACAATTATAGATTTCTTTCACTAACTTTTTCTTGAAGCCTGTGGACCGTCTCTTTCATGCCCTTATTCTCATAAGTAATCTTCATTCACGTCAGTATTCTCATGGAAACCAACATCATATACATCAGTGCCAACAGCGTACTCCTCTAGTATGACACAACATCAAATAGCCTGACATTTTCTTT
Organism: Burhinus oedicnemus; assembly: GCA_008921705.1. Taxonomy (NCBI): domain Eukaryota; kingdom Metazoa; phylum Chordata; class Aves; order Charadriiformes; family Burhinidae; genus Burhinus; species Burhinus oedicnemus. Next base: position 1,652,005 of record VFFE01007182.1, read on the forward strand.
TCTTTCGTCTGAGCAAAAAAATACTTAAAACCAAAACTACTCTCTTTGAGCTTTAAGGTACAATATAATTTCAGATGCTTGGAGTTTTATTTTTAATTAAACATTAAAATATGATCAAGGCAACATCAAAGCAATAAGTACTGTTTAAAATGTTTCCAAAGAGAATTATTTTGAATGCATGGTTTTGCTGTAAGCTTTGACATTAAGTTGTTCTCCATTTTTCTCTTCATTAAGCAGCAACTCCAGGTGAAAGACCACTATGTATTAATGACCTGTGCCTCTTTATGGAGAATTTTCATAAAAATTGATTTGAAGGTCTCCCAGTTCAACGCTCATGGGCGATACCAAAACTGCCATTCAGAACCATGGTTTTTATTGCCATCAGCTTAGAACTCTTATTATACATGGTAATAAAGGAAAAGACTCCAAAGTAAGAGAAAGCACTCACAGAAGAGGAGGAATTGGTATACATTTCATCTCATGCAAACACTTAAAACCACAACACAAAAACTAGAAATGTTCAAGGAAGCTGGATGTAGACACTGAACTGGGTTAGCTCTGGTCCCACCTGACCTGAACCTCTGCCTTACCCTGTCTGCACATGGGCTGTCCTTCAGCCGAGACTGAGGGCAGTTCTTTCAAAAGAGATCTGCAGGACAGGCAGTCCACAGGCCACCACAAAGTCACCTGCTGACAGCTGACACAGTTTCCAATTTTCACAAAGCTCACCTTCTCTTTTTAGGAAGTTTGCTTTGAAGTTGGAGGCCACTCCAGGAATAGGGGAAGTGTTGGTTTTTTTATTTTTCAATGCTTTTCTAATGCTTCAAAAAAATCAAATGACATGAGCCCAATTTAGCCCGCAAGTCGACATCTGTTGAAACATCATTTTTGGCCCAGAAGTGAGCATAATGATTCCTTTAAAATCTGTTTATAGCTGTTGATACACTGACCAAGAGGTGCTAGTAACAAACAGTCCAGTTTAATGATGCATAGCTCTGTTCTTTCCTGCAGCAAGCCATCTCCCATGTGAAGGGACATGAAGAAATAAAACCTGTTCCTTCTGGTCATTTGCACAGTGACTCTTAAACCAGCAAAAGATTTGGAGCAGGAAATTTGCAGAAGTAGCTGTAGCTCAGCCATGCATATAAGCACACCATTTGTGAGCTACAATCCAGACTAGTAGTATAAAATCTGCCAATTCAGGCCCATTGTACACCGCTGAGTTTTCTTTATTCAGCCTCAATGTAGAGACGGTTTCCAGGCATGCTCTGTTTAAAGACTACCCCATCCTCGTTCACAAGATACTTTCCCTTTGTACCATGAAACCTTCCACTTGTTTATGGATTGGGTGTGGACTTTACTCCTCTGTTGATTTTTTATTTTTAAAAAGAAAAAAAAAATCCTTACATGTAAAATATTATCAGAATAAGCTCTTGAAAGATTAACTGCACAAAAGAGAAAACCCCTGTATACAGGCTGCAACATGAGATAAGCTCGTGCACACATAGTTATAACAGAAATTCTCAAAGTGTTTCTAAACTGCAAGAGGAACATCTGGTATCCCTGAAGTTAAAGAGTATCAGTAATTTTTCTAAGCAGTGCTTAAAACCACTTGCAGATTTTTTCCACCTGAAAATACTGGGGTAGTGACTTTTAACTGATAGGAAATTTAGTCAGTGGCTTGCCTCTGTAAACAATTTTTTTACTATTTTGACAATCAGGTAAGTTATGCGCTTACGCTTGTTGAGCCAGATGGACGCGGCTCCAAATCTCTCCAGCATTCAGCTCTGTCTACTCTCTTCAAAAATACTGCCATAACCTCACAGGCAGGTTCTGAGCTCTAACACAGACACACTAAACTATGTTAACCATAGAGTATGATTCGTATTTTTAAAAAATCCAAGTAATTAGAGAATTTATATCACATCCTACAGATTATTACTCTAAAATAGATAATGCACAATTCCTTCTTTGCCATGTTCAAAGCAGAAGTGATCAGACATTAAAATATCAGTCATAATTAATATTTAACTTCAAATGAAGTATCTAGAAACTGAGCTCTGTACTGTGAATCTCAAAAAGAAAAAAAAAAAAAAAAAGACAAGGGGTGCCAAAGTTAGTTTTCAGCTGTTCACAATGTGTACCTAGGGCAATGTTCATTGCCCACACTCAGACATCCACATCCAAGTTAGACATTCACCCTGATTTGGACAGACAGACGTCTACATCACAGATGCAATGCACCTCACTCTGATGTGCTAATTTCTCACCAGACTGCAGGAGGAAAGTAGAGAGCCAGCTCAGAGGAGTGAAGGTTGATCCCACCCCTACCAGTACATCTTTCATGGAGATAAAAACCAGCATTTTGGCTTTTTGGGGTTTTTTGTTTGTGTTTGGGTTTTTGGTTTTTTTTTTTTGTTTTGTTGGGTTTTGGGGGTTTTGTTTGTTTGTTTGTTTTTTAATTCTTGCCAGTGACAATGCAGGTGAGATGCTCTACTATAACAACATTAACTGATTTGGAAGAGACTCAGAAATTAGTTACTTAGTATTTTGATACTGTAATCTTAATGGCAAAATGCTATCCCATCCCTACCACTGTCAAACCAATGCAACGTATGACTCAGGCCAGATGCAAGAAAGAGAGTTAACAAGATAAACAGTGAGACTTCCTTTATTTTAACAGTAAGGCTGTTTCTAATGCAAAGGTTGTACATGTGTGATTTGGTAATTGGTTACACTACATAGAAAAATATTTGCTCAGAAAACGCATTATATTTGCTTGTTAAGAATAAAGCCTACTTCTCTTTTAATGCTGTATAATGATTTAATCGGTAGTACTCCCAGCTTCTCAGCCCAAGGAAACTCCAGGCTGAGCAGCATGCACCATTTTAATCGCTTCCTCTCCCTCTGCCCTGCATTCCAGAGGACCTTAAAAACTTGTTGACACCTGTCCGGTGTTTTAAAAATTCCAATTTCAACAGGTGCTTGGGGGCTCTGAAGTATCTAAGGGAGTAGGCTGGCAAAAAATTGTCATCCTCAACCCTTGCAGTGAAGTTGCTAAAAGCAGAGTAATCGAACTGCGACGGCAAATATAATATTCACTTTTCTTTATTAGCATGCCTCAGAATTCACTTGTTTGCCATCTGCTTTGATTAGCAAACTTTAATGACAACCATTTGAGGCTTCTTTACACAATACAGAAGCCAGTATTTGTAGTGTGGAGTGAACTGACTGGAAACATTGAATTAAATTCACTGCATGCACCAGAGCCTTCAGAGAGAGCCCTCTTCAGCACTGGGGCATAGCCGCCACTCAAATTTACCAGGATTTGCATGTTGACGAAGCGCTACACCAGCACAGGCACAGCAGTATCAAGTCAGAGGTGAAATTCTGCTGTGACAGAGTTCAAGCAGACCTAAAAGTAACCCATCCCGCTCACCTACCCCGTCCACAGAGAAGTCTTTTCGCAAGTCATTCCCGTTCATCAGGGATTTTCAGCACCCGTTGTTATTCACTACCACTTTTAGCTATAGGCTGAACAGCTGCCACCCACTACGCTGTCTAGGACCAGGCTTGGCACCATCAGGGCAGTATCCATGTGGGATCAAAAATCGTGCAGCAAGGCAACACAAAATTAGCCATCCATGCTGTGAAACATATTCGGCTGCTGACACCTCACCCCTCCAGCAAAACCCCATTCCGTGATTGCTACTTTTCCCTGATTGCTGACAAACCCTTGGTAACTCAAAGACAGAGAGCAAGCGAGCGAGAAACTAAGCCCTAATAAAAACTGATCTCACAAAGTAATTGAGAAGGGACAAGGAAACAGGGACAGGGGATTATCTTTGAATCATTTTCTGCCTGCACACTGACTTTTAGGAAGCTTATGGTAAGAAAGGACGAATGCCTTATTTTATTTTTAGTCGAGTAAAACATGCAGATAGCTTCAAGATTAAAAGAGTTCATTAAAGTATCTCAAATTGTTATCCCTTGTAAAAAATGTTAAACGAATTTTTCAAATACAGTAAATTTCACTACCTGCTAATTAACTAACAAGTTACTGTAAATGTGTTACTATGGCTTTTTTTGGAAATTTTATCAAACATTTGCCAGAGTGCTTCTTCATTTTTCATCTTAAATGTTTTGCTTAGGTAGTCACAGCCACAAAGCTTTCTTATTTCATGCTTCTGCTCACTGAAATCCCCATCAGAAGGCTAAACTATCTCCCCAAAATTCAGTGACAGCTCTTCCCAAAGCAAAGCAGCCGGCCCTTCCAAGCCTCATGAATCTGTTTGAGCTGCCACAGCCAAGAGCTGAAGGGAAAAGCAGAGGAAACTTCAATTGGAAAATATTTTGACGTAATTGACCCAGATGACAAACTAAGCTTAAGCACATGTCAAGCATGGGGAGTGGTACAAAAGCATCGGCAGGGTGATACAGGAAGTTAAATCAAGCCAAGGTGAAGTCAGAGCTCTGAGAACAGTGTATATTTTTGTAATTACTGCTAATTGAAAAGAGAAAAGATTCCTTCAGCCCAAGCTCTTAAGTAACAGCAAATAAAATGTCAGGAATATTTTCTAACCTTTTGAGGTTTTTCCATACCATAGTTGGAGCTCCTAACCAGTGCAAATTATATTTTAGAGCAGTATAGTGCACATCATCTGTACTGTTGCTTTGCTCGGTGTTAACAGCCTTAAACACTACTTACTGTCACGGGTGGGTTTGGTTTTTTGGTTTTAAGTATTGCTTCATCATGTTTACAACAATTAGTATGTCTCACTTAGGTGAATTCCAATGGGTTTAACTTTTGGAGGTCTAAATTTTCAGAAAATTTAAGCTGGTTTTTGTCACTAAGTGAGTTTTTGCCTTAGTTTTGATTTTAGACCCACAAATATTAAAAAGCACTAAGCAGCAAGAGGAAAAATGATGATTCCAAAACCATTACAAGCATATAGAAGCTGCATAATTTTTCTTGTTATTTATTTTGTAAACTCAGGTAATCTGCTTGTTGGACAGAAAACAGAACTCAAAGTACCCTGTTGAGCAAAAGCCTCATGAAATTAGCAGGAAGTCTCCCTCTGGTTTTAGCGAGCTGAGCAAGTAGAAGGCAATGCAATGCAGGATACCATCAACAACATACATCCCCTCTAGTACGCAGCATCCTGGGCACATGGACAACTCAAGGGGCAAAAGGATTTTCCAACCCCCTGGCCTTTATGCTAAGGAACACATTATAACTGGGTGATGGAGTTCATCTGGTTAGGTACTGTGATGGTGCCTCCCAGCCTTACAGCATTAGAGCAAACTTCAGTGTTCATTTTGAAATAGGTTAAACACAAAAAAGCACAATGGTTTTCTTATTTGGTAGTACAGTTAATTACCTACATACCACAATAATAAGAGACAAAAAAAAAAAATCCACAGAGATTCTCTGCAAGTTGCTTCCCAGAAAAGCAACAGAAAGCAATATTCATTAGATTCTTAGCACAACACAATGATACAGGATTTCCTAAAAATAAAATAAAAAAAAAATTCCAAGAGGGCAGTTATAACAAATCTAAATAAACTAAGATGCAAGACAAATGCAGATATAATTATCTATGCCATATAGCAAGATATGGAAGTTTCCTCCAAAAACATTCTTATAATATGACCATAAAATCTTAGTGGTCTAATCAACACATATCTCAAAAAAAGCAGCCAGTCAAAGCTGACCCTAAGTGCAGGAACTGTCAAAACAGTACAGAGAGATACCCACCACATAAACAGTCAAAAGATGGGAAAAAAGCCCACAGAAATAACACAGTGACAAAGGGTTTCATTTTCTTCATGTTCAATTTCAGAAAGCTAGATGACATCTAAAGCAAAAATGTCACAGAGACAGTTGTATATAACAAAGAGGTGTCATCAGCCTGGCAGAAGCTGAAAATTATATTCCCCCTCCTATTAATATTGATAGGTCCAATATCTGTATACAATTTCCTTTTCCCATTAGTAAAAGAAATGCATAAAATACATTTCAGAAGAAAATTACAAGCTTTGGGGTGAGCACAAAAGGAGTGTGAAGAAGTACAAAAGTGCATAGAAGGCTGACTGAAGTAAGAATTCAACCAGGTCAAAAACTATTGATAAGTCAAGACTGATGTTGCATCCTGAAGAATGAAAAAATTATCCTAATTCATTCCTTCACACAGTCTTATACTCACTTGTATCCATGACCGCAAAACACTAAAAACTCTAAGAAACTGAGAACAACTCAGTTATCTTTTTGTAACAGAGGTTTGGGAGGGGGGAATAATCACGATGACCTCTAAAACCCCGAAAAGCCTCAATGCTGCAAGAGGTTTAGAAAAAGGGGCGGTGGGAGGCAGCAGGAAGAGCCATCCCCTGGAAAGTAGTTGACAATGTCCTCCCCAGTAAATTTAGCAGATATATTGTATTAGAGACAAAGACAGTCAAGCGAAGGAATAAAAATAAACAATTCCCCTTAGGAATTATAGGCAAGATTGCTTTGTAAAACAAACCAACCAACCAACCAACTGCTTTTCTCTGGAAAAGCAAAAGGTCACCAATCTTGGTGAAAATATAGCTATAAAAAGTTTTGGCCAAATATCAAAGAGCATGTTTACAAAAGGGCCACATTCATTGTAACACTAACCATTCAAATTTCACAATAGATTTCAGAAGAGAACAGGATGCAACGTCAAACATCTGTTATCACGTTATTTTCTTCAGCTCCTCTGCCCAGAAATTACATCTAGACTTCGCCCATCTTCCAAATCTTATTAGAGACAAGTCAGACATGGGCTGGAGGCTGCACCGTGTTGACCATGCCTCATACAGCATTATGACAACCAGCCATGCCCAAGACACACGGGAATCACATTTTCACAGATTAGATATAACCCAGCTGAAGTACCTCATTTAACAGAGCCAGCTGTCCAGACTGCAGAGACATTGCATAGGCACATCTGGAAAACAGCGCAAAGCCTTCCTGGAGCCAGGCAGGGGCAGGGATGATTTCTGCTGCACCCAAGCAGGACAGCCAACTTAGATGAGTAGAGTACATCCGGCACTTCTTGAGAGAGTTGGACTTACTGTGCCCACGTATCTTAAATGTGGCATGCAGACATAATAGGTCCATCTTCCAAAAATCACTGGACCAAGTAAGCACTGCATGTAATGTACTCGATTGCCTCTCAGGTTTCAGAGACAGGGAGAGATGGCATCCAGCAGCAGGCTCCCATAGCTAGAGCTATGCCTCCTGTCTGCTGTCCGTTCTCAAGAAGGACCCAAGAACCTGAGCCACCTGAACTATCCTGAAAGAGTACACTTATCCTACAGGCTGTACAGCAGACACTTTTCATCAAAATCACTTATTTGGGGCAGGAGAGACTGGAAGGAAAATGCAAGTCTGAAAAGTAAATTAGCATGAAACACACTTCCATTTCAAAAAGCCTGATATCAGTTCCAGGGACAGATATTTGAGACATAACGTAGAGAACGGGAAAATTAATGGGACTATAAGCAAGAAAAGAAAAATCCCCTCTCTCTCAAAAAAAACCCAACCCCACAACCAAAAACCAACCCAAAAAACCCCCCAAAACCACATATTAATCTACTTTGGATTTATTGCAGGAACACATGCAGTAGAAATTAATTCATGCCCGTTGTGCTTCAAGAAATGCTACAGACAATGATGTTTAACACATTTAGTACATGATTGATGTTGCCTTTTCTGTCCAGGAAGCAAATGTGAAGTTAGAGAAAGCGGGCTATGTTCCCTTCCTGGAGTCAACATATCCAAGGCTGGACATGCTCCAGAGATGTGCTTCTTGAAACATCTGTACATTGAATATTCGACCAGTTCCAGGCCAAGGGATTTTAAACCGAGAGGGAATAAAAGGCAGTCTCCCCAAGCCAACCACTTCTGCTGCAGCTCATCAATGACAGCGGGGTTCGCACCATCAGAACTCCACCATGAAGAAGCGCTGCATTACTGCACAAAAGCATCTTGTATCACTGCACCTTCAGATACCTCCTTTTCAGCATGTGCCACATTTTACTTTTGGACAATTAACTGCGTCAGTAAAAATGGCTGATGTAGCTATGGCTGATGAATACAGAATAGCAACAACGTTCATTTTTAACTGGGGTTTGGTTTTGGGTTTTTTTGGGGGGGTTGGGTTGTTTTTTGGTTTTTTTTCAGACTGTTACCTTTTTTCCCCACCCTCTCAGGCATCAGTGCTTTGGGCAAGACAAAGAGGAGCGTTTTCTTTTAAGCAGTGCAGGAGGAAAAGGTAACCTTGTTTACCAGTAACTCTGAAATACAAAGAACTACTTTGTCTTTATGGAAGAGGCAGTAAAGGTAGCCTTTCTTAAGGGCTGAGGTTTCCAAGGCTGCTCTTGTTGATGTGACCGTGACCCAGAGGCATGTCTGCAATACCAGGAAGCACAGGCAACGAAGGGCTGCTGGCTTCAGGGTCAGGGCGACTGCCTCTGCTCCCAGAGAGGACAGGATCCACAGCTACAGTTAGTGTGTCTGCAAGGACAGGCAGAGGAGGAAGCTGTACAGAAACTAACAACACAGAAGGCTTTGTGAGTAAAGAGATGGTCAACAGACAAGAGTACGTGATCTTACTGCTGAGGAGGAGATACTTTTAAAAGACTTAAACAAATGTTTTTTCTTGCACTTCATTAGCATTCTGACACAGCTGCAAGACTACCCCATGTGGAATCACTCTGCTATCTTTTTTTTCCCCCTTCCTATGCATTGAAGCTCAGTATTATTATTAAATAGCTTCCATTCATGCGTTTTCCATATAACCCACAGTAATCAATTACACTGATTCATAGGCAATGAAATCCAGAATTTTTCTATACTTCAAGTGTTCCTTAATGCTGAGAGAATATCTCACTTATCCAACAGTACTCCCGATATAACTGATTTTGCAAACTTTCTAAAAACTGATGAAGTAGAACTATTTCCCCTGAAAAAAGAGAAATAGGGCAGGAAAAATCTGTAACAAAAAATGAACAGTAAGATAAAGAGAGTGACTTTCCCGAGGAATGAAAACAAGTGTAAGAGACGAGCTTACAGTTTATCCACCCATCTAACATAATTTCTGTGCTGTGATAAAATAAATAATACATTTCTAAAAAGCATACAAGAAAGCACTAGTCCTTTCCATAAGAAAACACAAACCTTACTTAATATTTACAAGGTGTTCGCTGTATAATGATCAGAAACACTAAGAGCCACTGGATTCTAGCCCTGGAAATTGGAAACCTATCAACAGTTACACAGGAGTTAAGAAAATTTAAGACTAAATGGCCTACCTTCACTGCCAAGAAGTTGAGGCCACTTTCATGAGCCAAAGCTTTTGCTATCATTGTTTTTGAGCACCCAGGAGGTCCGTAAAGCAGCACACCTTTTGGAGGCTGAATCCCCATTCGGATGAAGGAATCAGGATGTTTGAGAGGCCATTCAACCGCCTGCTTCAATTTCAGCTTGACGTCTTCTAGTCCTCCTATGTCTGACCAAGATACCTGCAAAGAAGACCATTTTGCTGAATTGAGACAATGGAGCAAAAGTATTAAAAAAGAAAACAAAACAAAAATGCTCTGGAGAATGTGTACTGGTTATTCGTGAAGTTGTTTTTAATCGAGTCACTTCTTCAAAAAGCCTTTTTTAAACAAGAAGCAGTTATTAATAAAGTCATACAAAGTAAAAGGGGATTAGACTTGCTTTATGCTGGAGGATGAGGTAAAATATTTTGTATCTACTTTAAAGGTCAATAAAAAAACATAGAAAAATAACAATAAAGTGACAGCATGATCATACAGGCAGCAACACTTTGTGTGATCACTAGCAAAATCACAACTCAGTTCTCTTGTTTTTTTCATGTGATGCTGATGCAGAATTTGTAAGTTACATTGATGTTTTCCCTGAAGAAAAGGGCTGTATGATCTCAAGCTGGTTTTATTTATAGCTGCAGAGTAAGGCCCTGATCCCAGCTGTATAATCCCACTAAGCTGAACAGGACTGAGTGTCAGAAGTTTGGGGGTTCCTCCACTTGCCGACACCATCACTCCCATACAGCACTTGGGCACTGGAGATTTGATTAGAAGTGTAAAAACAAATAATACTCCAAATAGACAAGTACCTACAGAAAAGAAAAAATACACACAAAAACACAACACCCAAACCCAACTACAGTTAAAAAAAACGATTGCAGTTAAATTTGCCCTGCTGAAGACAAGACAGGCTTGTCAGGCATACATCAGGACAGAACTAATACGTCCTACCCAAAACAGCCGACAGATCTAAAAACCTGCTACACCTCTCCCCACATCACTGTCAACAAGCCTGAGACTTTTCCCCACATCCCCTGGCCTGTTCTTCGTCCTGTCACCATCCATTCCCGTCCACTTCAAATATTAAACATGTCAAGATGCACCTAAATCAAATGATCTTCTGCCTTAAAACACTCTTCCAAAACTTTACTAGACATAAATCACCTTTCAGCCCTGGGAAAGTCAGTTACACTTGAAAGGCAAGCAGAGTATTACTAAGAGGCAACGTATCACCTTTCTCATGACTTGAAAACTGGTGTCACTCCTGGCTTGTCCCTATTGCTATTTTCCTGACACCAGTACACAGAGTGGAAACTAAAAGTAGAAAGTCCCTGAAAGAGGCAATTCAGTCTACTACTGAAGTGGAAGAAAAAGAGCATTTGGATGTGGGGCAAGCACCTTCGCGTAAGTCCAAGCAAACTGCAAACCAAATAAAACTTCTCCTTGATTGTCAGTCTTTGACATAGAAGAAAATTATAGAGACAGCGGAGAGCAAACAGCAAAGATCAATAGACATGGCTCAACCCCTCAGAAATACACTGAGTTTAAAGGCTAACTGGAAGGCAAAGAGCTGCTGATCTGCTGCCTGCAGAACATCATCTCTCTCACATCAGGAACATGTTACAGGAACTCTAGGGGAAAAAAAACAAACAACAAACAAACAAACCTCAAACTCTTTCTTTTTCTTAGTGACCAGCAGCTTCTCATTCTTAAATAACTACTTTATAAGCCTGGGGAAGTATGAAATATGTAGAGCTGATCATCACTGCCTACTAAGAAGGATCAGAGAGCAGAGGGATCTGCCAAAGGCAGGATTCCCCTATGGAAAAAAAGAAAAACAGAAAAGAAACACAAATTCAGTAAAGGTCAGAGTGAAGCGAAGACTGAATCAGACAGAGCAGATTATCCCAGTAGCAGGGGAAGGAAAGGATTTTAGCAGGAGCATTACCAAAGCAGCATGCCACTTCTGGTAACTTGTAAGCCAACTTCTGCAACCTGCCAATATTCCCTTCTGAAGTGCCGCTTCACGCTACAAGCAAGACTAACTGCACAAATCGGATTAAAGGAATGGTACCAAACAGATGAAAATGGGCTGTGCACAAGTCTCTAGTCTTGAAATGAAAGCGTTTGTATGAATTCAACAAAAACAGTAAAGGGAGAAATTCCACAACACTGTGGAAAGGAAAAGGGAAACAAGAGCATGAATCTCTGCCACCTGACTTTGAGCTGGCTATCTTGGTCTACCAACACAGTCAGAAGAGTCTCTCACACTTCGCAGAGTGATTCAGCTGTAGTGCAAACTCTCTTTCAGAAGTCAGACAGGTGTTCTCAGGACAGCTTCTCTCTCTGTCCTTCAGAGGGAACATACGGCAAGATGATGTCCAATTAGGCACCTCAGTTAAGTGCTTAAAGGTGAGAAGAATCCTCCCTTCCTGCCTGAGTTTTCACAATAAGAGACAGAAATCCACCTGCAGATTTTTAATTACAATTTTATAAAAAGTTTATAAAAAGTGAAGACGTGTGTCAGATACCTCACTTGTATCTTGCCACTGTTCCACCCATGCAAACCACTTCTTTTCACTCAAGTTTCATGGTTGAGTAATATAATTAAACTCAGGACAGTTAATCCCAATCTTCCCTTATTCTAAAAGCCAGTGTTTCTTAGTCAGGTCTGAAATAGTGTCAGTGTTTTAAATTTCATTTTAAAAATACATATTACCTATCCCTACAACCCTTAATTCTACCTAGCACCTCTGTAAACTGCACAGAACTAAATCTTGGCACTTTTAAACAACTTTTTCCTAGGGAAGAAGACATATAACATAAGCTTGTTCTCATTTTTCAGTATCAATCCTTACTCTTATCTGGTAAAGCACAGACTAGTCATTCCTATCATTGTGTCATCTAGCTAGTTTTCTAGCTAGACAAATATTTTGACAAACGTGAACAAGAACTTCTTAAAATGAATTAAGCCATCAGGAATGCCCTATAACATTCAGCAACAGAAGGTAAAATCCATTAGCAGTACTTTGCACGCATACAAAAAGCCAGGGAGAAAATACCTAAATGTTGTTTTTACCCTCTTGCAAATATTCAGACTATTTGCACAAGTCTTCTGAGACATTCAAATGATTTTTGAGACTCACTACACGTCATTTAACATCAACACAAGGGATAGAATTGTACAGAAAAGGCGAAGTAGGTCCACCTTACACGAAGGTTGTTTTCAGTAATCTGGAGGCTTATTCTAATTTTGCTTACATTTAAAATCAGGAAGGGGAGGAAAGGGAGACAACTTGGTCATGACATACAAACAGGGCCACTAAATGTGAACTTGCCCAGTATGAGTTAAAAAAGAAAATAATTAAGCAGTCAAAAATTCAGTTAACTTACTTAGAATTTCTGTAATACAAGGTGTGGAATTCAAGCAGCAATAGTATCAAAAGCAAAAATAGCTAATAAAGCACTACCTTCACATTCTGGTCAAATCCTAACCAAAACTTTTTTTTTTTCCCCTCCCATATTTCACAAGGATAGAGATAAGCGGGGGAGTGGGGGGTGGGAACAACAGTCCACCAACAATAAAACACTCAAAAGTAAGAATTCTTTTAGATTCATATAAGCTTGGAAGATAGGTGGATTGTTTTTGCACACAAATCCTCAGTAACTTCCCGACTGCAATTAACACAAGTTCTCATGCGCACGCTCGGACAGCTAGCTACACTTCTTTTACCCGCACACGAACTCAAAGGAAAGGTCTTGCAACATAAGCAATGAAGTGTGATATTCTGTCACTGTGGAAATGGTTTTAAAGACTAGCCTTGGGGCTGAGCTTACACGTACAAAGACCGTGCTCTGCTACAGTGTGTGAGACACCAAGATTTCATTACTGCTTTAAGCTTTAGCTCTCCCCAGGTCAACGGAGCTCAGAATACAGCAGAGCAGCAACTCCCCAGAGGTTGTTAAGCAGCAGCAATAAAGAAAGAAAGCAGACATGCAAAGGATGTCTCATCCAGAAACTTTTGGCTGCAAAGACACAAATCTGAGTGTTGAATTACAGCAAAGGGAGTGAAACAGGCAAGCAAAACCCACAGCACTCTACAAAAATTTCAGAAAGACCCATAGGAGAGGGAGGAACTGCAACTACAGTGCAACTCTCCAAAGAACTGAAGTATTAACTTCCTGATTTATAATGTGCATCCCCTCTCTCCTAAATCCCTGTTGCAGAGAAAGCAGCCTTCTAAAAAGGTTGTCATACATAGCAAAGTTCAAGAAAGGTTCTGTAAAAACGGAAAACAAGATACTACATGGAACCAGGCAGGAAGTATTTTGCATTTGTCTTGGTCACAGCCAATGCGCACGGCAATCTGGACACCAGTGGAAGGAGAAAAGAACGCAGAAAGGAGGAACACAAAAAAAAAACCACATGGTGGCACATCTGCCTCCATCAGCTCCTACTGCACACAACCTCTTTTTCTGTTTACCACCCCAAACTCACTTCATTTTGGCTGTTTTCCCCACCAGTAATTTTGAATATGCCTGGAATAAAAAAAAAAAAAAAAAAAAGCTCAATTTATGTCAATGACAAAAAACCTAATAACTAGCTTGTCATAGAGCATTTTTCAGAAGACTACTGCAAAGCATTCTGTAAAGGTTATCAAATATCCTCAGGCACCAAGAAGTGACTTGCTCGAGGCCATCTAAACAAGTCACTTTTAATGTATCTCCTTGTTCTTTAGCCACTAGCCCAAGTATATGCATAACAAGCAGTTTTTCCAGGTTTTAAATAAGACAAAAGACTGCAACAGAGCACTTTAACCTAGTGGCCTTCCAAACAGCCAAGCAAGTAGTGCTCAATTCTAGGACCTAAAAAGCAAAGACTGATTTGAAAACAAAGTTTTCTTTACAGCCTACTCAAAGTTCCGCAGGTTTCAGAGAACAAGCTCTGTGTTGATGAAACAAACTGGAGTTCATGACAGAACAAGTAATTATTTTTGTTCAGTATCAGAGGTGATACCAGCTTCAAAAAAAACCAACACTCCATAAATGGCAAATGTGTCATGACTATAAGGGAAGGAGCCCTTCAACAAAATTCATTTACTTGTGGCTTTATTTAGAAGTTACTTTGAACTCTTCTCATTCAATTGACACATGGCTACTGCAAAGCAATGAAATATGAAAAAAAACCCACCATCTGAAAAATGTAAAGTTAAAAATCACAAAAGTCTCAGTTTACTTCAGCATGTACATCAATGGTTTTACTTGTAACTAACTGCATAGCCCAAAAGTTCCATCCAAGGGGGCTGCCAAGTGAATAATCTATCTGCAATAAACAGCAAAAAAATGGATATTATTAATGTAGCTCAGACTTCTGTCTTCTCTTTGGAAAAAATCTCATAGCTGATCATTTATTTAGTGTTTGAAGTTATTTTTAGCAAGGATTTTTTTAGATGACAAACAGTGTTAAGGTCAGACTTCAAAACATGAAGGAATGTAACCCCTGCTTTTCTAACAAATTTACCTACAAAATTAACTGTCTAGCTGGATAGCTTCTGGGGCAAGGAGAGCAGGGGAAGAAACGCCTATCCTTACAGACAGAAAGTATCTGGACATTAATCAATACAGGATGATTTCACAAAATACTCTGCACAAAGATACATTAGCCAGGAAAAACAAAAACAAAACAAAACACAACAAGCTGTAGGTTTCTTGAAGAAAGATGGACTCCTCTCTGGTTCATGGTTTCTTTTTTGTTTCCCACACACCCAGCTATAGTAAGTAAGGCAATTTCTATTGGTATAAATTACTGCAGAGCACATAAGTAATGCATCACAGTTCACTTGGCCAAGAGCCAACTAAGTAAAGTGTTGAATGGGTAAGTGGCCCAAGTCCATGGACTGAAAGCACTGTATTGAAAAGAGGGGTAAAATGATAAAGAGGAAGAACTTCTTATAAAAATTAGAAATATTAGCATCAGTTCTGTGGCAAGCAGTAATTTTAAGGTTTCCCACAGGTGTTGCAGGAGTAGACATTCAAGCGTAACAATATTAAACAGCAAAGCATTGTAGGACACAGCATTATCAACACAAGATAATGCAACTAATTAATGGCTCTGCAGTGGCATTCATTTGGCTTCTTAGATACTTGGTTTTTACTGAAACCAAGTACTTTAGCATCCAATTAATTGCAAACATTAGCGCAATCAAACACACAGCTTCAACCAGAGCAGCTAAATACAGACCTTTTATCAGAGAAGCAAAAATAAATCTGTAAGATTAGATTAAGACATACCTAGAAATCATTACTAGAAGCATACAACATAAAATGTTGCATACCCCTCTTAAAAGAAGATTTCCAAGGAATTAGAAGCTGCATTATATTTTCTGCTACAATCTGTGTTCCAAACAACAAATCAACCATGTAAGTTCTCTGGATAACAGTACACTAAATGCTAAGTGACTGGCACTCAGACACTAACAATCAGGTAAGAATAAGATATTTATTTACTAATGTACAGCAAATTACACTAACCTAAGTTTAATAACAATAAATACTTTTTTTTTTTTTTTAAATTTCTTTTTGCTTCTGCATGTCTCTAAACCACACAGTGATCAATTTTTTTAAAATAGCTACACTATGCCAAAGTCCATGAATGAGTTTCAGATGTTTGCAAGCGTTCCTGCATCACATCCCAAGCCCCCAGCAAGCAGCCCTAACCAGGAGGCTGCAGTTTGGATTCCTGTTCCTTGCTTCCCCTGCACTGCTGTCCTGGCCACCTAGCCGCAGCATAACCAAGTTCCTTCAACTAACCCATGGACTTGAGCTGACTTAGGGCACTTCCCCACCTCAAATACAAATGGTAATGGAGTAATTAGGCTTGAGGGGGGCGGTGATGTTACAATCCTGGATTTACACTGTGACTTTCATGGACAGCTGTGTCAGTATTTCCAGCTATTAAGACTGCTTCTGAGCATGCACGGGTACCTTGATTTTGGTAAGCTGGTAGCTCTGCAGCCCAAAATAATGGTTAAACTGAATTCCAGCACCTGCTTTGGTAGATGATGTGGGAGGACACAAAACCCGTTGCATCCAGTACTTTAGATTTCACTTTAAACTCACCGCAGGCACCAAGCACATGGCCTGAAATTTACCCGACATCTTCACAGAATATGCATTATTTTGTAAAAACGCAGGTCCTGTCAGCACAAAAGGAATCTGCATTTTATTGTTATCTTCCCTTCAATAAAGGAATGTATTTCAGTAGTATTCCAGTGACTCAGTTGATGTTTAACAAATAAAAACAACTGACAACCAAGGAAGCCAATGGCAGGATGGCTTAGTGGACAACAGGAGCCCGAATAGTAGGTTGACCTGGATTCAGAAGAGCTTTCCTGCGGTACCTTCAGACCGTGCTTCTATCTGTCTTTATTGTGCTGTTTAACAGCACTCCATCTGGCTCCAAATGGGCGCTGGTGTGTCTAAAAGGCACAGCACAGTGATAATGACGTGAGCCCAACGGCCAGTAGCACAATAAGCAATGACAGAATTAGTAACTCTGGTTCTCAGCAGAACTAATTAGCCCTTGCGGATATTGGTGCCACTACACCATTTCCAGGAACAGCTGTCTGGGGCCAGCCCAGGCATTTCCACCCAGCACTTCACTGCACAGCGTGGACTCTTAACAAGCCAAGTGTGATATCCGAGCTGGCTGCGTGCAGCATCCTGTTCGCAGATTTTTATTTCCCATTCCTATAGTTTGGGAATAAGGGTCTGCAGTTGTGCAATCTAATTCCCAGATGACTCATCTTCGTGCAATGAGACATAAATGTTTTCTTCTAGGGCTTGGGGAGCTGCTGAGAAACACCAGCACAACAGCTCGCAGAGTCAAGATTTAGTAAGATTAAGTACATTTTCTTTTGCTGAATCTTCTTAAGCCAGATCCCAGCCTTCTTAAACCAGATCACTTCCCCAGCCCAATTTATGTTGTGTCTGCTACTGAACTACTATAATACATAACTGAGAGGGCAGCGAGCGGGGTAAAGATGAACCCAGCACTGCCAAAATAACTGTTCATATAACGACAGCCCCTGATGGGTAACCACTTGGCAGTGATAACCTACCTACAGTATCTAATTCTGCCCTCAGTTAAAACCATGTACCACCACTGAAGACATTCAGGTCACAGCAGTATGAAATGCATGTAGAATTAGTCAACTGCTTTACCTAAAATAATAGCAATCAATCTCTTCACAGCTTTGTTTCAATACACTTTGGTTACATATGCTAACGGTTGTTTTCTGTTTAAGTTTGTGTCTGCTTTACAAAAGGCTCCAGCTTTCATGGCTATTCAGGATCTGCTTTGAGCAGACAGCTTAAGATTTTTACTCCATTAATCCACTCAGTATATAAAACTATTGATCAGGAGATACACTCCTGCACTACCAACTCTTCCTAAAGCATTAGGAACTTAAGCTTCTGTAAATGGGTCTTCAAAATTACAATTAAATAAATATGCAAACAAAAAGATGATGCACAACCCTTATTGCTAATTTGATACTTCAACTTCACAAAATTCCTCTCTTTTGGTACAGCATTTCAACGCCTAACTGCAACTCTTAACGGGGCTCTAACAATGTTGCTAGCATATTGCAAAAAATAACTTACTTTTGGCACATCAACTGCCACCTCCCTCATGGCGCTGGGCCTGACATCATTCATCCCCTGCAGGAAGTCATTGAAAGCAATCATCACTGACCCAGCCACCTCGGTGTCCGATAGGTTAGGTCTTTTCCCCAGTGCTCTCCGCAACGCGTACAAACCTATTAAAAACAAAAAAACCCATGGAAATATGTAGACTTCCTCCTGGTCCTCACAAAGGTAAAGTGTACAACAGGCAAATGCACAGCAGCACCGGAAAGGAAATGATGTTCAAAAGAATGTCTCAATGCTGGGCCTTAACTAGGTCAAAAGAACATGCAAGACACTTCTGATGAGAAAGCAAGAAAAAGGGGATTTAACAACCACAGACAGAATATAAATTAGATCTGTTCCAAAAGGCAGAATGAAACAGCCTCATCCCTGTGTTCCCAGAGATGAAGCTAAGAGGGCAAAACCTCCAAATGTCCATACATCAATCCGCACACCTTTCTAAACCACAGAGGAAGAGGGATAACGAATATTCAAGGGAAATGTTAAATCAGCTCCCATAAGACATCTGCAACCTTGTCCATTCCTCTGTTATTAGGACTGTGTTTTCCAAGCTGCTCTTAAAAATAAACTGATGAGATTGCTTTTACTTTCAGCGGAACTCTTTTTTGCTATCTAGCAAGATGCCAGATAACTATATTTTTCTTGATACACAACAAATCTTCCCTGCAACACTCAATAGCTCTTCGCTCCCTTCAGCAATCACACTTTTCAAACGCAGGCATAGCTTTTACCTTCCCCTTTGTTCGGCCAAATCACTTCTATACAATACCTGTAAAACTCAGTACCAATTCCTAGCTTCCCCCTATAATTCAATCCTTCAATAGCTGCACAAGTCCCACCCACTCACACATCAATACTCCTCAGGCAGGACCAAGCGGTACCATCTGCAGCTCCCAGGCATTCCACGGAGACAGCCACTACAGTCCCCACTGTGTAAGATGCCCAGAAGCATCATGGTTTTCCCACTCTACAATTATGCCTTTTATGGTCTAATACAATTTGGAGTTCTATTGCTTCTATTTCCAACCCTGTTGTGTGAACTGAAACTGTTAAATATGTCATTTAGTATATTACTGCATGATGAGTATAATCTTATACACAGGTATACACACATCCACGCAAATGCAGATATGTAATATCTGTTGTCATGCTATAAAAAAAGTGAGGCAGTTAGTACAACACCAGTTTGCCTTGCATGACCATAAAAAGCCAAACATTTGTTAAATCTTTTCTATATTTAACCAAACAAAACATCAATTAGTGCTACATGAAAGGACAATAAAAGGGATAAGCCCTTTCTGAAAATAGACATGGTTTTAACTTTCAGCGGATTGTTGTCTTTTTTTCTACACAGGCACTGGTAGACGTGGACACGCGAAGTTTCTGACAATGACAGGAATTCTGCATTTCCTACAATATATACAATGTGTGAAGAGATATAATATCTCCCCTGTGAAGTAGTACAGCTGGTGTCTCTCCATAAACTGCCAATTATGGCAGAGTCTGAGCACCTGCATTCAATACCCAGGCTCTTAATACAATAATGAAAAAAAAATAAAAAATTTGTAATTCAGGTTTCCCCTTGCACAGAACATCCAGAACTAATAAGATATATAAATAAAAACATTCCATGAGGCCAAGGAGAAAAATGAAAATCTGGTTACCAGAGGACAAGTATAAAATATAACTGACTCATTTTAACAAGCCAGACAATTTTCATGTTATTCCTCCACCCCTTCTTCCTTCCTCTGAAACGGTTCATTTTAAGCAAACAAAAAAAACTTAAGCAAGACAACATAGATTCACCCCTCAAGATTTAAAATTTAAATCCAAGCAAATAACAAACTCAACATCTTATTCTACTGTCATTGCAGCTAACACTTTCGGGTGGGAGAAGGTATTGGGGTCGAGTCCTACGTTTTCTTTTTGGTGAAGTCAATTCACACAGCACTCTCACTTTAAAAAAAAAATAATGAAAGAATAAATAACATAGCATGAAATTAAGTTATAGAGAAAAGAAGTAACTGATAAAGATCTCTTCTCCTCATTTCTATACATATCTGCTCCGTGAGGTACCAGGTTAGCCCAGTGCCCATTTGATGCATTTTAATCACGTCATAGTTATCTTTTTTTCATGACATGAGGGATTACTAAAAATAAACAAGTTTATTTTAAAAATTGAGAGACAACAGCCCATAAAAATGCCCAAGGAGAATACTGCTCTTAAGGATCGTTACTGCCAGCGCTACTAGGAGTACGAATGAAATTTCAGTCCTCAGCAGTGGGTTTGAAATGCAACAGCCTTGATCCAGAACAGGAATAAAGAGGTCACAGCTTTCCAAACAAAGCCTGAATTCATTTCAGCATGTGCACGCACACACCATTGCACAGGTCAGCATTTAATTGAAACAATGTTTTACATTAAAACAATAATAAAAAACAGATTGAAAAAGTAAGCATGATTCTTCCTGTTTCCTCCTGTTATCATAATCATTCTTTCCTGTACTTCAGATTGACCTCTAACCAGAGGAGAGGGAAAAAAATTCTTATTAACAGGAGAAGGATATAGCTAGTGGCTTGCCGGAGGCAGAAAAACTCATCCTTGTCTCGAGACACTGAAAGATGTATTTAACACAAGGAAATGCAGGGTAGGGTGCAAAACATGCTGCTAGAAGCAACACAGAGGCAAAGGAGGCGACACACCACAACAAACCCAAGTTTATCACTACAGAAGTTATAATGCAGATAAACTGGATTCAGACATAGTACCTCAGAAAACATGGAGCATCTTGGCTTAGCTGCTGGGTATCTTTCACATGGGAACGTTTTGGTTTGAGTATATGTCATTGCTGTAAACTGACTCCGAGTACAGGATTTGTTTCAGCTTTGCTCACTCCTTTTCAGATGCTACTTCATTCTTAAGGATTAATGAATATCAATAGCCTTTGGGCCAGTGAGGCCCAGAAGTGGGTTGAGTAGTTTTCACTGTTTTATTCCAGCAGGAAGGGGAGGAAGGACTCAGCATGCCATATGGTCGGTGGGACTGTTTGCACAGGCATGGGCTACCTATTTCTAGTAAAGGGATACAGGACTAGGACTACCCTACACAGAGCAGAAACTTCACTCAGAAGGCAGCCTTTGCAATAGTGAACAACACTGATTCTCAGTGGAGTATAAATGGAAAATCCCAGTTAAAAAAAAAAAATAAAATTAAAAGAAACGAGCATAATAAGTCATGCGTGATTACAAACAATGGAAAATAAACAATTTGTTCCAGTCCAGCAACTGTGTGCTCTACCTCACCAGCTCATCCTGTCTGTCTAGAACAGAGGAAACTAAGTGGACAGAGGGGAAAAAACCAGCAGAACGCCCTGTCCTGGTACAGATGATCCTTCTTTGGTACCAGGCTATGCATGAGGTCGATAGCATTGTTTCCCTGTAAGATTTTCTTGCTCATAGCTTGGCTAAGTGTTGGCACATTAGATCATAATCACAAATGTCTGAGCCTAAAAATAGAATCTATGACACTGCTATATTTGTCAGAGTCTGTGTATAATTATACACTACTGTAAATAATAGAAAGAATCCACTCAAAATGATGAACATATATACTTTAGGTTTCAAAAACAGAATATACACAACACTTGAGGAAATGAACTGAACAAAACAAAATTGTTAATCATGTATCTTTCACTGCCCATCAGCTATTTCTTCTGCAAATCCATCTTGTCTGGACTTACTCTACCAGAATCCTAATACCAGAATTTCTAAGTAGCTTCAAAGAAATTGTAATCTCCTTGTAAAATTGTTTACAAAAGGAAATGTTTCTTCTTTCCCCTGCTAATCTGGCATTTCCCTTCCAAATTATCATGGCCAAACCCAGAAGACACATACCATTTCTCCCTGTGACAGCTGTCGGATCCAACACGATATTCTCCTGCATGGCTGGAAGTAGAACGCTCAACAGCCTACGGAAAGATTTCAGCTTCCTAATGGCACTGGATGGATAATCTTCCTCTACTTCTAGATCTTTATATACTATACTTCAAAATTTAACAGTTTTATGCATAGAAAAAGCATTTCAAGTAACTTAAAATCAATTTTGACCTTTAGAAACCATAGGAGGAGCCCATCTGACTTCACAGGCAATGGATACAAAAGTTATTCCAGTGTTAAAAGTTTTTGAGGTAAGGAGCTCTTCTGCTTTATATTTGGCAATTTTTAATCAGCATGGCTTTCTGCACTTATTCATGACAACAATCCCAAAATTATACTAGGAAACCTTTTAGAAAACTTCAAGTAGCATATACTACAAATCACATGTATTCTTGAACATATCATAGCCTCACAAACAAAGGGAGTTTATAGCACTTCATTACATCAAGATACTGTATGGTCAAATCCAAGAAAAAAAAAAACAAAACACAAAAGAGCACGTGCCTGTATGTTGTTTGCAGTTGTGCATAAATATACAATAACACAGACAAAGCCTGTCTGCTTAGCAGACGGAAGCCTCGCCATCACCTGGTAAGAACCACTGCTCCACTGAGAATGTCCCACAGATAGATTGACTCAACAGGTGAGGATGTTTCATCCTGTGCAGACCCAGCAAACCAGCCTCCTACCCACCACGGTGAGGACAGTGCTAGGCAGTCACAAGAGCAGCTGCCATCAGTGCTGAGGGGCAGCAGGGATGTGTCTAGGCAAAGGATCTTTTCCCTTTACTCCCAGATAACGGAACAACAGCCCCACTAGCAAGCTCTCCTCTGACCTGCGGGCAGGAACCACAATTCACAGTAGCTGAAAAATTCAGATGTGTTCTTCTATTTGCATCCTAAGAAACTTCTGCAATTTGAAGAGGGTTTTGGTGTCGGGTTTCCCCCCCTCCTCGTTTGGTTGATTTTGTTTTGTCTCTTTTTTCCCCCCCCAAAGTAGATAAGTATGGAATCAAACGCACCAACAAATTTACCAAGAAATAAAAAAAAATAAATCTCCATGGACCTGACTCCTATAAATATATTTTTAAACTTACTTATTTTTTATTTAATCTGTACATAAATTGCATGCCTATTTAGAAAAAATTTCAGGAAGCAGAAACCCTTACTTTTGCTCTTGAAACCATATTCTGTGATCTGTCCTTAGCTGCCAGCACTATATGGGAAAAATCCCTGAAGATCTTTCAGATACTGTTTGCACAGGAAGGATAATGCCCTTAAATCCCTTGTAACCATAACATTGCAAATTCACTCAGCTAACCTGAGCACTAATCTACTGTAGGGATTATGTACGTGATTTATAGTTCTTCGTGAAGAGCTCCGGCATTTGCTGGAACACGTCTATGGAGCTGACTGAAAGTTGCTGAGAGGTACAACAGGGGAGGGAAAGGAACGAAGGAGGAACAGTATTTTCAAAACTTCTTTTATACCGGAAACAGTTTATTCACAGATCAGGTACACACACAACATTTACCCTAAAACAATGCCAATGGAGGGAAATAAGGAATAGCAGACTGCCTGTTTCTAGCCTACTCTCGTATGTAAACGTACCTAAGCTACGGTTAGTCATAAGCGTGCTAGAAGAAAAACAAGGACAGCCAGGCTACCAAATAGCACGGGCGGAAAGACAAGAAGCAACAGTGGCTAAATGCCAGTCTAATTGTAATTAGGAACATTGTCAAATCAGAATATAGCTAAAAGTTAAAGTCAGGAGAACTATGAAAACTTTACCTGAAAATATTTAAGCTCCCAACAGTAGCTATTCATTCTAAACACAAATGCCTACTGCTAACTGATTTTTCCCCTGCAGAACTAACACAGACATAGAAATTAAGCTACATTTCACCAGAGGATCTTTTATCATCTTTTGTCAATTAAACAAAAGAACTAATACTGCTTTCAGGTCCTAAGTTTGCCATTATATATTCCAGGACAACATTTTACCTGGAGCCTTAAAGGGAGCCAGAAAACATCGCACTTTTCTCCTACAGTACCATTTCTACACAAATAGCTTGTCTGAAGTACAGCTGATGCTAGCTTATTCAGAAAAAAAGCACAGCTATGGAAAACATCATTTTTTACTCAGATACTGAGAAAGCTTCCAACGTTCCACCCTGAAGATGAACATCTACTTTAAATGGGTTAGTTCACATCTTTCTAAAGCCAGCACAGCAAGATGGAGTGAGATGAATCCTAACGTGGTCAGTCCCTCCCTATGTACTATAAGGGGAACAAAACTCCTACAGGTTTTTCGTATGGGAAGAATTGCACCTCAGCTATATTTGAAACAGAGTCTATTACCATTGCTGTTCAAGTTACATTTGAAACCACACTCAGTACATAAGCTGAAGCTCTGCTTCACAGAGATGATGCTGTACTTGAGCTCTAGATGTTCCCATATTATGGTTACTCAAAGAATGTACGAGCAAGACAACTGATTAAACAAAATTTGAAGAGAACTAAGGAGAGAAGTGTTACCCAAAATTCAAATGGTACCTGAATCTAGAAATACAACTGTGTCAAATGAAATTCTGCCTAAAACAAGACAAAGCGTTATGAGTATCAGACACATCATGAAAAAGCAGAGAGAACAAAATGAAAAACGATTGCCTTTCCAAAATTAAAAGAAGTTACTAAAGGCTTCTTAAAATGTAATACACCTTTCAAACAAGTAATTTCCCAAAAAGTATTCCTGCATCTTGTAGAAAAAATAGTTTTAGTCTGAATACATAATGCCAATTTGTAACTGGAGCCTGCTCCAGAATCAGGAAATAGAGTAACTTTCTGCATCATGACGAACCAAATCTGAATCACCTGCGATAATTTAATGCCAGGTTACCGGAGAACTGCAGTGAACACGAACTCTGTTGGCAGGAGAAAAAACACTGCAGTGCTTGTCTGCTGGTCAGCAATAACAGAGAGCATGGTTATCCTACTTCAGCTGGCAGGAGGTGGAAAATGAGAAGAGACATGATGGGAGAGGAAGAAGGAAGCTTGTAAGTCTGCAGAATACCTTTCAGTTAGCAAAATGCCAGTTAAGATGAATGACACTGTGTACTGCATGTTGTATGACCAAGAAGAAAGTCCACAGATTTGCCAAACCCTTCTCAGAGATTAAAGGCCAGGAAGTTGCCTTCAGTTCTTAGATGTGCAAAATCTTTAAAGTTAACACAGGGGAGCAGGCAGCTCAGATCGCTGTAGTAAAAAGAAAAAACACATAGGATAATTTAAAAGATAGCGGACTGCACAGTGTCTTCAAAAATCAATTTAGTCTTGGTTAAGTCATTTTCATTCACTCAAAGGTGCTGTACAGACTGCTGAGGATTTCTTCTGTTGCTACAGGAATAACATTGCCTGGCACACAGCTCTCCTCCAGCTTCACACGAAGGGAGCTGAAGCCCCTGAGGGACGCAAAACCTGGTAAGCAGAATTGCAACTAGCACACCGCTCCTGTCAGTGTGACTTAGAGCTGGGTTACCGACATTGTGTCGATTCCCAGGTCTAGAAAATAAATGGGGACCACACAGAACTGTCTGTTACCACCACAGCTCGGCCAATGACCCAGCCTAAGACAGCATCTGCCCTAAATTTATTCTGTTTTTAAGCAAAATGACATAATGCTAAATTTTCAGGATCTGCAAGCTGAGGAATGATGTGCTGACTGCCATTTCACAGCCCACCACTCTGCACCAATGCAGGCTTCTCTGGAGTCCTGTACCCCCTCACCCTTCAAACCAAACAACTTGTTTTGGAGCTGATCCTCCAACCCAATCAAATGAAGAAGTTTCTATATGCATTGCCGCACGTGAATAATATCGTTTCTTCTGTACCACTGAAGCTGCAGAAGCAAGAACACGGTATCTATCTGCCATGAAGGTTAATTTAAAATATTAATGACAGTTATTGATCGACTCGTCTGAAAAAATTCTTTATTTCCTGCTTATATAAATATCGACAGACAGAATGGGATGTGCTTTAAACAAATTATTAAGTACTCAACCCACAACTGTGTATATGAAGTCAGCAATCCCATCATCCAATTAACTGTAAGCCAGTTTCAGATAAAAACACACTTAAAATTAGTTATGATGAAAACCAAAAGTTCATGTGCCCTAACTACAGTAAGTGCAACGTTCTCCATACAAAAACAAAAATCAAGTACCATTACAAAACAAAAAAAGAAAGACCAAAGATTTTATGTAAGAAAAAATAACTACAAAAAGCAACATAACGTGCACCAGTGCCTCTTCCAAGAGGCAAACAGAGTAAGACTCTCTGGATACAAAGATGGCACACTAAGGAATATCTGTGCACTCAGTGTATGCAAAGACAGGGGAAAAGAAGAGATTCAGAAATTTTGCAATCACATCAGAATGACACCAAACCAAAGTAAAAGGGTGAGAATCTAACCCTACGCAGCTAAAAGAAGACAATTTTTGTGGAATCATAGGAAAGTAGTTGAGCTATTTTAAATATCTAAGACAGCAATTCTACAAACAATTCTGACTTTGACTGCCCCACAAGGTGTTGGGGGGAGAAAATCCTAAGAAAGAGGCCAAGGGATCCCACAGACAAGAATAAGGTCCACACACTCCACCCAGTCTCAAGCATGTTCCTTTAAGCCGCTCAGCGGCATCCAGATGTAGCCACTTCTGCACGAAAGCCATCATTAGTGCTCTAAGAAACAATCAAAAAACATATGTTACAGTCTGAGTCCAAAAAAGCCACATTGCTTTGTTATGAGTGTCTGCAAGCAAGGACGCATTTGTTCATAACCTGTTAAGACAGCAAACTAGGTCAATTGCTTTGGTTTAAAACAGCTTCTACATTACGGACCCAACTTTAAAATTAGAGAACACAGTACTAACTTAAAATTCAAAAACACCAAAGATGGGGATTGGATTTTCTTGGTCTTCCTACACCGTAAATTAGCATGCTGGAACACCATGTCAGAAAACTCAATTGTTCCAGTCCAAAAATTAATTTGTAGCTTTACTTCTGTATCATGCCTGGACTTTTCAGTGCACTTCAGAATCCAGTGTTCTGCCATTTCTGCAAAAATCTCTCAATTTTCTAAGAATACATTTTTTGGTACTGACCATCTGACTATATGTGTTATTAATATTCCCAAAAAACCCCACATTTTCTACATGATCTTTTTATAAAAAGGCAAGTGGCCTTTCCCACCTCATTTTGACTGTCCCATGGGCACCAGTATTCAGTTAGAGAATGCAATAGCAGATCATATGTAACAGCAAATCAATCTTTTTCTGTGTTACAAAAAAAAAAAAAAAAAAAAAAAAAAAAGAAAACCCCAACAAAAGAAAACACAACACACCACCAACATAGACATGGCATTTTCAGTCACTTTCCACAAGGGAATAAAATAACTATAGTATGTCAAGCAGTGCTTTCCCTTTAAAATCTGTAACTGCAATCAGTTAATTTGAAAACAAACTAAAAA
Organism: Burhinus oedicnemus; assembly: GCA_008921705.1. NCBI lineage: Eukaryota > Metazoa > Chordata > Aves > Charadriiformes > Burhinidae > Burhinus > Burhinus oedicnemus. The sequence continues at coordinate 1,679,530 of VFFE01007182.1, forward strand.
ACACCCTGCAAAACAAACAATCCCATTGCCTTGGTCATCAACTGCCTTTGTCAAAATCTACACTTTCAACAGTGTCTTAGCCCACATTCCTCCATTTCGGATTATAATCCAAGAAAAATATTTACAGTTGTTGTACATCCCCAGCAGAAATCAGGTCCAAATTGTGTTGGGAAAGGTTCAGACTGAACCTTTATGGCTTAAAGAAAGGATAGATATTCTTGATGCTCTAACACTAGGCTGTTTCATCAAGACTGTGACTGAAAATGAAGAGCTCAGATTTGAGATGCAAGGCTGAGAAGCCACATATTGAACGCAGCGTTTGTCTAATTGAAAGACCAGTCAGAGGCTGGCCTGCAGGGTGCACAGAGGCTCACTGTTAAGCACATTAGCCCATACGGCTCACGTTTCCTGCAGGTGGCCAGGCTACCAAAACTGCAGAAGCTGGAGGAAAAAAAAACCCAACACATAGATCTAACAAAGAGACATTCCTGGGTTTCAGGGGATTTTACTCCCCCATCAGTTACGGGGAAAAGAGAAAACCTAGGAGCCAGCCCTTCAATTGCCTAATTTTTTTTTATTTTTCTTTCTAATGCCAGTGGATTGCAGAAACTCTTTTTTGGGTCATAAAAGATACAGCAGGAAGTTTCTCAGCTCTAATAAAGCCAAGTCCAGTATCCCCCTAAATAACTTACACTTTTACAGATCTAATATCTACATATTAATCAATATACAGAGCTATTGATTAAACAACATAAAGACTCTCCAACCCAGCTGTATTATTTATCAGAATGCAGGGGTATAAAAGGGCCATAGACAAAAAGATCTCCAAACAACAGGACTCTTAAAATTATGAACTTAAGACAACAGACCATATCATACGTCTATGCAAGTAGCTTCACAGATTCAGCAGAGTAATGCTGATTCATAGTGGTCAAAGATACAGCTCAATCTCTTATTTCTGTAACAGTTTTTGTAACAGCCAGCTCAAGTCAGTGAACCGTTATAATCCTAAAGGCTGAGCAAGGTGATCCCTTTAACTGTGTTACAATCAGGCAATTTAAAAAAAAACTTTAATGTAAAATGAAGTGATTAGTGCTTCTTTCACAGAAGTCTCAAAGTTTCAGTGGTTGCAGTGCAGCATCCTCACTGGAACCAAAGAGATGTTATTGCAAGAGAGACCGCTATTTAAACAAAGACATTTGTTCTTCCTCTCCGCATGATGCTATCTTATCACAGTCCAAGTGTTTTATATCAGCACACTGAAATTATGTGTAATGAACAAGGATGTTCAAGATAAATTCTAAGAGTTACAAAGCAAATACTTCCTTTCTCTGTAAACAATATGACTGAACCCACTTCTTGAAGAAATCAAGCTATATTTATATTCACCCTCTTGAAATGCTACAGGCAGCCATAGAAGGATAAGTTTATAATAAATTGCTATATTTGGAAACCTGTGTTGCTAAGCATCTTCTAACATTCAGTACAGTTTATACCATTCATGTCCCTGCTACATAATTAACATTTCATATGTTTTTCCAAAAAAAAAAAAAAATGCAGTGCTTATCTTTGTTGTTAAATTAAAACCATTATAATTTTTTTAGGGAATTAATAAAAGACTGTGTGGCCAATTAATTAAAGCAGAAGCCACAAGATCTCAGGGCCATATAAACACTGACATTATATGCCAGGATATGGCAGAGTCTATCTTGTAGACACTGCCTCTTGCCTGAGATAAAACAATTCAGAAGGCAGCTGGTCACACTAAAAGGTAGTCTACTAAATAATTTAGGACACAGTAGACCTCTCCCAGTCTTAAGAATATGACTTTCTCAGCCGCACACATAATTAAGCCCTTTTCTTGTCAAGAATTCTGTGCATGCAAATCCCTCAGAGGGTACTTGAGCCCATTGCAAGCTGATGTCCACAGGATGTGGTCCAGTGCCCATCAAGGTATTTGCAGGTTTTCCATACTATGCTGTTAACCTATATGAAAGCATGCAGTTAGTTGCAGAAATCGCAAGCATATTGCTACGCAGTAGAGAATCACAGCAAATCCCAGTTTCTCCAATGCAGTCACTACAGATAATGTAACTGAACAGAGATGAGGTACACTAATTCTGAAAGCATTGCATCTAAGCTAATGATACTTGCCATGTTAGAAATACCGGCTTTACTTTTAATTTTGCTGGAATGATCACAGTGATTTGTAAAACAGACAAATAATACTTGCTTAACATGTGCGAGGGGATGCGTGCAACAATTAATGCTGAGACAGATACACATACAGAGCTGATGCCTGTCACCCGGTTGTTAACTCCAGCAACAATACTGTAAGCTTCATGGCATCTAGCATTTTTCCTGTAAAGTCAAAATTTTGTGGTTTTATTTTGTGAAAAGCTACAACTGTATCTTTAGTAGAGAAAAAGAAGGTATTGGAAGAAAAATCCACTAATATTTTAAAAATTCAGCAGATCAAATAAAAACACCCTTAACGATTACTGTATCTATCATATATATAAATATTTGATAGGTATTTGGTCATAATACCCTGTTTGGAAAAGTCCAGACTGCACAGATTCTCTAGGTTTCTTGTCCACCTTTCCTCTCCTTGCCCATTCCAGCATAACCAACTCCGCAATTCTGTACAAACCATATACACAGGGGCCTAGAAACATTCAGTGCAAGCTGAACATTAAAGGCTCCTAAAACTTCTTAGTGACTTCCATGAAAATGCAGAGTTGCTGAACAGAATAGAAAACTCGCGTGTCTGACCCCAGGAAGTACCACTAAGCAATTCTTGCACCAGAGAACAAACAAGTTCTGCCAAGAAAACAGCTGTAATATGTTTAACTCTACAATAGCTATTTACTTTTCATGAACACACGTTCTTCAGAATTATATAGAAGACAAACATCAAAGCTTTTATAATAAAGTATCTTAGGAAACCTAACTGTAGATGAGAAAGTGAAACTTTGCCTATCATAGGCCTACAATTACTACATTTACTGTGTTACATTAATTACTACATCCTTGGTTTAGATAAGCAGTATATACACAAATTATACATGTGTTAAAAAAACGAAGTTGAAGTATAAAGATAAGGAAGGATGAGCCATTTGGAAATGATCTAAACTTTGTATTAAGAATATAAATATATTTAGCTTGTAAACTTTCAGGCTTTCCAGCCACAAATGAAGTACCTAAATACATGAATGGGGTAACCAGGAGTCAAGAGTCTCCCAAAGACCACTACTGCAATACGATTAGCAAGTGACAATAATCTTGTACTAAAAACTGAACGTGTATTTCTAAGTTCAGAACTCCTGCTCCTAAATTAGTTTCCATGTTTCACCTCTACCTACACACACATCATGTGGAAGTGGCATAAGTAACCTTAAAATTTGTTAAAGAACTCTTAACTCAGATACTGCCGCACATACTGCATTTTGGTTATTTAGAAATGCAGTCTTAACTATATGTTTATATCATGTTTTATGTTGTAATAGATACGAAATATTATGTTCAATTTTAAGCCTTACATTACCAAAAGGTTATTGACAAACTAGAGCTGGAGGGAGTTCAGAGAAAGTCAACATAATTTCTCAGAAGACAGGAAGGACTTATTTATGAGGAAAGATTAAAAGAACTAAATATTTATAGTTTGGCTCAGTAATGAATGAGGAGGTAGGGGACATGAGAACAGCCTGGAGATATCTGAAGGGTGTAAACACTAAGGAGGGAGACTGAACGTGTTATACAAGGATGTAAATAGAAATAATGGGATAAAACTAAACAAGGAAAACTTAGGCTGAATATCAGAGAGCATTCCTGGACAGCAAGCTATCTTGGCCCAAGGCACAGTTTCTCAAGTGAAGCAATAGAAGCCCATTGCTTGGAACAACAAACAAGACTAGACAAAACATTGGAAAATTTGCCATATGGAATAACCCCATTCTGCTGAAGAGAAATATTACCTCATAAAAGCTAGTCTTTTCTAAGTTTAACTCCAGTGAAAGCAGTAATATTTTACAAGGTGTTGAAAATTCAATATAAAAAACAGCTATCAAGAGCTTAATCAGAAAAAAAGAATCCAACTAAGAGCATTTCTTAACCACGAGCAACTTAAATTCAGTTTATGTAATACTTCGACTGAATCATACTTCTGCAACTCTTTGAAAAGGAAAAATACATGTGGGTTGCGAAGAGTTAACAGCGCTGGACTGCATTCTCCCCAGCAGAGGTCACTCCAAGTTAACAAATGACAAGGAAATTTAACAGCATAGATTCAAACTTTAGGAAAGAAGATCAATCGTAAGGAGACATCCTCCTCCCCTCATTCCCAGCACTGACTTTGGATGCAAAGCTCCCAGGTAACAGCATGTTCTGCAATCAGTCGCAGGTAGCTGCCAGAAGTTTTGGATCTACATAGCATGTAATGTTCAATTTGCACAACATTCAAAATGTATTTTCTAAAAGGCCCTCATGAAGTGTGTAAATATTGCCTATGTGCAGCTGGATTATGAAGTGTCCAGAATCAATGTGCGCATGCACAAGTAAAGCCTAGGCTGGGTCATGTTTAGAATTGAAACCACAACACTTTTCCCTGAAAATTTTAGATTACATGAGTTAAGTATTTACTATGCGAGGACTGTGACACAGGCAGACTGACAGGCCTCCAAAAACACAGAGGAAGGAAAATAAAAAGGGCGTTTTTCTTTTTTGCTGTTATTCTTTGTATATATTTGTTTTTAAAAGAATATTTGCTAACTTAAAACAGAGCTTAAAACACAACCAAAGCCAACAGAAGACTGCTATAAAAAGAATACCGTACAAAAGTCCATAAATTCATATTTCAGAACTATCCTTTAAAAATTCTGGAAACCAGCAAGTAAAAACCTTGCTGTTCCGGGTGCCATCACCCCTCATAAAACTTCTGTCATCTTCATAGTTAATTCTGATGCAAGAATTAACCATGCACTGTGCCACTGCCAGAGGAAGCTGTCTCAGTGCCAAAGGAAATAAAAGTAACCGGCACATACAGCAAACAGATATTTGCCAACTGCAAGGGAGCAAGTATGTGTAAGCAGAGCTGAAGAGTCATATTTTGACTAGACTGTTGTAAAAGGCTGCTCATGGGTAGATTTAAGGTCCAACACTTAAACCGCGTGGATGCATTCTAGCAAAATTTAATTGATAGAGCGTACTTTTAATATTTCATCCAATGAAAACAGAAGTGAACTCGTGTTTAAGTATTCCCTGGAACATACCGAACCCTGGCTGCATAATGCGTGGATAATTCTCCAGGGCTATGCCTGTACCGGAGGCCAAGGGACACTTTCCAGCCCCCGGCTCAGGGCATGCTCTCCAGCTCTCCCAGTTCACCGCACAACCCGACCCAGGTGCATACAGTCCCCTAGCCCCTGTCACAAGCTCCTCATCTGCACACAAATGAAATACAGGCACAAAATACGGAAGGGAGCCACAGTAAACACCACTCAGGCCCACAGTCTCATCATCCTGGGAACCGGGACTTGCAGGACAAGCTGTCTAGCCTGAGTGACTTGGGATTTTTGTACAGAAGGGGTAGGCTCTAGAGTAGAAAAACTCCTAGGGATATGTCAGTTAACTCTCTAAACCCTTGGTTTACTGAGAGACGGCTAGCTATCTAATATGCTAGAAACGGCACAGGGGATTCCCCAGTGTTACTAATCTTAACATTTGATTTTAAAAATCTGTTAGTACTCAAAAGAGTTCTGATCTGCCCAAGAGCGGACTGGTGCTCCTTATACTCCACGCTTGGCTATGTTTTCTTTGACACAAACATTAATTAAATCCCATTGTTTTAAAAGCTATTAGTTCAGACTGTGGATTTTTTTTTTTTTTTTTTTTTTTTTTTTTTACAAAGTAAAGAGACGAACGATAAAGGAAGATCCTAAATAAGATACACAAAGTCTTACCTGCTTCCTTGCACAAGGCTGCTAAGTCTGCACCCACATAACCATGTGCACTATCAGCCAGTTGTGCCAACTCCGCTGCTGTGAGCGAATGGGGAACTTTCTTGAGAAGCTTTTGGAGTATGTCCAGACGGTCTTGGGCATTAGGAATTCCAATTTCTATCTCTTTATCAAAACGCCCAGGTCTGCGCAGCGCTGCATCCAGTGCATGAGGACGATTAGTGGCCCCAAGTACCAAGAGCTGCCCTTCACTGCCTTCCTGGAGACATCAAACAATGCACAATATTAAATTTTAAAATACAACCAAATGTCACAGAATCACAGAATGGTAGGGGTTGGAAGGGAACTTTGGAGATCATCTAGTCCAACCCCCCTGCCAAAGCAGGTTCACCTAGAGCAGGATGGACAGGAACCCATCCAGGCAGGTTTTGAGTATCTCCAGAGAAGGAGACTCCACAATCTCTCTGGGCAGCCTGTGTCACGCAGCTTATAAACATACATCTTGCTTACTTTTCCCAACTATTACACACACTAAAATCCTGATGCTAGCTCTAAAGGAACAAAGCAAACTTTTCAGAATATATACTCCACAAGCGATCCCATCCAACCTATCCCTAATTGCAATTTAGCAATACTACAGGCTGCACGCACATACAGGTAACACAATAGAAACTTTACTGCAAGGTGCCTTCATCCCAGTGTCTCCCACTTTAATCCCCAAGAACCTGCTTTCCTATATCAGGAAAGTAAGCACCAAGGAAAGAAAAAGAAGTGTTTAAGCTAAAAGGCAGCGTTGGCACAAGAACAGAAAGTTATCAGCAGACCATGAATAAACAAGGTTGGGAAACAAATCACTTAAGGTACAAAAACCAGCAGAGACAGGAGGTTATAAAGCTTCCTGTAAGTTCAGTACGCAAAGCGAGGTCAAAAATCCTAACAAATTTCCTCAAGCTCTGCTTTTACACTTTTAAAGCAAAATTAGTCAGGCGGTCTCTTGCAGTGCCATTCTCTTTTTGTGAAGGATACACTTTCTCCAGGAAGAACATCCATCAGCCTTTGCCATCAGAAAATATTTTCTGCCTATGAACAACTCTAGACTGGGCAACTCAAACTATCATGCAGGAAAATAATGAGAAACTTGCAGATTACATAAACAGCAGAAACTCATTTTCATACTGTGGACAGATTTCTTTCATCTTTCCTGCTAATAATCATAAAATAATAGATAAGAGTTTGGCAAACTTCATGGGCTTAATCCATAATGTACTCAGGTCAATTAAATTTACTGTTTCTTCAGTAGGCTTTTGTTTATGTCCTAAATATTACTATAGCAATCTTGAAATATCCGTTGCTGCCTTCAATAATGCAGCCTACATATCACCAGAATTATTTTGATGACTTTGATTTCAGAACAATTAAAAATACTTGGCTTAGTTCAATGATGGGCTATCACTAAAATCTCAGTTTTATCTCCAAAACTACAAGAGTGGGAGAAGGTGAAAGACAGTGAATGGAAGAAAACTTACTTTCTTTTAATCTCAGTTATCAGGAGACATTCCCCTCCTATATCTTCTGCTTAGCATCCAATAAAGCATTGGATTACTATATAAAGTCTCACCTCAGCCTATCTTCTTTTCCCCCAAATACACATCTAAAAACAGCTGCATTATAGAAGCAAAATTATTTTGTTCAGCTAGTCACCATACACATTAATTGTCTCAATACAGTCTACTTACTGAGCCTATGCCATCCATTAATGTCAGCAATGAAGCGACAACTCTCTTTTCAACTTCATTCTGAGCCCCTTCTCTCTTTGGACAGAGCGCATCCAACTCATCTATAAATATAATGGAGGGACGACTGAAAAAAAAAAAAAAAAAAGAAAAAAATGTTAAGGCACTCGGGAAGATTTAAAACACCAAGGCAGAGAAGTGCAAAGCTGTTTATGGAAAACATCCAGTTCCTACAAAAATTAATAAGCATCCCACTCCTTTAAGCAACTGAAAGTTTCAACCTTAAATATAGTGTTACTCAAAGAGGTAACTAAAATGACTAATGTATCAGACAACTAATACCTTTAGGATGACCTACCAATCTAGTTTTCTATGACTCTCTCCCAAAGACTCAACACTAAATATACCAGTTTCATAAGTAAAAAAACCAGCATTTCATTTGCTGCTTCTACAAATACAGGACGCAATAGTCTTTTGCTAATGTATTACAAATAACAATCATCTGGAAGTCTAAAGTCTGCCTTAGCCAGGTCTCATAAATTTGGGCAGAATGCCACCCTAATCCAGAGACATACTATATCCAGTACCAACAGTAGCTCATTTGGAGCTGGCTTCCATGTCTCTGCACAGTACTACACTGGTCTTCAAGGATAAAACCAGACAGAAAAATCTGGATCCAGGTGAAACTCTGGCTCATGCTTCTGTCTGTTGAAATAAGCGTACAATACACTAACGATACAGATTGAGCAATTTGGCACCAACTGTAACAGCCCCTTAAAAAGGGTAGTGTCCAAAAGCATTTAATGGGCATACTAGAATTTCACTGCTTTCCTTCTAGCTAAGCTCTATATAAACAAATTTATTTCCTTTTAAAAACCACTGCAGGAAAAAATTACAATTCAAAGATTCTGGCAAATGTTTTTCTTTTAAGAACATTAACGCTGGAACCAATACCGCAAATAAGTGAGAGCGGATAAAATTATCCAAAAGAACATACCGCAGAGAAGCTTCAGCAAATATCTGACGCAATCTTGATTCAGACTCCCCATAAAACCTATAATAATTAAAATATTTTAATAAAAACCATTTTTTGGTCTTTTCCAGGCAACTTGGAAAATGACTGCTCATATGTTCCAAAAAGCCATAGCGCACTCTTTCAAAGTCCCGAAGAATATGTAAATCTACAATAATCTTTATTTCCACAAGGACAAGAAATTAAAGTAAAATGGGGCACAGGCAACGATATAACCATCTTGTAACTAGAAAAAAGATTAAAGGGAAAAGTTTAGCTCTTCTGTGTTAGAAACAATTTTATCTATATTTTTAAAGAACAAAAAAAAATTAGTTCCCTGGAGACACTAATCTGTGCAATGTCATCTTAATTTCAAATATGCTTTAATAAGTCACTCTTCTTGTTGCCAAACTAACTAACATGCAATTGCAGATGCAGTTTCAGTCCCCTCTTTAATTTAGTCCATGCCTTACACAAATTTCTTGGCCAAATCCAATAAACCTCATTTATGACAAGAAGAAATATAAGCCCTATTTGAGAGAACCCTTTCCCGTTTGTTTTTGACTCTCTTGGGCAGATAGCCCATAGCCAATTCTACATCAACGTCTATCCATAATGGACAGATGCCAGGACAGATTTTGGGCTAATATATTTATAGAATTAATGGAAATAAATTGGGTGGACTTACTTGCTTATTATTTCAGGACCATTAATAACAGTAACATGAGCGCCAACCTCATTTGCAATGGCTTTGGCAATCATAGTCTTCCCGGTACCTGGAGGGCCATATAATAGCACTCCTCTAGGAGGAGGGATTCCTTTAAACAAACACAAGCACACAACAGAGAAGAAAGTTATTTGTGATAAATGCCGGACACGCACTTGCACATTTCACTGTCCCAGTTATTACCGATTACAAGTTGACCTCAGCATTAACTTCTTTAACAGACACATCATTTTGATAAAATTGTAGGCTTTCAGTGGGAAGAACACTCTTACATAGGACATACACCTACATTTTTCACTTTTAAAGTTCTGTTTAAAAAGCAACTGCTTAATTAAACCGTTACATTTTTCAGTAGTTCAACATTGTAATTCTCCCTATGTGTTGTGGTGTTCATTTGAGGCTTTTTTCAAAAAAACTATTGGACTGAGTACCTAACATCCATGAATGTACTTTATTAAGTTACTCATGATGACAGATTTCCAACATCAGAAAACCGCTTCTCTTCAACACTCCAAAAAATTTCAGAAATACTGTGAGGCTTGATTCAAGAATACTTACAAAAAGATGAAAAATACACATCAAAAGGATGAATTTGGCTCTTTAATGGCAAATGTTAAGAGCCAAAACAGACAGAAACATTCAGGCACAGAACACAAGGGACACTAGAAGAACAAGGTACTCCTGTACACAGTTAAAACTGGACAGAAACTACAGGTAACTGCATGAAGTAATATTACGATCCCAGGTAAAGAGTCAAAAAAAAAAAAAAAGTTTCAGACCAGCAAAGCCAAATTAAATGGGCACAAAGCCGAAAACAGAAGGTGAAAAATTAGAAAGCAAAAAGAAGAGACAAATGTTTGACAAAGGACTGACCCTAGCACAGAAGACATTGCTGAAACACGAGCAAAAAAACATCGGCTGGGTACTGCAATACCGGACAGGGAATGATGCTTGAAGGGCACGTCACATCCCGGTGGTGACAGAGAATACTACAGCTGGTGTGGACAGAAAGCCCAAATCTTAAGAACTAATATACTCAAAAAGAAAAAAATTATCTGCTAACTGGCAGAGAACAGAAATAACTTGTCTTTACAGACAGGTTACTTCACGACAGTCCATTAAAGCATGTGCTGCTCCCTCATGTGGTGTTTCTGGTACTGGCAAGAAAGGGAGCTGCTGAACCAAAGGTCTCACCTCAGCTGACAGTCTCGCTCCCCATGAGCGGACGAGGACTCTCAACATTTGGATCGTTACTAAAGGTTTGTAACTGGTGAGGAAACATCATGATCTCTCATGTAATTAGTAAAGAATTTGATTAAGCACTTTTGGGACTAAGTATGAAGAACGCTGATGCTGAAGCAAACTTTCTGCTAACACGAAACCATGCAGTGATGCTGAGGTTGGAGGTCAGCGCACTGAGCTGGACCACACGCAGATGAAAAAGCCTCACACCATCCCACTGACACCTGCCAATCACACCCAAGCAACACACACCACAAGAGCCACCTGTGTCTTATAGAAATTGTCCCAGTCATCACTGAAATCACCTGCTCTCTAAAGCATATGCATGGGAAGAGGTAAGGCAGAGAAATAAAAAGCCTCAAAGACCTATGAATATTTCTTTAATATCATGTACGAGCCCTGTCTCACAGTGATGCACAACTAGACAAGTACAAGAGCAGACATGCCTGCTTTATGTACATATCCGTTTGTGATAAATACATAGTACAGTTTTAGCTGTCACAAAAATCCTCTAAGTTCATATATATGTTAGATACAACTTTACATGTGGCAACAGTAACGGTGTTAAGTTTTTCCACCCTGTAATTCCACACTAAACACACTGAGCATTTTGAGTAAACAGGTTCAAATACTTCCTTAAAATCTTGCAGGAACCCTATAACACAAAGGGATAAAAACAGCAGAAGAATTAATGTGAGTTTTTCTCAACTTAAAAAATATAAATAGTTGCCTCTACCAAAACAAATTAAAATCTTATGACGACACAAACATCTGCACCTTGCAAATGCCCAAGTATAGAAGTCTTTCCTATTTGCTATAAATTCTGCCTATGCATACCTGAATATATTTCTTTCCTACTCAATTATTTTTCACACAAGCTAATCATAACATCTTCATAGTATCCACACAGTGTAATTATAAAACAGTTTGACATTGTTTGGCACACAAGTATACCAGATCAGTGTTACACAAAATTCAGTGCATACTCCTGAAATAACTTGGTTTAAAAAAAAAAAAAAAAATTCACATTAAAGAAAAAAAACTAGTATCAAATGAAGAAAGCCATGTCTTAGGCATCATACCGTAACTCTTGAACAGTTCAGCTTGCTTCAAGGGCAGTTCAACTGTTTCTCTAATCGTTTTGAGCTGGCTGCTTAAACCTCCTATCATTTCATAGGTGACTCGGGATTCACAATCACTATCTTCTGCTACTTTGGTCCTCGTTTCAATAAAATTGATTCTAGTTCTTGAAGAAATGAAATAAAAAGCATCTGTATTGCTTATTGCTCCAGTTTTGCCAGTCAGTGGGAGTCCTTCACTGCCTCCTTTCCCAGCCAACTCCAAATCGTCGGTGAGGTCTGCACCATCTCCCTTGCTGTAGGTTTTACCTCCCTGACCAGAGTCTCGACCACTGGCTGCCACAGCAGAAGTGGGTGCAGCTGGTGAACCTGGATCCATCAGTTTGCTCGGCGTGCTCATAGATCCCACCTCTGGACTATCGTCAATGTCCATCTTGCTGAGCTGTAAGGACAAGTCTAATGGACTCGTCTCCAAATCAGATCTTTCAAGGTCTGGCTCGTGTGTATCACTGGAAATGGCACTGCCCTGGGCAGTCAGCTCTGCACCATCAGTTCCTTTCACTTTCATCACCACGATGTTACAAAGTTTGCCATAGAAAGTGAAAGCCAAGAGGTTTCCTGGTAAAACTATTTTCCCATCTGTGAGAAGATTAAAAAAGAAGAGGGGGAAAAAAAAAAAAAAAGACAAGAAATTTCAATCTACTTTGGCAGCAATAACATTCAGACATTCTTATATTAGAATAATTCTTTATCAGGAAGCCTAGAGAGTGCTATAAATTAACATAACAAAAGGTAGTTAGGGAATTTCAGGTAATTTAAATGATCCTTTTGTACACACTGGATGAACATTCATCAGTATTATATGTAATCTCTCACACTAAACTCATTAATTTGAGCATTTTAAATTTCATACAGCATACAAAGGGAGATTATGAAATTAGTACTGTAAGAAGTAAAAATTTTGTATTTGCTGTGTGCCTTATAGGTTCACAGTATTTCAAGTTTAGCCCACTTTCTTTGAGAGTCTTGGACTAAAAAAGGTAAGGTTTTTGCGTTGACAGAGAAAGATAGGAAATGTGATCTGAATGCACCCTACAGGCACAAAAAAAAAAAAAAGGCAAAGATGTAAACAAGATTTATTATTTCCAGCCAAACTCATGAATTTAGAATGCAGTTCACGTTTCCTGCTTCTTAGTGTAGCAATACTGTTCTTAATCCCTAAACCAGAAGATTCTCTTTGAATAGAACAATCTGTAGTAAGCGCTTTCAGTAGCACTACCTTGAATAACTTACCTTGCTTTTTTGCCTTACTTATACATATCTACCATCCAATGAAGAGCAATTTTGCTTATTTACCACCAACATAAAAAAAAGATTCAGAGTATGGGATTTCATGTTAATACTGATCCCTTATCTTGTTTTTGATGCGTAGTATTGCACTTTTTTCACAGTGCAAGTAAACTCTGAAGTGCATCACAATATCAGCCAGAAGGCCAGCAATGATTGCTAAACAACCATAACTTGACCCAGCAATGTGTTTAACGGACAGAAGGAATGGAATCATGATTAATGAAAATTATTTACAACGTAGCAAAATTTTTTAGGCCAAAGACGACAGATTCCTAAAAGAAGTGTGAGCAGAGTAACATCCTCTAATTTGCCATAAGACCTAGATTAAGAATATAAGAGGAAACTGTTTGCTTTTCTGTCCAAAACTTGATGATCTACTACAAAATTTAAACAGTCAAAAGAGAAGCAGCAAAACTTATACCTAGGTTTCTCAGCAGACACACAGACATTTCCTCAGCTTTAATGGTGGCATCTTTGTCCCTGTGGTAGAAAGAAAAAAAAAACATATTTTTCCAAGGCGTAACTACTTCAAAAGCAAGAGTCCACACCACTAAGACACCAGGATGATGAATACCACCTATTTTACAGTTTATGATTTAAACCCATAAACAGAGAGGATGGATGAGCACTTTATAGTCTTCAAATCACATCATCTTAACTCTGAAGATACTAGACACATAGTAACAAAAGAAGCCTACATATTTAACTTGGGGTCCCTTTCAGCCCTGCAAACACACACACACATCTTTTATTGACTAAACCAGTGCCTTGAGCACTTGTAAAACCATGCATGTCATGAGCACTGCATATCCACTGTCAAGACAGTACAAGTTTTTCCCACAATGCGTTTTCTAGTCGTTTATTTAACGGAGTTTCAGTGACTCAATAGATAAGCCTTAAGCCACTTCCCTCATCAGCCCTGGCCAGGACTACAGCATTTTCTCAAACACCGTCTCATCACTGGGATTTAACACACTACTGAACACGTGTGCTCTTACCCCAAAGCAAATGAAGGGTAAAAGGTGTCTTATGTGAATGGCTTTCTCCGGTGTTCATATTAAAACATTTTACATCACATTTACAACTCACTGAGAGCACAGACATCATTAACTCTCCCTGCTCCTCAGCTACGCTACATTGCAACGTATAAGGCTGTGGCGATTCGATCGTTTTTCAGTGATGGTTTATCTATACAGTCTGTTTCCTGTCTCATTTGCAGCTTTACCTTTTATTAAAGCCCATAAAACTGTTTGGTTTGGGGTTTTTTTTTTAAATTCCTTAGGATTTACCCCCCATAGCCAATCTGCACGATCCTCACACATTAGCCCTTCTGTTTTCACAACAAAATAAAGGTTTCACTACATCCATTTTGCAGACGAATATCCACAACCTTTGTAAGCGCTTAGACCTGTAGGATGAAGAGCATTACACCACGAGCGGAACGGCAGCAGCACCAAAGGCGTTTACAGCAGATACAGCTGCTGCAAATAAAAGTACGATCAACTGGGGGAGCTCTAAACCTAGACATAAAAACGCCTTTCTCAATTCTACTGAACAAGAGAGCAACTTGAGGGAAAAAGGGGTATTTAGAGGAGAGCTCTCAAAACATCATAGCCGTTCCTGACAAATAAACACGTACCCCGTTACGTTGTTGGGGTCTGAAGTTGGGGATTGATTTTTTTCACTGGAAGAAAAAGCTAAATTATGTATGCATGCAAATTAATACCTCCAGGGAGTTGCTGAGAACGAACTACACCTGTAAAGCATCTAGAAACCTAGGCAGTACTCAAATAATGGGACTTCCGTTTATTCTTTTAATAATTTATATTCTTACATGATAGGACGGCACTGTGGTTTGTAGTAAATCAACAGGCTTAAAACAGACCAATTACAGTTTTCATGTTTTCTCTCCTAGAGTAATTCTATAAAAACAGTCATTTATATGACTTTTAATCTGGTGGTACATATGTATAACAATCCTCAGAGCCTGACTCTTGACTGGCCGAGAGGGAAAATTCTGGCTGTGGAATAGTTTCCAAAAAAAATCACAATAATCAAATATTTCAGAAGTTACATGCAATTCCTCCGACCTCATCCTTAGCTTATATTTCAGTAAAAGTCACAGCTTTAAAAAAAGAATGCATTGTATATTAACATGGGGAAATATAAGTAGATTAGGTGTAATTATTTAATTTAACATGGGGTTGGTTTTTTTAATGAAATGAGTGTTTTCAACCACCTCTGTAACCAAACAGTATGTAATAATAATAAAACTTTGTACAGAATTAAAGTAGTCATAACAAAAAGCCGAAAGATACCGGTTTTTTCATTTTCTGGTGAGGAGATGGACGGAGGACAAAGCAAGCTGACACCAGGAAGTCAGCATGCAATGCTGTCCTGGTTTGAGGTAAAACAGGACCAATTTTGTTCAGTAACTTTACTTTTTAGCTAGGCCTCTTCTAACTGCTGAAATTAACAGCA
The DNA here is from genome assembly GCA_008921705.1 of Burhinus oedicnemus. NCBI lineage: Eukaryota > Metazoa > Chordata > Aves > Charadriiformes > Burhinidae > Burhinus > Burhinus oedicnemus. Next base: position 1,695,111 of record VFFE01007182.1, read on the forward strand.
CGTTGTGCAGAAAACTGTTTGCTCTCAGAGTGGTAAGACCCATGTTTATAGTTGATGCCAAGGAATGGGATGCAGAGAGGCTCTCGCTTATCCTTATTGCTGTAACAACCAAGGGCAGCCAACTTTGTTACTTGCCCTGTTGGAGGGTAGGAAGCAGAAAAGCGTAGTAGAGGAGTCACACCTATGGGGAGGAGCAGACAGGACAGGTGACCCAAAACTGACCAACAGGGTATTCCATCCCATCTGCCTCGTGCTCAGTAGAAAAGCTGAGGGATCAAAGGGTCAGGTCTCTTTCTTCAGTGGCCAGCATCTGAGGAGGACTCTGTCTGTTCGTCTGCCTTTGATCCCGATCCGGAATCCAGTTCCCGTCCATCACCGAGTCCAGTCTGGGATTTCCCCAGTGCCTGCTGGTGACGTGACTGTCATCCTGAGAGCTTGATACGGTTTTGTATATATTTCATTATTTTCTTTTTTATTATTTTATTATTAATATTTCATTAAAGTAGTTTAGTTCCTTCTAAACTCTTAAATCTCTCTTTTTCTCTCTCTCGCCTCCCTTCAGAAGTGAAGCAGGAGAGAGAGAGCATCTGTCATTCCACCTGATTAGGCCAATCTGGCCCAAACCACGACAAATGCACAGCCAAGCTAACCAGTGAAACTATAAGCTAAACTGGTTGTATTACTGACAAAAAGCAAGATTGCCTCACCAACGTTTCTGAGAGTCAGTATGCTGGAAAACAGCATCACCCCTTTAAAATGGACAATGACAACGCCAGGTTGGAAAACAGAAGTTTGACAGGGAAGTGAAGTTAATTTATAGAAATTAAAGTGTTGGGACACTTTCAAAAGTACACTGTAAAATAACTTTATTTAGGAAATAACTATAATCAGATTCTTTATCAACCCAAATGCTGACTCTATGTCATTTTCATAACATTCCACAGGAAGTCATTCAGCAGATCAGTAAACTGCTAATTTCTCAAAGCATTCATGATTTCAAGACAACTGTGATTTGCACCTTTTGCTCCCTTTTTTGGTGAATTTCAAGTAAAAAACAACAACGTACCTCTGAGAGTTTCCAATCCTAAAAAATATTCCAGTAAATAAAAGCGAAGCACAAAGCCATGCATATACAAAGGTGAAGTTTTGAAGGGAAGTGGTTAAAAAAGAAAATCATTTCACTCTCCCTAACCCGTCAGTTCTCTTAACCACAACAGGACTTTTCAACAAGAGCTTCCTGGACAGCAATTTGCTTCCTAATTACTTCCTAATGACAACAGCAGCAACTCGGCCTCCTTCTAACCTGACATCAACACTCAACACAGAGATCATCTTCATCCTTTACAAGTGACTTACAAGTTTAAAGAATCTGCCTTATTCGGGCAGTTTCACACCCCTGCCTACTGCAAATGCAACACAGGCAGCTTGACCTCTGCTTCAGGAGGTGCTGGGCTACCATTACTATTCATTAATTTAACACAAAATGAAGAATGTCTTCAGACTAATGAGCTTAGTGTCATTATATTCTCTACAACAGCACACTGCTCCTCAGTTGAGATTCTGTATGACAGCTGAGCCACTCCACTGCCCACAGAGGAGGTAGCAGTTAGCAGCAGCTAGGCACCAGTTAATAAACTTTAGTCTTAATCCTACAAACATCTGCACACATTTGACTTTGTGTGGGTACTAACTCCATCAAAGCAAGAGAGAAAAACAGCATCTTCTAAGAGGTACGAGTCTGCAGTGCAAAGCAGACACCTCACGGTACCGCACTAGGTTATAACAAGTTCCATACCTCAACTTTACATCGACTTCCTCTGCTTGGATGACCGCACCAGTCACAGGCTGCACAGTGACGGCATCACCTGGATTTACTCTCAGGTTCTTCTGCGTGGTTTCACTCAGCCCAACTTTCCCACCCGGAAAGCCTGTGGTGGGCCAAGCAGTACAGACCTAGGAAGATTTGCAAAGCAAACAACAGTCAGTTGAGATTTTTCCCCCCCATTTTCAGTCCTCCAGTTACAGTAAGCAATGTTTTGTAATAAAAAACATGCGCCAAGAGGGAAGGAAGGATTAGGTTAAAACCTGGTGCCACAGGGTAAGATACAAGTAGCGCTGAGTTCTTAAGATATGATCCAAGACACTTTTCAAGAAGGTTAGGGTTATATTTTTCCTACAAAGGAGATAAAAAAATTCCACCAGGACTCTACACATTCTGCAGGTGACACAAAAGCATACACTGTGCTAGGAAATGCTACAAATCCATGAAGAAAGAAAAGTAAAGGGCTCTTTCTTTGCAAATAAAACACATGTGTGTGCACATATAGTATACCACCTATAATACATATATTCACACACGACTTATAACACCAGCAGCGTGGATTTTTTCCAGTGCTGAGAATGAAGATATGACTATTGCATAGAAAACATGGAAAAGCATATTCATTATCTTTCTCAGTACACGCTCCATTTTGGTGCCAACTGAATACAACAGGAACACACTGAAAGCACCAGAAAAGCACTTGCAGGAAGCAGAGAGAGTCTCACCTCCTGTCGCCCATCCGCAGAGGTAAGCAAGACCGGACGACCTATGCATACGCTCGCAGACTTCATGCTGCTCAGCGACAGCTGGGCGAGGGCTCGCCGCAACATTTTGGGAACTTTGTCATCTTCTAACATTTGCAGGACAAAAAAAAAAAATAAAAAATCATATTTTATTTATTTAATTTTTTTTCTACGTATCAGACGAAGTCAGTATTTCTCGCACCCGCCCCAATCCCTACAACGAGCAAAACCCTTCCAGTGCCTCACGGGAGGCAGCGCCCAGCCCTGAGGGAAGGGCCGGGACCCTCCTGGGGGGAAACGGCGCTGTGAGGGGACGCTGTTCCCGACAGGCCTGAAAACACCCGTGGTTACACGCTGCTGCTTGCTGGATTTTCCCACCCAGCTTTAGCTACTTTCTGCGGAGGCCGTGACTCTAACACCGTAATAAAAAGTGAATTTCACGGGGCCTCAACCGACCTTGCCCGAAAGACCCCGCGGGGCCCGTCTTCGTGAGGGGACGGGGCAGCCCCTGGGTCCCGCCGGGCCCCGCCGCGGGGGACCGGGCCCTCTCCGGCGGCCGCGGGGAGCGGGAGCCCGGCTTTGCAGGGACTCATTTTCAAACGAGCCGCCCTCAGCCCGCCGGGCCGGGGCACGAGTCAGCCCGTCCCCGCCGTCCGCACCCCCGTACCTGCCTCCACCGCGTCGGCGACGCCCAGCGCCAGCGGCCCGCCCTCGGCGGCGCCGGAGAGGGGGGCGGCCCGCGGGGAACAGCCGCCGCCGCCACCGCCCGGGACCGGCCGCCCCTTGCTTTTCCTCCTGGAGGAGGCGGACATGCTGCCCCGCCGGCTACCGCCGAGCGGTTCCGGGAGCAGAGGCCGGCACCGCCCCGGGGGCGGTCGCTTCCCGCCGTGCTGTGGCCCGCGCAGCGCCATGGTGAGGCTGTGGCGGGCGCTGCGGCGGGCGCGGGGCTGGGGGGCCCTGGCGGGGCTGCGGCCGCGGCCGGACAAGTTCGGGGGGGTGAGCGTGGACCTGGCCGATCTGCGCCATCCCCTCCGCCTGGAGCGGGCCGCTTTCGGGCGGTGGCTGCGGGGCAAGTGCCGGG
>VFFE01007182.1:1698806-1775191 GCA_008921705.1 Burhinus oedicnemus
GCCCGGGGCGCCTCAGCCCGTGAGAGGACTCCCCTCAGCCCGTGAGAGGACTCCCCTCAGCCCGTGAGAGGACTCCCCTCAGCCGCCTCCGCTGCGCCGGGCGGGCGGCGGTCGTCGCCCTCCACACACACACACAAAGAGCCGCGGTCGTGTGGTGGAGGGTATTTGTGGAGGCGGCAGAAGGGAGCAAAGATGCATTTCCCTGTGCCTTATGGCCGGTGCCAACGCAAAAGCCATCGTTGTATGTGTAAAGACCAAGTCGCACCACCTGAGCTACCGAGATGGCGGCGCCTCCTCTCCTCCTGTGGCTGCTGACACGTCTCTCACAGCGTGGTCTGGTTTGCGTGACACAGGACTAATTTCTTGTCTAATGCTTGGGAAGACTGCACTTTTAGAAGACTAGTGTCTGAATTTGTGGAAAGATTTACTTTATAGCAGCTACGGTATATGGGTTTCAAGGTCTCGGTGTTTTCAAGCTCGCCCGGTGCAGGGATGAGGAGAAGGGAGACCCAGGCACTTGACACAAACTGGCCAACAGGATTGTTTCATACCATGGACATCACATTCAATATAAATTACACAAGTTTGCTCAGGAGTTCTCTCTCTCCCTTGATGGTGGCGATCCAGAGAACTCCTTGCCCCACTGCCAGACCCCTGAGCCCTTCCCGTCCTCCCAAAGCCGTAGGGCTCGCCTTGTCCGACATTTGCTGTCCACTGCTGGGAGTGCACGGCTTCCTACGGATAGAATGGGCTGAGTATAATCCTTGTGTATTTTATATTGGTATCGGGATCAATATTAGTTCTTCAGTGTTATTAATGTTAATTATCTAGTATTAGTCTATCAAATCTGTTTATTTTTCAACCCTCAGGTTTCCTTGGTTTTTCCCAGTTCCCTTTCCTGGGTGAGGAGTGGTCATTGGGTGATAGAATAATAATCTAAGACAATACATTGTTGTGGGTTCCTCGAACCATAACACACTGATGGTAGTTTGACCCTGTGGTAAATGAGGTGAAAATACAGACTTTCACGCATTAATCCCGGCTGTCGTGCATGACGAAGTTTAAAACCAGAAGGAGCAAGGGCAAGGGGGGTCTGGGAGTGGTGGCAGCAGCCCTTAACCCTCCTCACCTTGCTCTCTCTTGCAGGCGCGGTGGCCCGGTGGCGGGAGGAAGGCCGGCTGGCTGTCTGGCTGCGTGTCCCCATCCTCCAGAGCAGGTTTGCAGCGGCAGCTGCTTCGCAAGGCTTTGCTTTCCACCACGCCGAGCAGGGCTCGTCCACCTTGACACTGTGGCTAGGAGAAGGGTCCAGCAGGCTACCAGGGTACGCCACCCACCAGCTGGGGGTTGCAGGTTAGTTACAAAAGTGGTTGGACCCACAAAAAGCCTTTCGAACGAGCCCGTAGGACCAGGTTCAGTAGGAAATCGACACTTCCTCTGCACAGCCAGCGCATGGAAACCAGCTGCTCACTGTTTGGGTAGCTGTACAAAGTGAAGCGTGTCGTTCATGAATGCGCCTATACAACTGTGTGTTGCTAAAAACAGGCCAACAAAGAGAGAGGTTTCTCAAAACTATTCCACTTTGAGAAAATTCTATACAACTCAGGGAGAAGAAAATGTGGTCCTGAAGCTTTAAAATTTACCTCATGAATGTTGTTTTTAAATGTCATTTTGAGAACTGTATCTTGGCTTTCACCTTGCGGATGAGAAGTAGGATTTCAAGGTTCAAGCAGTTTTTTAAAAGTGAAAAAGTAACTAAAAACATCTTAGAAAAAAAATCACTTCCCTGCTCCCTGTCCTTACTGTAGGTGCTTAATACATGCATCTGCCCAAACTGTGCTCAAGTTGAGGTCTGTAAATCGGGCAAACTTGACCCAGCAGGATTTTTTCAGGAGCTGGTGCAACTGTTAGTCTAAATTACAACAGTCCAAAAGCTGCTGTAAGCTGTGCTTAGAAGTCCACAACCCAAACAAGTATATTTTACAAACAAACTTCTGGACATCAGGCACTTACCCATCTGGACCTCCCACAACCACAGTTGGAAAGGAGTTGCTCTAATAACTGAGGAAATTCCCAAGCAACTAGATAAGATCGTGTCCCTTTTTTTTATACAGTGCAGTACAAGGAACTGATGATGAGTCAACTTGAACTCAGCTTCACCAAATCTGCATGTTTTTGCCCTCTCTCAGCAGTCTTCCACAGATATGCAGTTACCTGCCCCGTCACTCAGTAATCTCCTGTAGTCTGAAGTAGTACCAGTACCTCTCGCGTACTGGTAAAGGTTATACAACACTTAGCAGTTACGGCAGAGGGACAGCAAATCTCTCCTGTTAAAGCTTGACTTGTTTGTCCTTGGCTTACAGGGATGTTAATTCTTCACCAAGTGGTGTTAAGACCCATAAATAGCAATCTGAAAAATGTAGTTAGGAAGGACTCATAAAAGCTGGATTATTCAATGTAGCAGCAGGTCAGGTGCAAGTAAGTTTTGAAAAAACAAAGCCTTCGCTTACAAAATAGTGCTGCTACTATCGGTAGTGGGAGTTTTCAGTTACAAAGCCAGCAGAGGGCAGCGTAGAAGCTGAAGACAAGCTTGGATTTTTTCAATGGACATGTTAGAGCATGTTTTCCTGAGGTATGAAGACCTCACCATTGAAATATGTGGCATTAAACTCGAGTAAGATAATGCATTCTCCTAGCAAAAGCACCGTGTTACTCCTTATGGTTATAACTTGCATGTTTGAGGAAACATGACTAACTGAAAGGGGATTTTTCTGAAGTAGATTTTGCATAGCTGAAAGTGTTATTTAAAAGAAAACCATGTAATAAATGCGTTGTGACCCTGATGGTTATCAGGAACGATGTAATATAAGCAAAATCATAACTCTGAAAAACTCTCAACCATTTGAAAATATGAAAAATGCACTTTCAAAGCATAATTTGCTGTTGTACTTTGAGATAAACACTTTGCAGTCTGCAAGTAGGAAAAAACCTTTGAAAAAAGAAAAAAACACGCAGGTATATGGATTTCATAATTTATTGCACAGATTTAAAAATTGCACAACATACAACATATGTATTCTTAGCTACCACTTTTCAAACATGTACATTTTTATTCATTATTGGGAGTTTCTTTAAAAGGTAAAGACTTAAGAAAGGTGTTTGTGCAGGTAAACAAACAGATTTCTGCGTGTCAAATAATGACTACAATATTTTCTTTTTTCCTCTGTTCCACTCACTCTCAGTGGATCTGGAACACATTCCAAGAATACACTAAGCAGTGTGGATACCACATTATCCATTATCTCCTTCTACTTTAGGAGGAAGGGCCTGGGTAGCAGAAGGGCTTCATTCTATTTTTAATTAATTTTATTGAAATATTAAATCATTTAAATATGTGCATTTATATTGTGTGTATGTGCCAAACCCTAGGCATTTTTATTTCCTGCACAAAAAACTATTTTAGGAAGTTTCTGCAGTGAAGAAAAGCAAATCTGCTGATGAGAGTCTTCCTCTCAAAGCTGTGGCCAATTAGTTAAATACAGGACTTAGTCCCTTGAGCATCCTGAAAATAAAAAGCGGAGCTATTGAGAGTGGTTTGCTAGCCTGCAGGAAGCCAGCGCAGGGAGCGGACAACAGGTAGCGAGCCTGCACTGCCAAGTAGACCAGCAGCTGGTTTTCGTCCTGTCTGGAGTTTCCCACACAGCGAACGCCGCGCAGCCTGGGCTACTGCCTCAGCATCATCCAGCCAAGTGATGACAAAGGTGTGAATAAGCGAGGTCAGGTCATGTTTTGCCAGACTAGATCAGAGTCGGCAAGCAGAGAGTAGCAAACGTTACTCATTGGGCTTGGCCATTATTGTTTAGAAATAGTGGAATATGTGATGTGTCTTCCAGCTAACTTACTGCATCCGTTTGTAGGCGGCAGAATTTTCCAAATATGTAAAGGCACGGAAAAGCTTCTGGTGTGTGAAATGATTAAGATGTTTTTGAAAAGCATTTCCAAAATTCTCTGCCTCCTAGGAGGAAGTGGTCTGCCATCCAGAAGTGATGTGTTTGTAAATATGCCACATAGCAATAGCATAGGAGGAGAAGTTGAGGAAGGAAAGTAGAAGGAAAGGGAGAAGAGTAAAAGTCATTCTCTTCTCCCTCAGGTGTAGTATAAGCCTCACAACCAGCTGTCATTTTCATTGCCACCTGCCTTAATCTAGTTGTTGAAACAAAGTCATTGCAGTTGAAGAGAGAGAAGGGTCTCCACACACTCATACGCACACACGATCATCAGCCTTGGCCAGTCCTATTACTTACCTGTAAAATGAGCAGCTGCATAAATGTCAGACTGCACAGGAAGATGGAGTTAGATAGGTTATGATGGTCCAAGGAATCAAAAGTGATTTAAAAGCAGTTCCCAAGTTGTTTTACAAAGTAATACCTATTCCTGTCTGCTGATGTTTACAATGCAAGCAGTCATGTGTGTGCTCATTACATGGATGACAAGTGCTTTTCAACTCTGAACATCTTGTCATACATGTTTACATCAGTCATAAATAAAACAGGTAGAATGAAGATATTTTTCCCCTCCATTACTCATTGTCTGGAGTTGTCTAAGGGATTTTTTTTTTTTTTTAATTAAATAATTTTCTTACCTATTTCGCAAAAGAGAACATTCAAAACAAAGCAGTGTTGTAATAGCAATTACTTGCTTAGGTTACAAGTGTAAACCTTTCCAGAAAGTCATCCTGGCATTGGATGATTTAAAGCTCCAGGTACCACATTCGTAGCAAGAGGGAGAGTTTTTAAAACCACATTTCAGAGCCTGCAGCCAAGCTCTGATCTCCGTGATACTAACCAGGTGTGGCCCAGCGAGCTTCAGCACCGGGACTCCTGAGTTACACTTGGGAAAATGAGACCAGACAGCAAAGCCCGTTAGTGTTCTTTCTTTCTTCTTGCTTTGGATTTAGGTAGCATCCAGCAGAGGTTCTGGACATCTCACAGAGAATTTCACTGCCAAAAATGACATTCACAGGCATCGATTTCTGGGGAACAGAGGAGAGAACGTTCTTTCTGTTTGATTCAAACTGCAGTTTCCTGGCTTCAGCAGTCCTCCTTGGTCTCAGCAAACCATTTGGCTGAAGAATGTCTTTTCTAGAAAATAATCCCTGTAATCACAGCATGCATCAAAGTTGCTCCTGCTTTCCTTTTGTTCCCTCTTTTAATCAGTACAGTACTTGAACCTGGCACTGCTAAATAGTTGCAGGAGGAATGAAATCATAAAGTCAGAAGGAATGGGAGGCAGACATGTGACTACCCTCTTAAAGCACGTCCTTTGACATATCTTGAAGGAAGATTGGTATTTCATCTTTTAAATATTCCTCCTACACATAAGTCTGCCATGTATTATTAAAAAACAGAGGATGTTTTGAGCTGGACACTCATTCCTTAATAATTCCCTTCTGTGGAAATACGTCCCCATAGCATTTTAAATGCGTATATCATCACAGATCTGTCCATATACTCTTCCTCCTGCTGTAAAATGATATAAGCATTTTTTTATCATTACCTACTAATTTGAAACCCATGCGTGACTGATGTGGAAAAGAGCCTGGTAAGTTGCACCACTGTACTCATTGTGCTCACCACAGCGCACTTTAAAATCTGAGAAAAATACCTGTTTTAAAAGGAAGACATTTTGAAAGTATGACCAATGGCTGTGACGTGATGACTAAACATGAAAGCACTTGGTTTTTAAAAAGTAGGAAAACTTGTAATCTGCGGGAAGAAGTCATGGGCTGAGCATGAGGACACAAGGAAAAGCTGAACTTTTCAGTAAAAAAAATAAATTGGGATGTATGAATCAAGTGAAAGTGTCACTTTTCCATTTGAGGCAATGCTTTTTGATTAACAAATTGACTCAGCTTACTGTGCAGTTCCTACCGTGAGTTGTTAGCCGGGTAGTACGCTATGAGCTTATAGTCAACCAGTTGAACATTATCAGTATAGTCAGCCCAATGGATACTAAACCTTTTGTATTATTAACCAGAAGACAGGCAGGAGTTTTGTCATGAGTTTCACTGGAGAAGGGTTCTCGCCCATCGTGGCTACTCAGCCAGAGTCACTGGAAAAATTTCTGTTACTTGAGCAAGATCAGAGGCACGTGTCTGCTGAAGCAAGCTGCTTTGCTAGATTATTTGGAAGGCGTCTTGATGTTGCATTCTTTACTTGTGATAATATTAACACGAGCAAATTTTTCTTTCTTTTCGTGTCTAATCTGGGACTTAAATGTGGGAAGTATTTATCTTGGTACTGCTAACTTTGAATTTTTATACAGTATACTTAACTTTTTTTCATATTTCATTGTGTCAGTTTTCCACCGACAAACCACTTTCTGTGGTTTATCGAAACAAATCTTGCTAACTGTAAATTGAGTATCATTAGGCATTTGTCCTGCTTTATCAAAACATGTGAAGTTTTGGTTGTTAAGACTGAACGTAGTTGTCTAGCACTTAATCTTTTTCCATATTGTCTCTCTACTAGGTGCTGTTCTAGATGAAAGCACTGGAAAGGTGTTGGTTGTACAAGACAGAAATAGGGTAAGTTTGTTATAGGATTACAGAACAGAGAAGTTTATTTAGATAAGCCTACTCTATAGTATAAAACCAAAGATGAGCTTTTTTTCATGTCAGTCCAAAATTGTGATAGTTAACTTGCGTGTGTCTTGGAACACATCTATCAACAGATTGCTCTATTACATTTGAAGGGGGAAAAAAAATAGAATTTGAAAATCAACAGCTTTGGTTTTAGTTATAACTGGTGATTGAATCAGCAGAATTAAGTATCCTTTTTGCTTTGAGTTCTCTGTTTTCTCCTGACCCAAGAATCCCTGATCTTGTGTTTGGATCCATCCAGACCTCTGGAAAAACCCCATGGCTCAAATCACATTCTGATTTTGTTTGGTTTCAAAAATTCCAGGCATGTCTGTGGCTTTAAATAAGCAGTAACATGGTTGGCCATGACCTGGAGACCACCTTTGTACAGCAGGTGTAACGATCACTAATTTCTCACAACCTGAAGTGCTTGACCTCGCTACTGAGATTGCCAAACCAGAGAGTATTAGTGTGGTGATGGTGGGTCGTGTGATGTGGCTTGAGGTAACCGAGCATCCATCACTGGTAATGTCTGCCAGCCTCTATCAGGCTAACCTAGGTTTTTATACAGCAAGTGCAGAAAGCTCACAAGCTCATTAGCAATTGTCTGTGCTATTCCATTTAAAATATACTTAGCTCCCATTATGCTTTCATTTGCAAATTAAGTAAGAGTGCCTCTAGTACAGTGAGATTAACTGCAATTTTAACATGGAAACAATCAAAACTTACGTACACTAACTGAAGTATACTTGGATGCATCTTCATTTTCTATAGTTAAAACTATGCCAGAATCTCACTGGCTCTATTTTTCTGTCTTTCCTGAAATAGCTACTGAGAGATTTCTTCTCAGAACCCAAAACATCGCTTCAGTTCATTGGTAACTACGACACAGTTAATGAACTGCAATGAAAGGGTGCTTTCATAGGCAGGTTCAATCATACAGCATGTTGAATTTGTAACCCAAGAGTTCAGAGGAAGAGAAGCACCCTTTTCTTATTTCCTGTAAACTATTAATTTTATATTTTTACTTACCGTGAAGTAACATTTCAAGGACTTCTCTATAGCGGGACCTTCAGGCTTACATTCGGTAATTACCAACTAAAGCATAAATCCAGCATGCAAGCTATAGGCTCCAAAAGCGCTTCCAGTTGTAGCGAGTCTCCAGAAACAGAACAGCACATTGTAAACTGTAGAAATGCTACCATTATTTTTCCTTTTACACATACAGAAATTACAAAACTCCATACTTACCTTTTAGTAAATATCTTAAACAGGTCTCAAAGAGTGAAAACGGAAATCACACATTCTGCGTATTTAGAAGGGAATAGTAGTTTCCTAAGCCCAGGAGGCTTAAGGTTTAACTTCTTAATGCTGTGGTTTTGTTAAAGCTCACCCACAGCCATTTTAAGTGCAGATACCGCTATCCAGTTTTACAGTGAGATGTCAGATGCTCTATTCAGGTTCTGGGTCCAATTCCATACTCGCCAGACGTTACCTCCTTAGCCTCTGGCCCCAAAACACAAGCGGACCAGCCTGGCACCGCTCCTCTCCCCAGCTCATCCTGAAAAGTGGGATGGGTCTATTCCAGGTCAGCTATTTGAGCTTACCTTTCCAGAGCAAAGCTGATGCCTAGCACAGCAAGTGAGGAAGGTGAAAGGAAAAAAATTACTGTTTCTGACTTTCCTCTTTACGGCTCTCTTCTATTGAGTGGATAAAACTAAGCATGAGAACTGAAGTGTATGAACACCCAAACGTTTCTTACGCAGCGAACAAATTAAAATGTTTCAGTGCAAGCAAATTGGCTCAGACAGTGTCTGTTTCCCACTGTCAGTTCCACCCCTCCTCTCCCTTCTCCTTCCCCACAAAATGAACAATTTCCCTGAAATGGTGACTTTTAATACAAATGATGTTCTGAAAGCTTAAAAAAAAATAAATTTAAACAGCTAGTGGAATTTTACGAGCTCTTTGGGTTTAATAATGAAAGGACAATTCCACAGCACACAAAAAATTCCAGGAACTGAAAGCAAATCTGAAAGCCAAATATATGTATTTTCCATCTGCACTATTTTTAATCTGTTACTTTAAATTCCTATCCAAGCCCTTTAAGAGTGCCCAGAAAAAAAAAAAAAAACCCAAACATTTTCCAATGTAGTTGGTGGGGTTTCAGATCACTGGAAAGCATACAACTTCCCTCTCTGCTGCGTGTACAAGAAACGCTACCTCTTTTTTTCCCCAGAGCGTACCTTTTTACTGTGTTAATTTCTAGTTGCAGGTTAACTTCTTCCTACGTAAACTTCTAATAAGGGAAGAAATAAAAAGAATAGTACATAGGTGTAAAGGTAAAGCCTACAAATCTTTATGCATTTGCAAGAGGTGTAGGAACTGGGACTCCTTTACCGGTGTCAATAACAGCACCAAGTCTGCACTTCACATTCTGTTTTTAAGTACTGAACTTTATTGTAATTCAATAAATGCTTCTACATATAAATCACACACAAAGCCTCAGTTTTTGTATTCCATGAAAACAAAAGACAAGTTACACTAAATGGTTATTACAGACACAGAAAGTCATCTTAAAGCCAGTGCAGTATAGAACAGTACTACAATCATAATACTGGTTTGTAAGATTAAATATATATACAGGTTTTAAAAGCCAAAACCATGGAAGTGGAATACATTAGTGATTAAATATAAGATTATACAGTCTATAGCAGCTTTTTTTTAATATTCAACTACTCTATCTAGTTATCTAGCAGCAATGTTGTCTTAATGACTGTTAGACAGTTTCTATTTTCAATCAGTAGATGTTTTGTTCCAATATTACAGATTGTTGATATCTCTGATGACCATATTAGCAAGAACAAGTAAGTTCCTACTTAAAGCCTTACTGATGTTTGTAAGAGTAATTACAATACTGCAACTTCAACCAAAAAAAGTCACGTTAATTGTCTCCTTCATATTAGAGAGTACAAAACAGGCTGCATACTTCATCAATGTTTTTTCCTCCCATACAGACTCTAAATGCATGGAAATTTCCAGGAGGTCTGTCTAATCCAGGTGAAGACATTGGTAAGTCGTAGGATAACAGGTCAGACATCAACAGCATTATAAAGACATGAACAACACTGAAATACATCGTGACCCACATCGCTCCTATGACTAATCACTTCTTTGAACTAATGGTGAATAGATGAAGTGACTTGATCCCATGACCTTAACGGTTAATGGGGTAACATTACATTCAGGGCAGAGAAGCTTTGTATTTATAACATTTACCCTTTTCCACAATTCCTCTTAAATGACTGCTTGAAGCCAGCTTATTTTTTGTAGGCTTGCTGCGTATGCTGTAATATGAGCCAAAAGTGCAGAGGATTAAGGTAATCAGGATATAACCCAAATAAAACTGAAACAGCGAGTTCTCGGCTCATGCTGGAATCTAGGGCAGTGAGCTCAATGATGTACTAGGCAAAAGTTTCCAACTCCCCATTTTTACGTGCAAAACAGAAATATATACACTTGCTTCCTTCCACCCTTAGTCTAAACAAATGAAATGAACAAGAGCTCTTTGGCACAGGACCAGCGTTAAGTGCAGCGCCTGAGTTGTGGGCACCTACTTTGAACCACAGATGTAAGGCATTTCTGTATTAAAAAACAACACTGATTTGAGGAAACCTATCATCTCTACCCAGCGTAGCACAGGTGACGATGAACACTGCTGCAGTGATGTTCAGAGGTGAATGAACAAGAGTGTTTATGAAGAGACAAAAAATTGTGCTTTTTCTCCTTGTATCTCACCCCTTAAGATTATGATCCACAGACTGGTTAATTCTTAAGTTATACTGCAGTTACTAGGTAGGTCTTGTTTTCAAAAGTTGTATTTGCTGACATTAATTTAGCCCCACATCAATATTCAGGTAAGAATGTATTATTCCAGTAACTCATAAATGCAGAACTCAAAAATGCTGCCCCGAGCAATGCAGCAGCTCTGGCAAAATGGGTATTCAGACCTTAGAAATACCTACTATTTTTAGCAGTCTTCATACAACAATGTGCAGAGGGCTTGTATTCCAGTTCATTTTTCAATACATGGAGGTTTCTACTTAGCAGGATACGACCAAGTTGTAGTTTTCATAACTCATGAGTCACATTTTAAGTCTTTGTCAAACATGGCAATACAAATCAAAATTCTTTGCTTGACAGTGCAAATACATATAGTGAAATGGATTCATGTTTTCAGAAGAATCCCAAATGCCATGTTTGTTGTCTAGCCAGGCTCCCTTTCACTTCTAGGGGATACCAGAGGGACTTTTGTACTGAGGGAAAGGAATGAGCAGCACTGGCAACAGCTGCCCCGAAGGAACACTAAGTAAGCCAGTGACCATCCTGGCTGGAGCCTAGATGTAGGTACTGAGAAACACCCGGGAGGAAACAAGTCTCCTACAGCTCCCCTCCTGCCACTACTAAACTATATAATAACAAAAGTTATAATTCTCTGCATCACATCTTAATATTACAAGAAGATATAAATTAGTGAAGCATAAAATATAAGAGCTTAATTTTATCTTTACGTCAAACCTGATAAACTCACAGTCATTTCAATTTACAATTACAATGCTTGAAGATTCTGTGATTATATGAAGTGACAAAAATATGGCTGCCTATTTTAATGAGTATAAACTGACTTGCACAAGTAATATGAATAGTTTCATAATGCAGATTAAGCAAAGTGCACACGTTTCTGTATTTGAATATTTCTGAAACTCAAGCCCTAGTGTTTCTTCTCGTTTAACTGTCATTATATTTTTTTATATATATATATCTCTACACACTTAAATAAAAGGGAAACAGAAAAAGGCACTTTATCTAAAAGCAAAGCTGAAAGCTTAAATTAAATCCCTAATTATTTCATTTTTCTTACCATAGCCTGCCTCAGCATTCCTCATGATCTTAGTTGTTTACCTTCTTTGACCACTTTTGCGTCATACAGCCCCTTGCCTAATAATAAAACCACTTGCCACATAGAGTCTGCTTCACAACCACTATTTTAAACTAGAGGACTGCGGAGGCCTCGCTGGCCACCATAAAATGCAGTCTCTCCAAGGGTCAGCAATGGTAAATTAGTATCTTCCCCCAGGTACTTCTTCCCCACATGCAGTAGCCTTTTAACTAATTAATACTGTAATAAAGTCACAACCATAAATGTTTGCAGGCATCATGTATTAATGGGTCTCCAATCCTACACAGACCTCTATATATTTGGTGTAAACGTCACGCAGCCCGTTCCACTGCAAGATGGAAGTTGAGCTGAGGCAGAAGTATGTGCAGAATCAGGGTCATTAACATATAGCTGTTTGGCCTCTGCTGGATAAATCATTTTGTTTATATATTGCTAGCCATGAAATTATTTCCAATATCTGAAACTACCCCTAAAATCTCCGTTTTATTCACTTCTGACATGTCAAGATGCCTCTGACGTGCCTTCCTATGGAAGGCAAATCTCTACAAGGTGTTCTAAAAGGTATTTTGCTTTTGGAAGTAAGCCAACGCACTCAATGAACTAACCGAAGCAGGTAACACTGCAAAACAGCTACATGGATTTACCACTCGAACAAGACACAACTATGAGTTTACATAGATTTGGAAAGAGCTGGTATTTTACCTAAGAGTAGGATTTGGCTTGACTACAATGAAACTTCTGAATTTGGGGAAGTAAGTGAAATATCAAAAAATCTCATTTGGGCTCTTCGACTTAAGTTACTATTCAAGAGAAAAATCTTCTCTTTTGAAGAGTACTGGATAGATGGGTAATTCTCTGGCTGTGCTTGCAGTATGTGGACCCCCTCGACCCTTAAAGCGATGGCTACTTTTGTAATGAGGAATGTTGACACATATCACTGCAGTTGATGTACAAAAAATGTACACATGCAGCACAGATGCAGCATATTTTCTGCAAGAACAAGCTACATGCTATACTGGTGGTATGGCACGTTTCAGATGTCGCTAGACACTTACGATACATTTTCAAAAGGACTTAGTGCCAACTTCCGCTGTCTGCAAACAGTTTTACCCATTTTGTTACACCTGGTGGCAAAGTGCAGTAAGACTTAGCGATTTGATTAAGTGATCTGACATACGTAGAGGTGTTCAGCTGCACAGGGTCTGAACCTGATACGGGGTAGAGGCAGGCAGAGAGACAGGGGGCTAAGGTTCAAAGGACTGAAAAGAGGGTGCAGTGCTATCTTGGATGAAGAGATCAGTGGAGCCAGTGACCATCAGATTGTGCATTTCAAAACCACACCCTGTACAGTATTATCTAAAGTTTCTTACATTCATCATTTTGTAGGATATGCACAAGCAAGGCATATAGCAATTAGTTTTGTTCGGGGACCAAAAAATCAGCTTATGCTTGTACCGAAACAAACGGGCTTACATTCTGAAAAGCTTATGAAGCAGAACAGAGAACGCCTTGAGATCAAAATTTTCCACGATCAAGAGGTTTAAAGAGTGTTAAGCTATTCTTATATGTATTGAAAGGACTGCTCTTTTCACCTAGGAGACACAGCAGTTCGAGAGGTTTTTGAAGAGACTGGCATCAAGTCAGAGTTCAAGTCCATCCTAAGCATAAGACAGCAACACGAACACCCCGGAGCCTTTGGGAAGTCGGATATGTACATCATCTGTCGCCTGGAGCCCTCCTCCTTCAACATCAGCTTCTGCCAGCAGGAGTGCCTGAGGTGTGAATGGATGGACCTCGATGAGCTTGCTAGGACGAAAGACGCTACTCCCATCACCAGCAATGTAGCTAAACTCTTACTTTATGGATACCGGGAAGGGTTTGATAAGATTGATATAACCATGAGAGAGTTTCCAGCTGTCTACACAGGCCGGTTCTATAAACTATACCACAGGGAGCTGCCCGAGTCCTATAGAAACATTACATGATAGCAATAATTTCACATTTCATTATATTAATAATTTAGAATTATTACTGTAGTGTTATTTAGACCATATTAAAATTATCCATGGAATTCTTTTTAGGTAATTATTAGAAAGTAATTATTTATTCTCTAATAAGCTATAAATTATTTTTAAAGGTAAATGTTGCTATAAGTGTGCATCAGATTTGTTTTCCTTTACTCTGTAAAGCAAACATAAGGTAAATAAAATAGCTCTACATAGATATCTAGCAGAAAACAGAAGCGTTACTAATCCTGAAAATATGTTTTCCGAGTAGTTCTACCTCCACACACACTGGCACAACAGGCTTAAAGAGCAATATAAAGACAGTATAAAACATTCATGTCTTAATCTGGTATCTGCAAAAGTAGTTAATATCAGCAAATAATTGCTTATATTTTTGCTACTTCGGAGAGGAGTAGGAAGCTTGACGTCTTTAGTGTAGCGTGGCGTATGTGCTCAGAATCCGCCATGGAAATCAGCTTTTAGCAGACATGGGAAGAAAAAGGATAGCTTTCTGTCCAGGTCCAGTTTTTGGTCCAGGTTTGTACTGTCCAGTTCTTTTCAGTGCCACATACCAATCGGAGTATTTCCGCGATCGGTAAGTGTTATAGTTATTAGATTCCAAACGCTCAAAAAAGAAACATTCTTCTGTTGCACATTTCTAAAAGGGAAAAAGAAAAGGATTATTGATATTCCATCACAACAAATCAGTTCTTCAGATTCATGGGGACGAACTTACTGAGAACCTAAGTTAGCAATACATTTGGTTTTCAGAAATTCACATTAAAGGTTTCATGTTTAAAGAGTTATTGTTAAAATATAGTTTTTAACTACGATTCATTTATTGTCTTTAACACAGACCAAGCAGATTCTAGTTTGTTGTCACTGTGTAGGTCTTTGTTCAAAACTGAAACCCGGTCAGACAAATGAAGAACCCTGTCACTTGGCACTTACTAATAGATCCTGACTTCCAAGCTCAGCAGTTTTGCCATCTCATCCTAGGTTGTAATTTAAGCAAAAAGAAGAGCAGGATGTTAGAGAAAATGGACTATTTCCCTCGCCTTCCTCAAACCAACCTTTTTATCAGTTGGAGAAATAGTTTCAGCCTTTGCCTTTTCTAATTCTCAGGTTTAACTGTCCTAAAGCTAATTCAAGTCTGTATTTATAGCGCTCTGAAACAGTGGCAAGCCTGCATCTGTTCAAGATTTTTTAAAATTCTGAACTTTAAAAATAATTTTAAGAAAAGCTCAGACCTGGCAAAGAGGTCTATTCTACATAGAGACCAAGCATACTCTACTAGTGTTTGGAAGTACATCTATGGAATTATTCTGCTTCTGGAAGTAAGTCTTCAAAAACAACTCCACCTACATGGAATTAACATGCCTTCACACCCACAAATTAAAAAGAGGGTGGTTCTTCACACAACAAGTAAAAGTTGAGCTGTGGAGCTCCTTACAGCAGGAAGTTAGGGTTTTCCCCCAGCTTACATGGATTCAAGTCACTTTTGGGCAAATTCATGGAAAAGAAATTGCCTGAAATTTACTAAGTAGGTAAAAACCATTCTTGGCTGGGAAGGTCCCAAAGCCGAGACTGATCAGAGGCTGGGAGACCTATACAGGGAATTCCTCTGTGTGTCTTTTCTTGTACACTGCATTTGATCAGCATCAGGTAGAAGATACTCAACTGCATCTAAAGCCCTCCAAAGGTACGCCTGCCCGTAACGAACAGAGTGGGCTATACTGTCTTCCACACACGGCAGAAACCACTGCTCCCCCGGGGTGACCGTGCTGAAGAGTGAGTCTTCATTTTCAAATGATCCCATTCCTGTCAGTGAGATCACGTGAGGCAGGCGTCATCTATCGTAAGACTTTAACCCACAAATTCTCCTGGATAGTTATTACTGCCTGGGGGACTTAAAACCAAGCTAATTTAACTATGACTAGTATTTATAGCTGTTCATATCCGCGGAAAACAGGAACATTTATTCACTTTCTGAAATCCACCACCGAGAAACCACATGGTTCCTCTGTATCGAAAACGTCAGAGGACGTACAAACAGCTTCAAGTCAGGTTTCGTTCTGTAGGAAGAGGATGACTATGGGTGTTTAACTGCGTTTATCCCAGGGGGCGTTCACAACAGCGGAGCCCCCGTCAGTGGACAGCATTGCTCTCACAGTGGTCAGAGTGGCAAACCCGCTGCGGAACCGGCGCTTTAAGCAAGAGCAGTTATCTTCTCAACTACAAAGATGGCAGAAGTTCAACACCGCAGGAACCTACTGGAGCGGGTGGGGACACTTTTCTTTTCATATACACCATGTGTCAGTCCATCAATTCAGAAAACTTTGGGGAATGCCGCAGGAGGAGAAAAGCTAGTCATTAGAAAGAAAGTGTGTGAAATCTTGGAGAGAAGATACGGAATGTGAAGCAATTCCCTAAACAAGCAGACTAGTCTTCGTTACAATCTGCTGTTAATATTCATGAATATATAACGTACCCAACTAGAACTAAGAAGTGAGCCTGGAACACCTAGACTTCATACAGTACGCACGAAAACATGCAAGAGAAGAGTAACTCCTCATACATGCCAAGTTTCTGTAGCTACAAGCAATTAAGTCATTCAAATGCAGTCTGGAATGAAGTGATCGCTCTCCACACGTCTTCAAATAGAAGGTTTTTTCCTCCACTTAACCATTTTCAGATATGAATTTTGGTTTCTAAAGAAAACAACTGTAAGAGAAAATCCATATGCAATTTCTCATCTCTATAACTCACTTATATTTTTACATTTCAAAGAGCAGAAATCAAATTAACAATTTTCATATGATTTGTATTTTAAATAATCTTCCTCAAGATAAATAGTATTTTAATGCCTTTCATTCCAGCAACGTGAAAACAGATGCATTAATCATCTCAAGCCACAGATCCAGCCTTAAACGGATTACAGTAGCCTTAAGAGGGCACAGAAACCATATTAAAAAAAGAAGCATTTAAGAACAAAACCAAACTTTAAGCAGAGTTTAGGCAAGTTCAGCACAATTGCCCAAGCTGGAAATTCTGGCAAAGAGACCACTGCAGCTGGCTCACACCTCGGCCTTCGCTTCCTACCCGAAGCAGTGGCACTTCTGAAGCACTGAGAGAGGTTTAAAAAGGTAAAACAGATTAAACTCCTCAAACAGATTTTCAGGCAATTTATGGGTGTTATAAAAAAAATAATCAAAAAAGGGTGAAAAGAGAAAAAGATAGACAAAGACAAAAAAGTTGGTTGGTTGTTTTGGGGTTTTTGTTTGGGTTTTCTTTGTTTTGTTGTGTTTTGTTTGTTTGTTTTTGTACATTCATAAAGCTATTTTGAAATGTGCCATGTGATTTGCTCTGGCTACTCCAGTCCTTATTTCTCCACAAAGCATACGTGATACCAGTGCCTTCCTACAGTACATTGCCAATGTAAATATTTTGACATAAAAGTGAACATGACAGTTCAGGCTTCATTAACTATGCATTCCTTAACATCTGCCAAAGACGACATTTTGGAAGCTGTCCAGTGGAGTGGCCACCGCGTTGTGAACCTCAGCCCCTGGAAATCAACTTTTTTTTTTCCTAAAATACGTTTTGGTCTAGGCTGCACTCAACACGGTGATCTGGCAGTGAAAGCTTTCACGGCACATCATGAACGACCTCAACTCTACAGCCCTTCCTGAGAAGGAGAAAGGAAAGGAAAACACTTGAGAAGTCTGAGCGACTGAATAAAACACTGAGTGCCGCAGGTTTTGCTGCTAGCAACGCTGGTCGTAGCCGCGCTGGTACCATGCTCTGCTGTGTGCCACCGCTTACAGCAACCACACTGCAACGACTGCCGGAATCCTCCAGGTGATTCACCCAGGGCAGATTCATTGACTGAAAGAGGCAACAACTTCCTGCGACAAAGTTCTTCCTCCCTTATTTGCACGGGCAAACACCACCCATTGATTGATTTTTCAGTGCAAACTGCATCTGCCTTAGTACCACATTATGCTAGTTAACTAGTTTTGACATTTTGGACTCAGATTAGGAATTAAAATTCCTCAAGTTTGTTCATTCTCAAAACCAAAGCCAGAGGGTTAACCTGTAACTACCACAGCAGATGGACTATGACCTGGGAAAGGTGAGGATCATATTTAGCCTTCTCTAACTACAAAAGGGCCAGGAAACAAAGGTTATTCTTACAGGTATTCTTGTACCATAACTTTAATCCATAACATCAAAAGAGAAGAATTTCCCTTCAAGTCAAGTCCTTCAGTCTGGCAAAACCACATAAACATGACAGACAGAACAGGTCGTATCCTTAAATAACAAATAATGTCTCGTGAAATATAAATTTAATCAAAAGTGCAATTCTCCCCTTCATGGGAAATTCTGAGAAACTTCTTCATGAATTCAAATATTCAAAAGCATTTAATTCCATAAAGTGAAAATATTTCATTATTATAATTAAATGAAACCAGAAAGTCAAAATGACCCATATCAGAAATGAAATGTTTCAATTTTTCCATTAAAAATCTGATGAACAGATAAATTTCTGCGCAAATATTTTTAGTTAAAACAGCATTTTCCAAGGGGAGGTTTTGACTAGCTGCATTAACAACCAGCCATTTCCTCCAGTGACTGAACTGGTAAAGATTTCCTCTCCCCTACAACAACGGAGTCTGTTAGTAAAGAGAGAGCACAAAACTGCTAAATTAAAAGCCGTGTCAAGCGGCTTCCAAGACAAGAATGCAATCCACTGCGCCACCACACAAATCACCAGGGTAAGCAGCGATACACGGGCCATGCAATAAATGATTTTGCAAAACCCAACTCAGAACAAGCCATAAAGACATGTCTCAACAAAGTATTTACAAAAACATCCAACTAGATGAAAAACAGGACTGAATAATAATTTGCAAAAGTATTTTTGAAGATGTTGACATATTTATAAAACAACAACTCTAGGCAAATTGATCCTTGACACTGAAAAGTAATAAAAAAGAAGAAACAAGATGTGTTAAGGACAGAACAGTACTTGAGTGACTAGTGGACTAGAGAACTAAAGAGGTGTTTAGGAATTAAAGTTCCATAATGTTTTAAAAGAAATAACCAAATGTTTCAGGAGATATGAATTCATGTGCACTGATGAAATCACTTCACCGCAAAGATTTCCAGCATATGCTCTTCCAAGCTCTCACTGAAACACAACGCTGCTAAAACTGAAAAAGAAACGCTGGCAACCAGGAACGGTTTCATGAGCACATTTATAGGCAGAGAACAGTAGAGGCACAATTGGCCACAAACTGTTGGAAGTCATAGTACAGAAATCCTCATGGAAAAAACATTGCCTGTGCTGCAAAAAATGATCATGAAATTGCAGAAGTATTCATTAGGCTGGTTGCAGAACAGAACCTTAAGAGCAGAGGGTTTTCACCTATGAATAGCAGAAATGAAGAGCTGTAGGAAGTAGTGTTTGCAGTAAACGCGACTCAAGCAATACCCATTTCTAAAAACAAAGCAAAACAGAACAGTTTTATAAGCTCAAGTGAGAAGCACAAAGTGACCCAACTTTACCAGATTTTGAGAGTAATTCCGAGTGAATGGCAGATACCTTCCAAGCACATCACCTTACAAGAACTAAGCAGATAAAAAAAAAAAAAAAAAATCGCTGCACGCAGCTGCAGGGGCAGCATGTTCTACAACCGAAACCCACCCTGCCGCAGTGGGTTGGAAATCCCAAATATAAACACACCCAGGTGTTTATAATTTTAAAAATGGTGCTAAGTGCCCTATTTTGACCATTCACTGCAGCTCAGGGTAAGGAGGGCAATTTGACCGGAAAGCCAAATGCCACCACACCAGCACCACAGGAAATTCCCAATTATCCTTAATTCAAGAATAGCACAGCAGACAACTACTCACATTTTCTTCAACTGAGCTGTCACACAATACCCGAGTAAATAACGCCGTAACTTGAAACAGGTTCTTGAACTGTATTTGCAGCCATAAACAAAACGGAGCCTGGAGCCCGAGATGCGCGGTGCTGAGGAGCACACCAGGCCCCCCTGCTCCTGTAAAAATGCTGAAGTGTTTTGTTCACCTTCAGACTAATTTCACTTAGGCAGGGGCAGAACTAATGGGAATCAGAAGTAAATTCTGCAGCCCTGGCACAGGTCTTTCATTAGCTGCAGTTCAGCTGGGGTTAGGAATGCACTTTATTATTAACACCTGTTACTGGTGGGGACTTTTACAGAAGCTGACAGGGACTGTGTGCAAGATAGCAAAGCATCAGGGATTACTGCAAACGGAAATTCTAGTAGGATGCCCAGCAGTGGTCCTTCGCAAGTGCCGAAAGTTTGTCTGCACTGAAAGTTCTAAATACGGACGAGAGATTTACAGCGTCGATGTCTCATAAGCAAAATTAATGTTAACTGCAGCTCTTAGAGCAAAATTTATAAGCTAGCTCTAGGAGACCTTAGTAACTTTCAGTCTCTGCTAAACATACTGGCTTTAAAACACAGTTAAAAATTAAGCTGATACCAGTAAACTACATGGAGTTTAGCCTCATTAGAGACTAGTTTAATTTACCTACATTTAATAACTTTAATTTTTAATTTTATCATCACATTTTCAAAAATGTTCTTCTTGCCAGTTTTCTAGTTTGGAAGTACACACAACCAAAAAAACTGGATTCTTTACAAAGAGGAAAATGAGAAAACAGTATTTACAGATTACTATCAAAAACATAAAAGTCAAATTTTTTAAAAATTGGCTTTATTTCCTACTTTAAAAGGGTCTTTTCAATCACTTTATGTGAAAGTAAGTGAAAGAGGAAAAAATTACTTGGGGGGGAGAAGACATCATTTTTCATTTGTTCTCATAGTTTCCTTCTATACATGACCTTGATAACTTTTCCCTCTGAGACAGGCCATCCAGTTAAATTTTGCAGCTTCCATCTCTTCATAGTTCAATTAATTGATCGAAGTTGTACAGAGCTAATTTCTCCCTGATAAATCACACGCAGAGAAGCTGGCAAGTCCTGCTGGGGAAGGGGCTACTCAATACCGAGGGAGGAGAGGACCTCCCAATGCAGATAGACACATACAGAGATAAAACATTAAAAAAAACGCTGCTTACCAAGGCCAGCAACCTGCCATCCTCCTTCATGGCCAGAAAGCGATTTGCACTTACACCTTTGATTGACACCACTCCTCTCTCTTCTGCTTGAAGTTGCAGTTTGACTGCGAACAAAAAAGACAGAGGTAAATTTTCACAGCCATCGTGATATTTCAGCACCTGACACTGAAGCCCATGGTTTCAAACCTAAAACCAGAGAAAGTGTGAGCTTCAGCTTGCAGCAAAGATAGTAAACTTTCAACATCTCGCTTTCTGATCCCATTTTTCAAAGAAAATGGTTATTACAAAGTAAGTAGCTGCTGTCAAATTGGCAACAGTAAGCGTGAGTTATCCTGTCTTCATTTCACATAAAAGCAACTAAAAAACCCATAAAATTCCTTTAAGGACCACTTATAGCATGGTCAACTGCTCATAGAAAATGGGAATTTTTCATGGCAATTTTCTTATGAAGATATTTCTTAATGTTTATAGAACAGCATCGGACACTGAATGAGTGCAACTCTACACAGCTAGACTGTCAGAGAGGCATGAGTCTGGACTGTGATTAAGACCATTCAGGACCATATCACTTGCCAAATATTCTAGAAATTAATTTACATCATACATCCAACAAGTGGTTAGAATAAAAAAACATAACTGCAAAAGTGGATGAGGCTAGCAAAGACACCAGAAATGGTGTTACACAAATTAGGAACATGGAAAGTAGGTTTATTTGAATCAATTATTAAAAAAAAAATTAACAGTTGTTTTTTTTGAAAATCCATAAGGTCGTGTCACATAGCTTTTAGCTACTGACTATGAAATAATGCGAAGTCTAAAGTGATTTTTCGGCTAGTTTAGATTAATGCACAAATGTTTTCCCCTTCACCTGTGGCTTGTTTCAAGCTATAAGCCAGAAGTGGCCTCCACCTAAATCCAGATGAGATGTTTGCTATTTTTCCTCTTTTTTCTTCCCTGATTATTCACATTGTTGCATTCAGAACAAATGAATTGAGCCTTTTCGCGGTTAAAACAGCGGAGCCAGGAAGTTGCATCTACGCTGGGTTTCAGCCCGACCTCAACAGGAGCAGCTGTGACACTGTACCTCGAAGTTCAGGTTTTTCAACCATTAGCTACACAGGATGGGGAATACTACAATACAAGAAACTATACCAAATACCATAGAAAAGTCCATCAGCCACCATCTACATGGCTTAGGTATTTGTGGCTCAAAAGAAATCTAAACACCGTGTTGGAACTGCCATTTTTCTGGAGGAGAAGGAAAAGGAAGCAAAGTACACGTTGTCCTAAGCCTCACAGAAGATCCTGTTCTATTCCAAGCATTTTTAGAACATCTCCGTCAGAAAACCTAACTTTGATTGTTTAAAGCATCACTTTAAAAAGGGGGAAAGGCCCATACAGCAACTCATATGAGCTCTTTGAACTGCTAGCAGCTTGACATGTGGTCCTTCCTCCCCCCCTTCACAGAAAATATACACCCATTCCCTGCAGCTCCATCCCATCGAGCCAGCTTGCGCAGGCAGTACAATTCAACCTCATTTCTGCTAAAAACAGACACAACCATTTCAGTATCAGTACAGCACAAGAAATTGGATCTTCCAAAATCCCTAGGTTTTCCTCTATTCTGGATGGCCATTATTTCCCAGTGAAACCCGCATCTGCAAACTGTCTCACTTAAAAAAGAGCAACTAGAAGCGAGCACACATAAGTACTATTTTTTGGTGCAATACTGTGCTTTCCTCCACAGTTTCACTAAAAAGGGCTTTTTAAGAGCAACTCTACTTCCGTAACAGGAAGCAAGATCACTGCAACACAGGCATCAAAAATGAGGGAGAGCTGAGAAACAGCTTCTCACCTTCCTGGGATGTATAAAGGCAAAGATGACTTTTGCCAAAGAATTGCAGCAGCTGAAGAGGAACAAGCAGGATGCCGCAAGCCGGTGCTGGTTATGTGTCCATCAGGTGTCCGAACAAAGGATGTGACTCACCCGGTGCGAGACTATTGGTGTTCCAAAAACGAACTGAACTGGAACTTCTCCTGCCTTCTGCCTGCATCCCAGAAATTACTTTGGGAATGAGTTAAAAAACACTTTCTATTTGAACAGACCATACAGAGATCTGACCATGATAAAAACCCAGCTAGAGGAACCGACAGCTGTACTCCGTTCACTCCAAAGTACTCAGCCAAGGACTTGCACCCGCTTGTGCTTGCCCATTTCTTTCTTTGAAGGGTCCATGAGAATCATAGCCCTGGTTCTGTACAGTGAGACTGGTATTACAGCTTAGCGGGGAAAGTCTGATGGGCAACACTGGTATACACCATCTCAGACACAAGCTTCATTCACCTATCTGCTTTTGTAGAGTGCATTGTTTGTTCTATTTAATGATGCAGTTTTAAAAAGCCTGACCTTTTAAGCCACCAGAATAAACACTTGAAGTGACTGTGTATTTTGGAGCGGCAGCATCTCTTGAGACACAGAGGGAGTTTGCTGCTTATTTGGCTTTTTGTTGTGGGGCAAGAGAGATTTTTGCAATACAAATGAAAACTTTCTTGGGTTACTTCTGTTGCTCCTAAAGACAGGACTGTAGAAATTCCAACAGTAAGAATAGCAGGAACATGAAATCTCAAGGATAATTGCTGCAAACCCTTTTTTAAGCATTAAAATTATTTAATCTGATTTTTCCCTAGATACAGAGATCACTAAGAGTTGCTCGTAAATCCACTAATTTGTATACATTTGTATACACAACTGAAGCCATATTAATACAAATGCTGCACTCTGAGAAGATAAAATGGTTTCTTATGAATTATGTGTCTGTTGACATTATGCAGAAAAAAAAAGAAAAGACCCAGAACAACTCTCATATTCACTAGTAACTCCAGACTTGCAAGAAATACAGAAACCTCTTGTAGTCATAAAATGTTACGCGAAATGTTTAATTTCATCCCAGAATCGAGTATCCAAAATACAGCCCCCCAGAGTTTTTAGGCCAAAATCAGACTTGTGAACAGCTTCAAAAACCTTCAGTGCAACTCCTTGCCCTCTGGGGAAGCAAGAATGTGGAGAAGTGCTCTGGGCAGGAACCGGGGGAAATGGACATCTGAGATGTGCCCAAGCATACAGCTTTCACCGCACACTTAACAAGAAACAGCTGTGTGAAATAGCTGAAAAGTAGTATTAATTACTGCAGGACGGACTTATTATGCTTCGTGACTTTCTCTTGACCAAAAAAAAAAAGCACACCAACTCCTACAGCGTCATACCGGGCCAGAAGTTCAGATTCCATAAAAACAAACTTTTAGTAAAGGTTTTTAAGGCCTGTAAAAATATTTGTATAGTTTGGAGAAGCTTGTGAAAAGTGTTACTCTCTAAAAAGGGGGAGGAAAGGGGGAAAAAAAAAAAAAAGAAAAAAAAAAAGAAAGATTTTCCTGCAGAGTCTGAAAAGCACTGCAATAGTGAAAGGCCCAAAAGCAAAATCAGCTTCACTGGATTTTTCTCTCCAACTCAAAAAACACATAAATAAACAGAGCCAGACTAGTACTGTAAGTTTTTCAGGTTTCAGCATTATTTGATGGCTTTATTAACGTAAGTTAAGTATTTGCCACAGTGTTGTGTTAATCTGGAGATGCCAAGATACAATAGAGCCTTACTAGTTGAACACATTTTGACCACGCAGGCAGTCATCACCAGAAGAAACAATTTTAGGTTTAGCCCAATGCAACTTGGTACAATCGGTCATAAGAGAAACGGAACATTTGACACTGCTGATCCGTATCTTTTGCAGCCTTTAGGTCACCAATAGCAATAGTTCAGCCATGGGCCATCATTTCAGATCTACTCATAATATTTGTTTTCAGCATCCTTCAACCTCAAAACCAGATCCATCAAAAGTAAATCAATTAAGAAGTTTGTAATCCAAAAAAGTAGCACAGATTGTTGTGAAACAGCCAATTAATGAACTGAGGGCCAAAATGGCACATTTTCCCCGTTATTCCGGCAGTCCTTTGGGAGGGCCCGCCTCCAGCATGGCAGTCAGTTTTTTCACTGCTCACATTCATAGCATGCCTTTTAATTTGTGATGAAGGCCAAGTGCAAGGCTATGGTCGATGCCTGCTGCATTTCTGACAACGGAGAACTCGGCACACTCAGCAAACATCTTGCGGACTGAGGCTACATCACCACAAAGTTATGAAATAAAAAATGTCTTATCCCAGTTATAACCTACACAACTTTTATGCACTGACAACTAAAAAGGGCTCTGTAAATTTACTACTACTAAGACTTTCTTTTGTATCTCTTCATGATAAGCTGAAGTATGATCAATCTTCCCTTTTTCTGCCGAGTAAGAAGAAATGAAGTGCAAGACATACAAATTTAATTTCATGCCAGGGTAGAAACTCTGAGGAAGAAGGATAAAGTATATTTGGGAAGATACAAAAAGGGTTAGAAAACTTGAATGGAATAAAGATAAAGTTAAGGCACTGAACTATAATTCAGGAGACGGATTTAAAACCTTCCTCTGACACAAATTTCTAACACTAAGATAAATTATAAAAGTATCCTAAATAAAACTCTCCTTTGAGCCATTTCCTTGTTCCTGTATTCAGCACAATCACAAACCTGTTACCTGAACAAATGAATCAGTTAACAAAATGCCATTTATGGATATAACAACACAGCCCATAATACTGCAGTGAAGATTTCCCCAGAAGAAAAGATACCAAGCCCAGAAGAAGCTCTGACAAACTGTATAATTAAAAGTGCAAAACCAGATGTGGCATCATAAGATGCAAAGAGGACAAGCCGCATAAAGATAAAATTCTCAAACCAAAATTAAATTAATCAATAGGTATTTATAGCCTGCAGGACAGAAGGCATTAAACAAATTTTTAATCAGAAGGTGATTGTTTAAAAGCTACCTGGCCCAAAAATCAAGAAATGCCTATAAAAGTTTCAATTATAGGGAAAAGAGATATAATATCTGAAAGTACACGATGAGCAAATCTCTCCGTGCTCACCCTGCCCGTGACATCAGGAGATCCCATCACACTCTCCTCCTTGGAACCACATTTTCCAATTCCTCTGTGCCGTAATAAACACAGGAGTAAAGTACCACGAGCGGTGCCATGGCTCTTCTTCAAGCAACTCACCCCTCACCCACACAGCAGCAGCACCGCCATCCCCCAGGTAAGATCGTAACACTCAAGCGTGCAGCACAGGAAAAAACACACAAATGTGCAAATCAGAAATTTTTAATTATGGGTCCAGAGATTTTTTTTTTTAAGTCATTCTGTAATCATAATGAGTTTTTCCTCAAGTTTTGCAAAAGGATTCCCATACCAAAAAAAAAAAAATTAAAAAAAAAAAACCACAAGCTGTTTGTCATCCTCTTGAACTGCAAAATGCTTTCCACAGGCAAACTGCATCCAAATCCCATCTCCAGCTGCTAAGAGAGGGTGGTGCATCCTATTTCCAGAACATGGGAATTCTGCTTCTTACAGCAGCCAAGCTGAGAGAGCTCACTGAGCCCCAGCTCTTCCACCAGGATCCGTGGCAACCTCTGCATCTCAACGCAACAGCTGAGACAGAGAACGTCAATGGTTTGTCAACGGTTTTTCACAGCAAGGTCGGTGAACCATAGCTGAGCCAAAATAAAGGAAGCCTAAATCCTATGAAAATTTTGATCATGTTCATTTTTGACAGGACATGCAAAAGGAGTCCTAACGCAGCACTCAGGTGTCTAACATTGTTAGAGCTACCGTTAAAGACTGAGATAGATAGAGAGAGAGAGAGATATATGTATATACACACACACACACACGGCGCGCCTTCTAAAGCTGTAAGGGTAATCTAATACTCAGAATTTCCAGATTTTATTTTACAGTCATATGTCTTCTTCCTTATAATACCATCTGCATCTCTATATGGCAGATTATCCAAACAGCTACATTTACCTACCGAGATAATCATTAACGAGGAAAACGCATCACTTTGGATGTAGCTTGAGTGAACCTACTATGCCTTCCAGTAGTACAAAAAAAGGATAGAGGGGGAACATTTTTTTCTTCACAATACATAGAGGCTGCATTAAGAATATGTATTCGCTGATGTTTTGGCTGAGGAACAACACGAGCTACAGCCTAACCTGAATTTCCACTGAAAGCAGTACAATTTGTGGCATTAAAGGATGTTGAACCACACTGCAACGTGCACCAAAATGCCTGGCAGAAAGTTTTCCCCACCTCCCACTACACACAGCCTCTCCTACACAACTGTTCTGGAGCACCCATATATACGCACACATGATCATGCAAGATGAACCTGGGATTTTTTTGCCAGCTTCCTTTCCGTTAACGCAGGAAATTTGCGGGTGTGCTCTTTCCAACACTGCCCCTCAGGCAGAGAGATTCTTACCAGCACCTGGAGGGCAGAATGACTAAACAGTCATTTTCCTTTTTGCTGTAAGACAATTTACAGAAGATCAAGCCTCTTCAAGACCGCTCCTTGATGTATACGTTAAAGAGGTTTAACAGTTCTGCGTTTGCGTTTTTTGGGGGTCCTGATCCTGTGACATGTTAAACCCAGACAAACCACGGACTGCGCTGATGTGTTCCTCCCCTGCAGCCAGCAGAGCTCTGCAGGCACAGATATCTGCATGCATTCATGTCATTGGTGGATTGCAGATGTAAAATTGTAGTTACGCATACATGACTACCTCTCTTTCACAGGATATATGGCCAGGACAGATCCACAAGTTGCAGGTTAAACTAGCCAGCATATTTGACAGAGTTACAAATTTATTTATGCATTTATTTCACAATTTGGAGAGACTTTTCTAAGAATATGGAAGTTAAAAAGTGGTAGTTAATAGCATTGTGGTTGGCAATGTTTCAGAATTCTGTTATGAGCTGGACCTTCCCCATCTTTTCTTAAAATGCTCAAAAAAGTATTTCCATGTATGCCAGCGGAGAAAAGAATTTTATGGACACGTAGCGCAACATGGACAGAAAAGATGCTAGCAAATACAGAGAATACAGAAAATGTGTACGTTTTCCAAAAGTTCTTTCATTGCCCTGAGCACTAGAACTGAGAAATTACATGTACAATGAAAACTCTATTTGGCCCAGGCCAAATAATACTGCACTAACTTAAATGGTCCCAAATGGTTTCATTGCTCTGCATCATAAAGGGTTCGGCCAAAAATCTCCTTCAAAATTGGTTCATTTAGAACATCTTGGCAAAATCTAGCAACTTAATACTTTAGAAAGAGAGAGCTGCACATTTTGGAAGTTACTGCTGAGCTCATACTACCTTTCTCGCACCCTCCCAGTCGGACATCTGCTGGCAGCCGCAGAGGAGCAGTGCCGCCAGCCTCCTGCATCCCAAGCCCTTTGCCTGGGGCAATCAGTGTACGCAAAGAAGCCATGTGCTGTTATTTTACTCATAGCAGCTGCGTTGGCTAACATGTTCTGGGGCAGGAGTATGCCACAGTATCAGTAAGGCAGAGGGAAAGCAAAGGTCAGAGTGGGGAAAGAAAGGGACAAACATGTTAGGACAAAGTAAGAGATGTAAAGAGTAAGCAGCAGCGAAGATGGAGCAGGGCAAGTGTACAGTACATGAAGGTGCTGTACTGGAGCACAAAGCAAACTCCCACACCTTAAGTAGGTAGAATTTGAGATGTATTGGCCAAATGGATTCATAAAATCCCCATTTTCCTACTCCTCCACAATGAAATGGGAAATCTAACCACTACATCAGAGAAACCCTAAACTAAAAACCAACCATGAGCTCCTGGCTTTGGATACACTTACACAGCAAATAAAAGATTAAAGCCTAACCTGTACTTCCACTATAATCTACCTAGTAAAGATCCCTACAAACAGACTTCAGTGGGAACCAAAACCATGAGTACCCAGCCACGGTCTCAGAATCACACAAAATTCAGGCCAGAAGGACCCTATCCAGTCCAGCCTCCTGCTCAAGGATCTCCATCACTTCACAGTGAAAACCCTGCTGCCACATTTTTGCTACTGGCAAACGTAAACACAAGCTAAACCAAAGCTCACAAGCGTTCGCCGATGTTTCCTGCGGTCACACCTTTTACTGCTGTAAGGCACAACCAGTGCCCCACGCACACATGCAGAGGCTGTTTACATGCCCACCTACACCAAAATGCTGCTCCCAGAGCAGAACCACGCAACCTGGATATCCACTTTCAGTACCTCCAACCCTTCCCTGCAGGACCCCAAATGCTGCCCTGAATACCTCGAGACGTGACGCCCAAATCATTACACTGCCTACAAGCCGCACACACAGCTCTTTGCCGCTCTGCCTCTCTGCCTTCTTAAGGCAGTAGGAAAGAGAAGCCCTTTTCCTGACTGTAACATCACTATTAACTCCCTGGCAAGAACGTGATGTGAAAGACAACATTTTACCAAGAGGACCCTGGGCCCAAAAACACTGATCAGCCAATGCACCAAGAGATTTTTTGGAGTTTGGGAACTTATCACCAGCAAACACATACCTTACCCAGACACTGCAACTAACAGAGCAGCTTATGGACCCTGGAAAGAGAGGAGTCGTCTGATAATATTTCAACCCCCGTTTTCACTAACATACAGCCACTTTATTTGAACTAAAAACGTCATTAGCAAAAACATCTCTCAGTCAGTTTACAAAAAGGGAGCGTTTATGTACCCCCTGAAAAATCCCCGGCTGCACGTCTCTGAATCAATGACCAGCGTTACTACAGTCTCTGCTGTGGAAAAGCTAAACCCCGGCCAAAGGCTCAGGGCCCATCTCCAACATATTTGCAGAGGCCCTGTAAGGAAAATCCTTCCCTGAGGCCCCCGAATGACACTGCGGTAAAGCTCTTAGGCCAGCTCCCCATCACTCATCCTCCTGCACCTCTGTGCCCACAGAAAAGAACAAAACAGCAACTATTTTGCAGTCTCACTGCTACAGAGGTAGATGACCTCTGGAGGGAACAAGTATCAGAAATGCAAGGAAGTTCACAAAAAAGAGAGGAAAAATAAGAATCAACAACGCTTTGCTAACTGCAACACCCTACGACCGAATTCCCGCTCCTGCATACTCTGTGGCTGAAGTTGGCCGATTCCTTCATGCTTGGAGGCAACATCTATTCCCAGCCAGGTGTCCAAGCAAGACACACAGAGTTGGGCGTGCTTGCTCCACACCTAACATAATAAACCCTCCCAAACCCAAGGGCTGGTTTATCAAAGAGACACACGCATGTACACACAGACTAATACCCCCATGATGGCTCTGCCAGAGGCAAAGCTGCCCCCTGGGTCAGAGCCAAACCCCAGCCTGTGAGCTGGTGATGCCTACAGTAACTTATCTCTAGGAATTAGACATATCTTTGGCTCTCTCTCCCCCACATCTAGTCTCCGACACTTTTTGATGTCTCTTTCTCAAAGACATATTAAGCATATTAACATCTTCCGCTAACTGATAAGCTTTGCGTTGATGTACGAGGCACTTCCAGTCTTGAGACTGCAAATACGAAAACAACTCTTTGCTCACTTTCATACGCTCATCGTAAAACAACCGTGCCATCGCCAGAGTTGCTGAAGTACACGCTGCCTAAAACCTGCAACACATGTGCGGGGGAGAAACAGATATGAAAAACAGCAAGCGAACCTTAGCAGAAGTGGTGGTCTTTTAATAAATAAAAACCACAGAACAGCAACAAAAACAATCAAGCAAATGAAGTGTCACAGTGAGAAATAGTGAGTCACACTCCAGTACAAAGGCACATTTCTTTGCTTTTGCATGACAACATTGTAAGTGTATCTTTTTCCTTTTTGCCAGCCAGAGGCATAAAACCACTCGCAGACAGACCTAAGGTCTTTAAAATGTAAACATCTACAATAAAAATATACACTTCTGAAATATGAACACTTCAAAAAGTTCCGGTTACACTTAAGAGTAAATCCAAGGCTTTAAATAGAATAATAACTTGTGTAACTGTTTAAACAGCAACTCTCTAACCTAGTCTACCACGTAACACAGACATTCACAGATTTCAAGAGTTTTCATCCTTTTAAGTAGTACAAATACTGAGTATTTCCCTATTCAGGTTCTCCATCTATTCTCTTTTAATATCTTAACCTCAATTCCTACAAATATCCAACTCCACCTAACGTATACCTATCACGCTGGGAATCATTCCCAGGAAACACTCATTACCAAATACACAGCATCTCAAATGCTCCCTGTAAGTTTCATACAAAAGACAGTAAAGCCATTCTGCAGAACAACAATTTCGGAAGAACGTGACATACAACATTTCTGGCAACAGTTGGGCTTAGTGCTCCTTGCCTATGTGGCCACATGTAAAACACGCACAATTACATTTCTCCATTTCACACAGCGTGCATAAACAGATCTAAAAGACTTGATGAAGTTTGAAGTTAAAAGCACTACAGTTTCTGTATTCTGCTTAGAAAACACAACTTGGGTATTCTGTGCTGCTGAGTAAAGCAAACAGCGATTGCTTGGCATTACATGAGATTTTCAAATGCCAAACACTGCAAGTCCACCATCGTGTAAAATTCTTCTAAATACCTAGCTGCCACACTGTTTGCAGGCTCCTTGTCATTGCAGATGAGCTGACTGCATCATTTAAAGTCAAGAGGGCAAAACCAAGCAGAAAAAATTACCAATTTTACCAGCCAAGAACTTCAATCATTACTGGGTACAGGTAATAAAGCCTAGTCTCCAAGTTACCAATACCTCTACCCCAAATTCTTGATTTAGACCAATGTTTGAGGGTTTCCATATCAAAATAATGAATGCATGTTCACACATGCTTTTTAGGACTTTTCCCAAAGGGCTTTTCTTAACAAGGGTAAGGTAATCCATCGTGTTTCTTTCAACTGCTTTCACTTCATTTAGTATTCCCTTAAGTAAATTGCAGAATAATCACTTTCAGTTGTTCACCTTTAGAACAAAGCTGGTGCAAATGTTTAGCCAACATAACGATGTCACTGACTAATATCAGAAGGTGCATACAGAACTTGCAGTATTTCAGCTCTTTACGTTTACCGTGCACTCACTAATCTCTTTGTAACTATGACTTGTTTTTCACTTGCAGCAAAAGAATCACACATAAAAACAGGGACAACCTGAGACAAGCCCAAGAATGTCACTTCAGAGACAGAGAAGGTAAAATGTATCATTGTTAAAAGGTATTTTTAGTGCTCCTCCTTCACGTAGAACTCACACAACTACTCAGAAGTACATAGTATTTCAGGGCTGTAACTGATGTC
The DNA here is from genome assembly GCA_008921705.1 of Burhinus oedicnemus. NCBI lineage: Eukaryota > Metazoa > Chordata > Aves > Charadriiformes > Burhinidae > Burhinus > Burhinus oedicnemus. The sequence goes on from VFFE01007182.1 coordinate 1,730,836, forward strand.
AGAGCAGTAACAGATTCAACGAGATGAAAGGAAAAAGCTGCCAGAGCAGCGGTGAGAAATTGCCAACCCATAGGCTTAAATGAGCCTTAGTGTCACAGTTGGAAACGAAAAGCTAGGTTTTAGAAATGCCAAGAAGAATCAGCAAATTGGATTTCAAAAGAGTCTGAAGCACAGTGGTGAAAGAGGAACTGTATGAGGCATCCAGGGTGCCAGGGCGATGGCACAGCAGACAGGAGTAGGAAGAAATCACAAGCTGATAAGGAGGAGTTCCTATGAATTAAGTTGCCCTTTAGAGTTGATTGCTCTTCATCTGGCCAAAAGGTTAAAAGACTGGGTGACTATGCTGGTTTTGCATTTCCCCCATCTCCAATACCCATGAAACTGAATTAATCACTGCGTATATAATAAATATTTTTGCCAAAAATCAAAAGAACAATCAAAATCCATACACATGCACACCCAGTATTTCACTGGTGCCTGTCCACCTCGTTTACTGCAAAGACAACATTAAGCCCAGAGACTTACTTCATCCTCCATTTATTTTCTCCCCTTCCATCAAGCTGGTAACCACCCCACGCTGACATTTAAATAATGCATCCACAGGGGAACAGCACAAGCTGCAATGAAGGACAGAGCTGTCAATCACTGCTGACCCAGAACAGTAGTGGACCAGAGTCTTCACAGAAAGGCTCTAATTTGCTTTTGAATGCAGCCTCGCTTCAGTATAAAGAGTTCTTCTTTCTATGAAACCAAATGTCCTAACACAGAAAAATAAAATGCACAGTGTATTTTTAGACTTTCCTTCAAGTATTTGGGTAACACTCTTCACTTTTACAGCCCCCTATGGTCGCTCCGAGGAGGCAGACAAATTACACCATGGGACCCAGCCTGTACTGGGGAGCCAAGAACTTGGGTCTGCAGGACCACAGAGGGATCAGGCTCCAGTCAATTCCCCAGCTTCCAGCTCTCCGAATAAAAAACTTCTGCTTATTCTGAGTACCTTTGAACCATACTGAGAAGGGACACAAGCACTTTCCTGACAACAGAAGACAGACCTCAGAATCTGCACCTTGGAAGAACCTACTCGGCTCTCTCCTGCTTCAGCCAGACCATTACTAGTACTCACTATGCTGGTTTAAATCTATTTGCTCGCTTAAATGTCCACACTGCTCCAGACTGCAAGAACGTGCTCCCAAAGTATGCCATGGCTACAAGCACCAGCAATCGCACTGTCTCACCTTATGTCACATCAAATCAGCAGGCAGGCCAGACACCTCTCACTCCTAACAGCATTTTCTCCTAATATAATATCACACAAACAATACTGATCCATGTTACTAGAGCTTGATCACTGAAATTCAGCCTCGTCCTGAGACACCTTGCTCTGCTCTTCAGTAGCAAACACTAACACCTTACAATCGCTGGTACTCGCTCAAGCACAGACAGTTAAACACTCTAGAAGACATTGCTTCTTGAAGCAGTAAAGCAAGCAGAAGGCTGAGACTGAAATAAATTAAAACTGGCAACATGGGACAGCTCTGTAGACCTCTCAGCTTTGAGGAATTCCTGCATTTCTAAGGACACAAGCATTGTAGGTCTTTTTCCTCAATTTCCCTGAATGAACTACCTTACTGTCAGTAAAACATCCATAGTGACTCTGTAAACATCTGTAAAACCACAAAATGAATCCTTCATATTTACATATTCGGAGGCATGGCCAGACACATGTTTAGCTAGTCATCCCAACTGCTCCACTACAAACCCAATGAACTGAATCCACATACTATTTCCCAGAAACTGCTCAGCCTAGTAAGTCTGTGCAGCAGGATACTCTAGGTGGCTTCCAAATGGATACATCCTCTATATGGCCCTCAATGCCTGCTTCTCCACACTAAAAAATGTTCTCATTTTTGTATCCAGCTCTGTTGCCACAGGTATCAACAAGACCTAGTGGAGTATTCTACAGCCGTGGTTCTCTACATCCAGAAATCTTAGTCTCGCTATTGGTCTTCCCACAGCTGTGGGACTGTAATATGTAATATGGTTGTAATATTGTAATATGGTCCTAAAATTACTCTTCTAACCTGAAATGTAACATAGGTGAGAACCGCATGGACTCTATCTGTTCATCCTCTTCAAGTCATCCATCAAGGAAGACACTGTACCTTGTCCTGCATTTTAACAGATGAGATGGTTCAGGACATGGTACCACAAGACAGGCAGAGACAACCGAACCACTCGTTGCCGCTGAGAAGGGGCAGTTCCTCTCCCTCCATCCCACCCTCCCAGCTGCACACTCCTACCACCTCCCTCGCACCAGCTCTGGCACTTTTCTCGACATCTCAGTGAGCTGCTTCAATGCGTTAAATCGATCAGAAACTAACGCAGTGGAAGGGGGCGAGAGAGCAAATGCTTTTCTGCCAGTTCAGCAAACCCATCTGTCCCTTTGCTGAACTCAGTGCTAGAGGTGGTGCCAACTACAGCACAGCTGAGACTGGGGGAAGGAAGAGGAGAGACCATCCCTTTTATGGGCGTCCGACCAAAGGATCACTTGGCCAGTCACCACTCACAACATAACACGTGATGTTAAAACACAACATTGCAGGGTTGGAGGGGAAGGCAAAAAGGGACATGTGGATAGAAATTAAACACTTGAGTATTTGTTCCCCAGTACCCAGAAACAGCAAGAAAAGACACAGTCTGCCAAAAAAATGGTGCCAGTCCCAAGAGGTGCTACACACATTTCCCCAAAAGAGGTGTACCAAGCACAGATCGAGATGCTGCGATGCCTATACACTTGAGTATGCTAAGGGCATCCTATATAAGCAAAAATAACTGCAGAGCTACACCATCAGAGAACAGTAACAGAACGTCTAATAAAACACACCAGCACAGTAAGAGTTTGCAGATGGACATCAGGCATCGAGGGTCAGCCTGAGAGTAGAAAGGAAAGAGCCAAGAAACAGACTGCAAATATTTTCAAGCTGTATCACAGCTGGTATCTATCCTTGCTTTTACAAAACACAACACCATGCAGTATTTCATAGCCACGAGTATCAGGATTTTGTGACTTGCACATTCCAGCTGGAATCCTAATGAGTCCAGTTTTATGAGATTTGCTCAAGTCTCATCACAAGGTAAGAGGCAAGCTAACAAGCTCCACAATACAAGAACATAATTTCATCACATTGCCACTGCAAATGGCTATGGAGTCTAGTTCCTACTTTGCCCTTTCCTAGTACCCCTAATATCTTTCCCCTTTGAATCACTCAAGCAATGTGGTTTTCAAGCTCTAAAAGTCAAACATGAGTGATAAGTTCATACAGGATCACTCAACCAGAAGTGTACCATGACAGTTTGTGCAAGATGACCTCCACCCAACTTCGCAGACATCATCTCATTTATATTCTCGGACGATCGTATCAGGCTCCAGTCAAAATCTGGCCCTACCCTGTACAAACAAAAAAATACATAAGATAATAATCCTGAAATGCCACCAGCACTCCAGAGAGTCACCCTTTAAATATTTTTACTGAGACATCAGGAGGCAGCAAGACAGGAACTCGAGTTTACCCATACATTGTCAAAAACACACTACTGAAAATGACAAATGATGACAGGCTTTGAAATGTACGGTCTTAAACAGACACAAATAAAAGTAAAGGCTATTAATTCTCCATCAGAACTGAAATGCAATCTCTTTGCTGACTTTTAGACTTCAAAAGTCATGCTGTAAACATTTCAAATATCACTTGCTATCGATAGACAATTCACAGATTTCATGCGAGTATGTACTTTTTTCAGTAACAGTAACTTGAGCATTCTCAAGATAACCTTTATTTCAAAACTGGATTGTGTTAAGGTTATGTAGTCCATTTTGGTTTTACTAGATAACTGCACTAAACATGCTGCCACTGAGTGTCAAAAAGCTCCATTGTTTTCAGGATTATTAACCAGTTTAGTATAACTGATCACCTCTCAAGTACTTTGAAACAACAGATGGCTATTGATCCCAGTGCAACGCTCCCAAGAGTGCTAAAAATCATAATAATCAAAATACAAATTTCCGTCTTCTCTTGCTCACATCAGAAGTTATGGACGGATTCATGGATTTAGTTCAAACTGCTTGAACAAATGAGGAAATATCAGAAAAATATTTTTCTGGGGAATAAAAGTGAAGAAAAAGGTAAAAAAAATATTAAGTTCAGAGAAAAACTTTTAAAGAAACTCTTGTTAGATGTTTCACTTCAGTGTGTTAACAACTTTAAGTATATAGAAACCACTGAATAATTATTTTTTAAAACTGCTTCCATATATTTAATCCAAGGGAGCTGGGAAAAGATTATAGAAACAAAACATCACTGAAAAGATTATGATTTAAAATTCAGGTTAAGACATTGATTAATTAAAGGGCAATTAAACAGAATTCTGCCCCCAAAAATGCAGTAGAACAGGTCCCCTTTCTTTTAGGGAATACAATAGGTGTCTGTATTCTGTGGAAACTGAACACGAGAAGAGGGCATTTTTCTGGGGTTTATCTTCAAGCATCTTTTGAACCCTGTGACTGTTGATTCTACTGACAAAACCAGTGCTACATCTTCTCTTGCCCATTCAACTGCCTGTGCACTTGGCACTTCTCTTATTTTCATTAAAGAATAAAGAACTTCAACCTCCTTTTATTACCAAAGATAAACCTGAACACCTTTTAGAAGTCTTTAGTAATATACACCTAACACTTCAATTAAAAAAAAAAAAAATAGAAAACCCCAAATCCACAGGTTTTAACTAACGGCAATTTAATCTCTTCATCTATTATGTCAAAAGAAATTGTACCTTAAAAGAAGTTACTAACATAGTTCACCTTCTGTAAAATGTTTTTAAATACATCTCCACCACAGGATTAACTTTTTCTTAGAAGCAGCTGCATTAATTTCAAGCATTTATTAGCCAAATAAATACCATTAGCAGCCACCTGATCTCCTTTTCTTGATGAGCAATTCAGGAATATGCAGCTCCATTTCACCGTGATGACAAACGTCCCAGAGCCTTCATTCTGACTTCACCCAGTGCCATACATGCATTGCTGCAGTTTTTACGAAAAGTTTTCATCTAGAAGGGGGTCATAAAGACAGCTTTTGCAAGAATCTGCATTTATGTGACTATCTCCATAAATTCACTGTATATTGTCAAACTACTATATGTTATCTGTATTTGTCTTATTCTTTCAGCTATGGCTGTGCAACGGCTAAGCAGGAGTTGGACTATTTTTTTCTGTAAACTAGAATATGTAAATACCTATAAGTGCTCCTGATTACTAAAGCCTGCGAGAAGATTTAAGGGCTAAATCCTGCCCTCTAGTGTACCTGTGGATGGTGGTACCCTGGGAACCTTCCACACTCTTCCAACAGCTCTTTCCCAACTGGATGGGAAACAGCTGGAAGAGACAAGACAGTTTGTTGCCCACTGGAGACACCTCGTATTTGCCTTGCTCCATCTTCAGAGTGTACCTGCTACTCACTCGCACACCTTCGGGGTGGGTGAGACTCACTGAAATCTGGGTAAGAGGATTAGCAGACATGACGACAGATGAGAGCACATCCTCCCCTGAACAACACTGTCCTTCAGCGTGCCCAGCCAACATAGGGGGGCTGTCCCTCATTTCATTAATTTACCCTGCAGGACCATGCAGAAAACAATACGATGGTAATTCTATGACAAAATATGCGAAAGACACAAAGGAAGCATATTCTCAGCTTTTTTGCAGGGGGGAGTCTCTGCTGTCTCATTCCCTAGAACAGCTACATCAGAGCCGGGAGGAATTTCGGTGTTATGTCGCAAAGCATTAGTATTTGGCAAACCAGTTAAGGTCTGTGTAATAGATCAAAAGTAATGCAAAAAGAGTCCGTTTTCAGAAGGACTTGGGTAGAAGCAATATATTTGGATGTTGAGGGCCAGGGTTTTTTTGGTTTGGTTTTTTTTTGTGGTTTTTTGTTTGTTTGTTTGTTTGTTTTTAAAAAAAAAAAAAAAAGTCAACCCTCACCTAGTGCTAAGTTTTGGCACGGGATGCCCTGTCAACAGCTCCAGCCACATCTGTGGGACACCGAAAGGGGAGACAAGACCTTCTGAGTCCCAAATAACTTACACACCTATAAAAAACTAAGCACCAGGTACTGAACCTTCTTACTAAAACATCTCTTGACATTTGCTTACATTTTTCCTTGAGGATCACAGTTAGTTTTCTTCCATTCGCATGAACAGCGATCAGATTTCTATTGTCTTGACTAAGTTGCTACACTCTAAAAGTCTGCATATTTCAAAGCATTTACAGAGTAACCATTTAATGTTGTGTATGATACAAGTAAAAATCATAACATTAACAACTACTTATGAAAGGAACTTTCTTAAGAATTTTCCTGGACCAGTATTACCCTACTTTACATTTTCTTCGGGTATTTGTAGAAAAGTAGCCAGGTACTGAGCAGAAAGAAGGTATTTCAGACATCTGCAGGGTTGATAAAAGCTCACGCTTCTGAATCCTTTCTGAGTGACAGACTGGAGCCTTGTCACCTCATTAACGAGTGGACGAGAATGGCTCGAGATTCCTTGGACGCCTTGGTTTATGCTCACCATGAAATAAAGCTACTTGAGAAATTATGGAAATATATAAATGCCAACCATTCCTCAGTGAGGGAAACTGTGAAGGGAACCAGCTGTGCTATTAGACATGTTCTAAAATGTACGAATAAGCGTCCCCTTTCCATTCCCCCGCTTTCCCCCTTCACTGGCACCGTAGCCTCTTCGAGACAAACACCTCCAGAGGGTTTCAAAAAGCCTTTCCAAAAAGACTGAGTTCTTCGTACGTTTTCCAGGGCATAAATCAAAAGTTGTTGATCAACAACAACAACAAAAAAAGACACATTTTTTGTTTTGCTTTAAACAACAAAACTCTAAGAAAGTGCCTTCTGTTTCTTGTTTGTCTGAAACGCACCTCTTCAAGGGAAAAAGACTCAGCAGAAGTCCCCAGGGTGTGTCCAAGGGGCACTTCACTGAAGTCACTGTACAGCACACATCAGATGTGGCAATATCAACCACGTAAGACATATTGTCCTGTTTTTTAACTGTGTGAATCACGCGATTCCAATCCTCTAGCATACAGGACGTCAACTTCCATTCCCAATTTCACTAACGACGCAATTATGAATAAACCAAGGTGAATGGGGCGAGTGTAAAACAGCCAAAACTCTCAGTGCCATGACATAAAACAGACCGTAAATGTCGAACAAGCCGTCCTTAGTACTAGAGGCAGAAGCAGGAGAGCAAAAAAGGGCATGGATAATGGAAATTTGTTTACAGTATGAGATTTTGGTCTGAAACATAAGGAGATAGTCATTCACTTTCTAAAATAAGAACTTCCTTTAAAAGTAAAAATGAGGATGTGCTAATCAAATACTATTTTGCATAATTAATTTATAAAAATAGCAACTACCACAAAAATCTCTCCTAATTGTCCTTTAATTAGATTTCTAAACCAAATTCTCTGCAGCCACTATACTTCCTTTCTCAAAACCATCTTACAAAACCTTTTACCTAACTGAGAAAAAACACTGTGAGTTATTGGAGGTGCATATTTTCTTTGCTAATTTTTTTTTTTTTTTTTTTTTTAATTCTTCTCACGTTGTCCAAGATTTATTGCCATCTGCTATGCCAACGTGACCTGCCAGGCATACCACAAGATTTCACAGGGACTTCCACAGAGCAGCATTCACCCGGTCAGAGTTCACCATCGCGCAGATTTGTATCAAATGACGTACTTATAACAAAGATGCTAAGGATGTGAACCATGTAATGCCGTAGCAACATGCCTCGCTGGTGCTTCAAGCACTGATTTCTCTGCTTCTCAGAACTAGGGTTCTTCCAGAGAAAAAAAAAAAAAAAAAAAAAAAAAAAAAAAAAGAAAAAACCCAAGCAAACAAAGAGCTGTTTGATAACGAGAAAAGGAGAGCATGAAATCAGGGGACAAGGCAGCAGCTCAGGCATGGCGGCACTCCTGTGCCTAGGTGCACTTGCTGAAAGTGAATCCCACCAGCCCTCCAGCTGTATCACACTTACAAACCACTCTTTTTAAACAAAGGGATTTTCTGCAGATGGGCAAGAGGGTGCCAAGTTGATGGGTACCCAAGGAGCTCCCCGGCAGCTGACTTTCTGCAACACAGGGCAGACGCCACACCGGTCATTTATAACTCAGGTTTTCCTTCACCTGTTGCCACCATTCACTCGAGAGGAAAAAGGGTAGGAAAAGAGAGGGGCTTCAGAGAAACGAGTGCCAAAGGAAATGGGAAAGAATACTTACTAGTGATCGGAGAGTGCTGAAGAGACAGAGAAGAAAAAGTACAGAGACAAAATGGAGAGCCAGAAAGAAATGACAGCAAAAATAAAGCTATAGAGCAAAACAGAAACTTGGAAGGGAAAGAGTAAGGCAGTACCACCACCACCAGAAAGATTTTCAAACATAATTCATGACTCAGAAAGCAGCATGAGAAGTCAGTCAAAAAAATTCTAGCATTGATAGGCCTTAACGGGAAGAGAAAATACACATTAGACGGACTCAAGAACATAAAACTAGTACTAGTTTTCCTAGTAGAATAATAAAAAAAAAAGGGGGGGGAGGGAGGAGATGATTATGGGGGAGCTCTATGATGAAAAAGATGACAACAACAAACGCCACCACCACTCCAGGCAGCTTGGCCCAGCCAGGTGAGCGCAGAACAGCAGGCCACCACTGCTGGCATTTCTCACCACAAACAGCAGAGTACTGAATGAGGCAAGAACCTGAGCCGTGGCGACGTCTGGAAACCCAGCTTCAGCCTTGTACGTCCCCGACTCAACATCATCTCCCTTTGCAGCAAATTTCCAGCATATTTTCATAGCTACTTCCAGGGGTGATGATGAACATTTGATGAACTAATGAGATTTATTTCCTGTAAGAATTCACACGTTTCCCAAATACAAAAGGCTAAAGCAACCTGAACATATTACTGCATGCTTTCCAGCACGGACTGGATCCTGTGTAGTAACCAACTGGTATATCTAAAAATCAAACCACTTATCTATATGGTAAATTGATGCCTTGCTTTACATATCAACACTTGACAAGTCCCCATGCAATAATTTACTGCACTGTATTGGCAATAAATATATTTTGTTACTAGTCACACAACATCGACCATGCTTCCCTTTAAACCAGTATCTGAGAAAGAGAAATGCAAACGCGTAGGACCAAGTCTGTAAGCTTCCTATAGCTTTTCCTCAGAATACTAGTTGGCCTAATAAAGGATGCTAACTTTCCCAAAATATACTGTTCCATATATATATATATATATTCAGCCTATCATACGTACAATATTTCTACCAGAGTCTCAAAACAAAATAGCCTCAGACTGAAGCCCAACATGGCAATACTGTTATTTGGGAACAGTCTGTTACAGTATTTCTTTGCAATTGTTGGAAAACCTTTTTTTGCAAATGATGAATGTCCAAAGTGGAAAGTAATTTCAAAAACTTTTGGTCTGTCTCCTCACTTCCTTCTCCTCTCCCTCCTCTAACGTTAGTCCCGCTTGTGCCTTTATCACTCGGAGCACAGGTGCAAAACAGATGAAGAATTACACTAAGACATTTCACCTGCTCTTTATGCCAAGTGCCTGCAGGCAGGACACTGTCTGGTCAAGGCACACACATTGTACAGTAAGAAATCTTCTCAAACCAGGAATTGCATTGGGACTACCTATCTGACAGAGCTATACAGCAACTCCTTGTACCTGTTTTGAAGGAAACACCTCATGGGCATTTCAAAAATTTGCCGCTACATCTGCAAAAACTCCATACTGAATACTTTCAAAATATTCTGAGGTCTGCAAAAAGGCATTTTGTTCTTGGGACAAAGAACAGCCTGGGTTACTAACAACACCCTACCCCACGCTCCCTGCAAGACTGCCTGTCGGAGAGCAGGCACCTGGCACTGTAGACAGCGTGACCAGCCCAGGTCACCGACCCTCAGACCGCACTAGCCACTCATCCCATGGGCTGTGTACCAGATCAGGTATCAGGGGACAAACTGTTTCTGCTGGAATCCACAGGTTTTGTTTTACCTGTATTTTATCCATCCTCAATTAAGTTAAATATATATATATATATATATATAAAATCACAGCATGCAACGTTTTAAGCCAAAAAGGTGCTTTGACAGTACTTTGTTATAAACTCTGCTTCCTTGAATAGATTTACACCTCTTGCTCCTAAGAGTACTTGTACGCTAAGAGTACTTCTATTCACGAGGACTTACCGCACTGGGGGAAAAATAAAAAAAAAGCAATCTCCTTCATGCAACAAACGTATTTACTACTGCCCTGTAAAGCAGCCAAGTGCCATTACCCCCATTTAAGAGCCATACAAACAAATTCAGACACCTTCAAGCACATAAGCCGGCTGTGTGCGTTTGACAAGCTCCATACCGCAGCAGGTTGAACGAGGAGATGCCAACCAGAGTTTGCACCGGGACATCCCACCGCTGCCGACGCGGTACCCGGCCGTGAACCGTATGTCTGTACACACACGCAGCTATTCACAGATGAGCGTATGTCTTATTTCCACACGCTTTCAAAGCAAAGCCCGCTGCCGGTGCTTCAGCAGGGCGGGACGGCAAACGAGGCGTCGGCCCCTCTCGGTAGCCCCGCTGCCCCGGGCGGAGGGGCCGCCCGCCCCGGTCCCTGTCCCGGTCCCGTCCCCGTCCCGTCGGGACACTCACTGTGCGGGTCGCTCTTCTCCCGGACGCCATCCACCCTGCCGTCGGGGTTGATGCGCAGGAAGAAGCCGCCGTTCTTGCAGTAGAGCCGCTTGGGGTCCTTGAAGTGCCCGGGAGGGAAAGCGCCGCTGCCCCCATCGTCGGGCAGCGCCGGCAGCGTGGTGATGCTCCCCGCCGCCGCCATGCGCCGGGCCCCGGCGGCGCCCCGCCGCCCCGGGCCCCCGCCGCTCCTCGCCGCCAGCCCCGGGCGGCCTCGTCCCCTGCCGCGGCCGTCCAGCCTCGCCTCGCCGAGCGCCGCCGAAGGTGCCGTCCCGTCCCGGTCCGCGGGAGCTGCGCAAGGGCGCTGCCGGCCGGAGGAAAGGAGGAGGGCGGGCAGGGAAAGCCGAGCACGCCGGCGACGGTTTCCCCGGCGGCACCGGGCTGCCCCCGCCGCCGCCCCGCCCCCGACCGCCCCCGCTCCGCGCCGGGGGCCGCTCCCTCGGGCGGGGGGGACGACGGGACCGGCGGCAGCAGGTCCCGGGCCGTCCCGGGAGCGGAGCGGGGCGGGGGAAGCCCAGCCCGAACGGCGGCTGCTGCGCATCGGCTCCCGCCGCCGGTCATTGCGGGAACCGTGCCGCCAGAAGCGTGCCGGATTTAAGGTCGGACATCTTCTCCTCCGGCTTTATGAATAAAAATAACCGGAGACTTATTTTGAACCAGGAGAAGTTATGTGGCCTCTCTATGGCATTAAACTTGTTTAAATCGCAACATAATGAAACATGTTGACCTGTTAAAATCCACGTGGCAACCATTTCACTTCTGCACATTCACCAGAGAGACACCAGTTCTGCTCCCATTCCACAGTAGCAAACTGATCAACTGCTATCTACAAAAGGCAACACGTGAAAATTCTGGTACCGGCCTTCTAACAACACTACTAGTATTTCTAAAATACGTATTTGATAAAGCGTATTGACCCATCAAATACATTTTCTTCTTGAGACTGACAACAAAACAGGATGGAGAGGTTTGTTTCCAAATCCATGCTTTGTGCCCCAGATCTCCTGTCTAGCAGCAGGCTGTTGATGCCTGTACCTTGGGAAGCTCTCCAAATGCAAAAGCAGCACAAGCAGCCCCGGACAATCCCAACCAGGACAGCTAACACTGGTCATTTCATTTCACAGAGCCAACACGCAGCAACCCTCACAAAGAAATAAACGCCAACAGCAAGAGAGACTGTCCAGCATACGCAATCTGTAATACTCTTTTTGCTAGCATGTACGTAAAGGAATTTTGTTGCCGGTCAACTTCCCTTCCCAACTCTGACCCCTCACAAGCTATAAATTGTAATTCTTTACCAGAATCAGTAACAATTACACTGCTTCCCACACCCTCACTCCAGAGGTTTAACGATGATGAATGGAGCTGGCAGAGGATGGCCCGGCCCGGCCTGGCCGAGGGCAGGGGCAGGTTCACCCCCGTGTCAGCCAGCCATCCCCTCACAGGGCCACGGGCACGGCCGAGTGTCATGCACTTGCCGTCATTCTCCACACATGGGGATTTCAACCCTGTCGCTCACAAGCATCCTCCCCTCTCCTTAACGTTCTCCAGCTTCTTGCTGCCCATCCACTTAAGACACTTTCTGCTCTTTCTCCTGGAAATCCTACTGTTACCGGCGTACCTGAGAGTTCTGGACAGTCACAGCCAACAGCGAAGGCACTCCTCATTTCCTCTTGCTCTTCTTCTGCAACAGAAGCTGCATTCAGGGCATTTTGTGTCCTAGCACCATGGAGTCTCCTGAAGTCCTTGCCTCTTTCTTGGAAGGTAGATGAAGGGAAGATGAGGGTAGATTCAGAAAGATGAAGAAGGGGTGAAAGCATCCTTCTTAAACCTGTAAGAAGTCTGGTGGGTTTGTTGGTTGGTTTTGTTTTTTTTTTTATTAAAAACAACAACAAAAAAGCCACTACAGAGCCCAAAAAGCTTTTCTAAAGACTAAACATCCATAGTTTCACTCAGCCAGTTCTTGTAACTCTGTCTTCTCCTGCACGTGCAGCAGGCCGTTCACAGCTCTCACTTATCAAACCATGAGCATGGCCCCGGGAAATAACATTTCAGCATCGCATAGGTCAGCAGTCCATCTTCTGGGAAGAGGGACACAGCCGGCAGGGCAGGAGCAAGGCCATGTACCCTGGAGCACCCCACACGAGCACATCCTGGGTCGGCTGGAAGCCCTGTGAGCAAGCTGCCTGCACCTTAAACACCATGTTTCACAGGACAGGGCCCTGATATTTCTCAGAGTCTTTGGAGCCCTGGCCTCCATGATGGGGCCCAACCCAGTGGTGGCAGGGTGGGTAAGGTAATTAGCTCAAAGTCCTTATCAAATCATCCTTCTAAAAACTCGTGCAGCTCTAAGTGGCTACCAGTAATATTGTAAGAGCTCTTTAGAAGCTTATCATTGGGGCTTATATCTGTGGGGTCTAGAAATAAAAGACAACAGAGCTAAAATGGAAGGTCGTATTCCCTAAGCTATCTGCGCTCACCTCAAGATCTGCCAATTTTTTTTTTTAAACCATATTTTCCTTTCTCTCCTTCAAATGGAAAACAGTCCAGTTTTTATTTTCCCCCTTCTACTTTCTTCTTCACTCCAACCTCTTAATATGGTCATTAATATTCCTCTTAACATTGACTAAAGCAATTTTGGCAGTAGCATTTTCCTTTCTTGTGGCCTTGACCACATTATCCCTACCACCACCCTTCCTCAACTCAGATCTTGCGCACAATTACAGCCATACAGCTACTTCCCCTCCACCCAAACCATTAATTATCCCCGCTTCCAACCCCCTTCATAAGCCTTCTCTTGGCCTGCTTAAAACATACTCCATGTTAAAAGGCCTTAAACCCTACCTTCCTTCTACTTCAAACATAGATCTGAGAGACCTATTCTCTAACCTGTTCCATTTAGGTAAATTACCTACCTTTTTGTGTTTGTCTTGTAATCTGCTAGATTTTTTAATAGCTTACCTCTTAGAGAGAAAAACCTGTTTTATCCAGTGCTGCTGTCATACTTAAGGGTCACACTGAAAACAAGACACTTCATGAACAAGAGAGACATCCCATTCCAACAGTAGATAACCATGGGCCATCTGTATATCCAAATATTGCCTGTATTCAATATATAATACTTACATTTCTAGAGATCCTCAGTAGCATCATACTCTGAACATCTGAAAAAAAAAAACAAAACCAAAAAAACATAACCAAACCTAAATTATATTGTTAGTCTGGTTACAGTAAAACCCTGAAAAAATGCAAGAGTAATTTTTAAGATATTTCAAATTAGGAGTAACAAACTCCATCAGCTCCATCAGTTTTTAATTTTTCATCCAAAGTGCAAGGATCCAGGCTACAACTTTCTGAGACTTTCCAGTAGTTACTACTATAAATCCTGCCGTATGACAACCCCAGAAAATTTCAATCCCCTCTCATGGAAGCTGCTTTTAGAGGGGTTTCAGCCATATGTCCTTGACAATCTGCTAGGCCTACATCTCCAGAGTATGTTTGGTCACACAGGTATCATGAAGACGGTGTTTGAAAGCTGTGGTAAATTAATCTGCGGAAGACCTGATTTACTATAAAATTAAAACAAAACCAGCCCTCACTATTGAAAAGCGATTAAAACTACAGGACAGCAGAGACACACAGGAACACCTCATCTCATCCATCTTCCCACCATTAAGACATATCAGCAGGTAGTTTGTATTGACAGGGCAGCAGGAAATGCTCAGCCCCAGGCCTCCAGTCCATCATAGCACTTCTTGATTCTCTGGTTTCTTGGCTTCCCAGTCCCTCTCTTTGGTGCACGTCCAAGTAACGATTAGCCAAAAAGAGATGGATGAACTGTGTCTCTTTTGAAGTTTTTCCTGTGTTGGCTAGCACTAAGCTAGCAGTGGAAAAAACATCCCTCACGTATTGATGCTGAATGCCTCCCACCAAATTATCAGACATTCACTTGTCAAAGGCAATGTCCTCCGCAGAGTTCGGCACTCGTGGCCAAATCTTCTAATTGTCTTTGACTTCAGCGTTATGCGAGTACAGGGTCTGGCCCTTGGTTTGTAGGAACGCAGGAGCTGCCAGACAGCCGGTAACACCCCACCAGGGAGTGCCAGGTCTCAGTCGGAGCAGGGAACAGCCTCCGTGTCGGCTGGCCTCGCGCAGTGCCTCAGTTAGGGTAAGCCTCATGCTCTCCAAATAACCAATATGTATCAATGTGATACCACACACCCTCTGCTGAATCTCAAGAATGCAGCGATAAGAGATCCAGCCACCATCAAGCTAGACTTCTCTGACAGTGAGTTGCAGTTGTTCTAATTCTTACTTGGTAAAACCTCAGCATTAAGGAGGGATGCTTCTTCCTCCAGATAAGCCTGCGGGAAGAGGGGCTTGCAAAGTGAGAGGAAGGCAATTTGTAGTTCTGGTGTTTTGTGAAGAACAGAATTGTATTAGGATCAGAAAGGGGAAAGAGCATTCTCTCTCTCTCTCTTTTTCTTCTGACTTTCTGGTTGTTACAAGTCTCTGCTCCAGATGTCTCCCCCAGCTTCGAAAAATAAATCACAAAATAAGCATAATGTAGATGGCCCTTGAATAAATCCACCTCAGTGCTCCCTCCAAGTGGAAGGTAACCTTAATGTGAGAGAGCAGCTTTTGTGCAGGCAGTCCAGGCAGACATCTGGATAGATGAAATATATTAAGTGTCTTAACGTTTTAGTGAATTATTTATGTTTGGGATAACACACTTCTGGGAAAAAAATTACTGCTTAACTTTAAATATATTTCTTTCCTTCAATGTCTGAGCATGAGTTTAAGAATTCAGTAGCAATTTATTCCCCAGAATTCTTAGTTCTTTCACCATCAACAGCTGATATCTATATTCTGGGTCAATATTTGTACGCTCACTCAGGAACTTAAATGCATGCTTCACCTGCTTTTTATGATGGAAGCACACAGCCACAAATCTGTCTGTAACAGACTGAATTTTTCTTCTAAATATTTATTACTGCAGAAAGCAGTCTCATTTTTTGCTCACCTACATTTGTAAGTACAGTTTATAAGAAAAAGTTTCTGTATTTTGAGTATATATATGTATATTGTTAAGTGCTTGAGAAAGTCTTCTTCCACGGCCATTTTTTTAAAGATTAACAGAAATTCAGCTTTTCATTTACCTTTCTGATGAGTTTTGAAGTGTTCTAATTTTTTTTTTTTTTTTTTTTTTTTTTTTTTTTTAAACCCAAAAGCTTATTTCTTCCCTCTTAATCTTTCTTCTGGTACATACAGCAGAAAGAAATCACATCAACAATAGAAAAAAAAATCTCCTTCCTATTATAAACCTATTATAAACCTCTTAGAGTCTCCATTCCAGTTCAGAAGAGTACTTTATTCCTGTAAAGCACCAGTGGATACTTAAAAGTGGATACTTTTTAAAGTAAAAGTTTCTGAATACATGCTTAATCTGAATATGACCACAGATGGCCAAAACTTTGTTTTGGGTTGTCTTTACAAATGGTTGATGTTGGAAACATAACAGCCCAGGATGGCTGAAGATAACAGAACTAACAATCCAGTGAGGCTTAAATTGGAAGTAAATCAAATTTGTTATGGTCCAAAATGATTGCACTTGGAAAAAGAACTGAACTGTCTAGAAGCAGTGACAGCTGTTGGAGATATAAGAGATACAGTAGTGACCTCAACATATGAGAAACAAGAAATAGTGTTCTAAGTACAAATATTTATGCAGGTTAGAGTTCAGAATCAGCAAAGTCACCACTCTCCCATTCGCTAATGTATATAGAAACACATATACACACTCTCTCTCTGTATCCACGTTATATAGAGTAATACATATAAATTAGCAAAATTACTCCAGACTAAGAAAAATAATGTCAATATAAAGATTGACAATATTAATGAAAAAAAGACAATTTAAAATAATACTCTGAAATCAAACATCATGAACTCAAAGAATTCGAGTTAATATTGTATTTCAAAGAAATCCAAATATATTAAGGTAAGAGATTCCTTAGTGCAAACAATGACAAAACCACATCTCTTTCTCGCAGCATTGAATTATAACCGTAAGGTATTTATCTCTCCTGATCCCACGCCACTGGAAGGGTAGTGGCTGAAAAGGTCAGTGGTCCGGCTGTCCTTCCTATCTCCAGGACAGTGGTGGCTGCCCTCCCACAGCACGGGCTCTGTGGCAAGGCAGTTTAAAGACCTTTCTGTTAAGACAGAAGTCCTGTCGGTTGTCCCAAAGTAACTTAGCCCCTGCTTATGACTCAAGACACATTCCAGTTTCATTCTATCACTACAGGGCACAGCAGTTGCTCTTGCACTGAAAATGCTTCGACACACATTAAGAGATTATAGAGAGATCTTTTTCCCTATACTGGGGGGGGGAATAAATCACTGCTTGTGAGGCAGATAAAAAAATGCAGCCAATGTCTATCTGTGGTGGTGTTTGTCATTTGAGAAACCCATTAACCCATTAGAACAGAGCACATACAAACACTGAAGAAGCACAGAATAGCTGAGGTTGGAAGGCACCCCTGGAGATCATGTGGTCCACCCCACCCCACCCCCCCACTCAAGTAGGACCACCTAGAGCTGGTTGCAACAAGTCTACTTGCAAGAATTCTAACAATTTTCACTCTAAACATTTCCACTTCAACTACAAACCACACTGGGTCAAAAAGCGTCTCTCTCACTGTATTATGCTGCCTAGCAAGTGATCAGGAAATAGCAGAAGATCTGCTGCAGATTCTTCTTTATCCTCTTTCAAATTAGGTTCTCATTTTACAAGGGTCATAAGATCCATAACTTCCATATGGGCTAATTCTGGAGAATGCTAAATTATTCACAGTACTGCAGTTGGAAATTAAAATATAGGTGGAGGTGAGGAAAATACTCTTTCCGTTCACTGGTATGTTATAGCACAAGGCCAAACTAACTCCATGGAGGAATACAGCAGACTATTCCCGAGGAAGAGGAGTTACCACATCATGCAGCTTTCATCATTTCACATTTAAGGGCAAGGAGAGATGAGATCAGCGAGACGTTACCAAAAAAAAAATAGTTATTTTACTATATCACGGATTTAGTTTCTACCAGTTACTCAACTGCAATCTTGCTCTGCATTATTTCTGTAGAATATATTAGCTGGTAGGTAGAAAATAGCAAGAATGAAAAAACAAAACCAAAACCCTCTCTCTTGGTAACAATCTGTACTGATAGTATTCCAGAAGGAATGTCACAACAACTCTCCCATTTGTTTTCTCTCTGTTTCAGGACGGTTTCCATGGATCCCCAAACCTAGGCCCCACTGAAGGGCTCCCCGGAGCATAACACCATGTAGCGGCAGGTCACAGACCAAACATCACATGCAGAACACAAACAGAATTCCAGTAGCACAGTCAACATATTAAACCTCTCGCAAATACAGTTTACTGTTCAGGACATCAGCACACTAGTATTTGAGGAAAGAGAGACAGGCCCTAGAACGCTATTAGAAGTGCAAATAAATTACGCAGTCCCTTGTGCTGTATTAGCTTTTAGTTCTAGGGAGGGAGAACTATCCCAAATGAGTTTGAGGCAGCATTTAGTGCTGGGGCGGATATAGTTATTATTGCTCCACCACACCCCAATGCATCCATCCATGCAATAACTAGCTTAGGTGAAATGTTTTCTGCAATTCTCCCCTTTCTCAGCTATGAAATCATTCCTGTATGTCTTCAAGTTTACCATTACTGCACATGAACCTACACCTCCCTACAATATCTGAAGTTACAAGTACTGTAAGTGCAACTTAAGCCAACTGGCTCTTGTGAAATCTTGTTTGTTTCTTGGAGAGACGCTTAGCGCATTTCTTCGTGGTAGTTTAAAAAACTAATCTGCTGTCCGCATGCCAAAATAGAATTTTTCATCTGCCAAAAAATGACTTTCCCAACACTGTCCAGGCTATTATTTCAAACCTGACCTGCAATAATTAACTTCCAAGCATCTGGGAGGTTAAATTGCTCAGTGATCTCTCTTTTTCTATGCAAAAGCAATATGCATTACATGAGAATCACTACTTATTTTACATTAATTTTTCCCCTCGGGAAAAACTAGAGAACACATGCCTGCATAAACCACTTTGTTACACCCTCATTAGTTTCATCAAATGCAGTCTTCCACCAAGTACTTCATGGAAATTTTGTGAGAATATGCCCATCTTTGAAAGCAACCTGAAGAGCAAAAGGGGCTCGCATGTTGCTATATAGTCCTTATCCCAGAGACAGTAAATTGATGTGCAAATGGATTTTGCCACTGATCAAATATCTATGTAAAGATATCACTGCTTACAGACATGACAGTAGATAACCCGGAAAGTGGTAGGAGAAGGACCTGCTCATACTTCACTGGTTGCATGTTAATTTTCT
Source organism: Burhinus oedicnemus (assembly GCA_008921705.1). Classification (NCBI taxonomy): domain Eukaryota; kingdom Metazoa; phylum Chordata; class Aves; order Charadriiformes; family Burhinidae; genus Burhinus; species Burhinus oedicnemus. Next base: position 1,750,087 of record VFFE01007182.1, read on the forward strand.
CTGTAGCAGCTGTATTGCCTGTCCAAAGAACGACCAGCAAATCCTAAAGAGGAAGTTCACTCAATGTGGCCAGCTACTGACCTCTGCCTTGTTGAATTGCCAGCCGTGAATTCTAGCCATTTCATACTTCAGATGGTGTTTGGGAAACCTTCTCTACAGACCCCTATAACATTACAATGACATGCAAGGAAAGCCAGCTGTACCTTAAAGAGAATGTTGAAGGTGCAAACTCCAAGCAACAGAGACTTAAGGGTGAAAACCAAGAGTTACAGGTGCCATTACCAGTCTGAGTGTTTGCTCTGAAGCCTTAGTGGCCTGTTGATGTTGTTAATCTGCCCTAATCTAAACCTCACAAATTCTCTACTGATACCCTAAGGGGCTTGTAAGATGGTAATGGAGAGAAAGATGGACCCACTGGCTTTGCCACAGGCCACAATTACTCTGTGACATTAACTGTAAAAGGTCGTGTCCCCCTAACATTGGGCAGCCATAGTAGTGGTCAATGTATGCATAAGTGGAGTTCGTGGTCTTCTGACAGCAAAGGGAAAGGCTATGTAATCCTCCCCAGACCCAGGAATGAAAACCAGGAGGACACTGAAATAGGCACAGACTCATCTTCCTTTCTCTTGTCTGCCCCACCCTCCACCCCCAGCCTGTCTCGTCTCCTCATCCTTTGTCCCCACCCTGTTCCTTTCCCTTCCCTTGCTGTCAGGCACAGGTTTCTAGCCTGTTTCTAAATCTTTCCTCAGGTCCTCATGCCAAGCTCTGTCCTCTGGACTACTTCTCCTTTGTATCTCACTATGGCTCCTAGCCATGTGCTCCGTAGCTGAGTTTCCTTTCCCCACTTCTTCTCAATCCCTGCCTCCTTTCTTGAAGTTCAGAGCCCATGTTCTCATTCTCCAGCCAATCCTTGTAACCCTGTAGCTTAGTTTTTCCATATACTTTTTCATTTTCCTTTCCCCTAGCACTTTCCCTCCTCACGGTAGTTCCCAACTCTCCATTTCCCTCTCCTGCCAGGGTCTCATCTCCGGTCTCATCAGATTGTCCATCACCATCACGCTGGCACACCTGCCTACTTACAACAGGTAATGCTGGATGATTTCCAGCCAGCTCTGCTGGGAGCCCTGCTCCTTAGGCCACCCTACAGCCCTTGCTTACCAGCACAAACTAGCCCAGGGGACCTGGCACCACTCAATGCTGTCACATCACTTCGGGCCAGATGTCCCCAGAAGGTGAAGGAGGGGGCAGAGGAAAAGAGAAGCTGTTTTGGCCTGCTTGCCACCTCCCTTTCAACTATTCTCCAGCCCTTTGGTATAGAAGTTTCAATCAAGGCTATTCTGAAGCATCTGGACAAGTCACAAGGCTTCCTCTAAAATTTTGTGGAACTAGATGAAATTTTAACTCATCAGTTTCAAGCTCACATGAATTCCTTTCCCACAAAAAGGTTGAAAAACTGAAACAACTCTTTAAACTCATACAACTCTTATGACGAAACTCTTCTTACAAAACTCTTCATTCTTCTTTAAAGAAGATACTATTGCATAGGTGTAACTGCAACCAATCACAAACACGTACGTCATCTAGGAGCGCTTTGCGCTGGGGAAAAATAACAAAAATACATGTGGCTAACTTTATTGCCATAAATATTAAGGGCTCTCAGTCTGACTAATCGCACACCTTGAGTCATTTCACTGAAGTCAGTAAGTAACTTGCAAAACCAACAACAAACTCAGTAATCAAATAATGATAAAATCCTTTCCCTCAAGGACCAGAAAGTCAAATTCATTGCAATTAATGATATTAATGAATTGAATGAAATCAAGGTGGCCAGCTAGCATTTTTAGTGCATGTTTGCGTGCATATATTATACAGGCAAGGATGCATATCACCGAGTGCTCAGAAGTCTCTTTTGTAAAATTCACTGGGCATACTAGCCAAGATGAATGCTAGATTTTAGCTGTTATTTCCATTCATAATTAAATTGCAATTTTTCAGACAGAATAATCACAGAGTTTTCATATTAAAATGACAGCAGTTTATGAATCAATTTATGGGCTTTGTCATCTAATGATTCATTTATTTTAAAAAGACCAAATTAATATCCATGATTCCTTTCATCGGGTTACACATCACATTTTATGTCAGTTGCTCCTAATACGAACTTGGGCTTTTATTAATTTCTTCCCCATTGTTGCATTTCCCACTGTTGTTGTTGGAATACAAACAAATAAGGAAACTCACCTCAGAGGTATTAGCCTTTTCTTATGACATCAGTGTGTAGGCTGTGCAAAATCGAGGCATCAGTTAGTCACTCACACCATCTGTGTGGGCCCGGAGAAAGCAAGATGTAATCTGTCATATGGTGAGCTTTGTACAAAACAGCAACAATCCGTATTCAGCTGCGCAGATGAAATGGATCCCTTGAGGAGCTTCAGTCTGCCAGAGCGTGCACTTGTGGGTGTCAGCTGCTGGGGGTCAGCTCTTCATCACGCAACGAGGGAAAACTTTCTGTTTGTCCAGACAAGAGCTGGGAGGGTGGTGGCAGTTTCACAGACTACAGATTGCTAGCCAGACTGCGGTGATATTAAGTAGCACTTTAAAATTCCAGAGCCAACATCCTTTCTCATTTTTACTGACGTAAGAAAATTTGCTCTGGGATGATTTGAATACAAGAAAGGAGAAAGTGATGAAATCATTCCTTTTAGGTTTTTACTCCCCAGAGGAGTAAACCCATTGTCTTCCCTGGCCTCTCTGAAGCTAGAACGATGCTGTTGCTCAAAGCGGGGAAGGCAGGGGTCTACCATGCAAAGGAAAAGGCTAAATGCATAAGCAGTATTTTTACCTACAGCACTTGCATGTCCCCAAGACAAGTATACAAGAGCCTTTACAGAGCTACATCAAATTACTTCAACTTGTGCAGAACAGAATTCCTGTAATACCTGTTTTCACTAAATAGGTGCCTTGTCACAATCCCTACCATTACAGATACTGTAAGATGACACCAATGCCATGCCAACTACTTCATTTTTATAAAGGGTATCTGTGGAGAGGACTTTCAAGGAAAATTACTTACTCCAACCTCCTTTTCACAGTGGTACTAAGTAGCCTAAAAGGCATTATCAGCTGCTGAGCAATGGTTCTCCTTTCTTCCTTATATACTGTTCGCTACCTTTTTGGACTTTTTTTTTAAAATAAAGAACTCTGATACCTATTTTCAGAGTAATAATACGATCTCATGCACAAATTTATTATTGAGCATAGTTATTTTTAGGGAACATTGGGGTTGGTTTTTTTTTCCTAGTGGCTAGTTTCACCACAGAGACACAGATGAGCATAAATACTTTTCCCAGCTGTGGCTGTGGAATGGAGAACAGAACTGAGCAGCAGAGAACTGTGATCTTTAGCAAACAAAAGACTGAAATTCTGAGGGAGGAGGAATGCAGTCTATCTTCTCATCCCAACAGAAGGAGAAGAGCAAGCTTTCTACTGTATTAAATAGTATTAAAAAAAAAAAACCCACACAAAAAACACTACAAGAAAACTCCCAGACATTTTAGTTAGGAAAGCCAGAAAAGCTTTTCCTGTAAGCACTAGAGCCAACCCTTTTAACGTTTTGCTGCATCTAATAGTGTGTGCTCTTCTTGTATGGTTTCTAGGAGAAGTCTCCATGCTCCACAAGGGCAGAAAGATGAGACAGTTATAAGTATCATAACAAAGCTCTCAGGAGCTAGGGGTAGGAGAGCAGGAAGAAGTATATCTGGGAAAAAGTGGAAAATGCAATATAAGGAATGAGTTACTGCTGATGCATGTTTTCTCCAGAGCCTATAAGAAACATAAAGTTAGGTTAACCATCTAACAAAATCTGTGATTTTATTAAACAATTAGTTCAACAATTATTTTGAACTAACTTGATTCCATGTTTAGTGTCACAGGACTGGCAGACATACACAATTAGTGAGTGTTTTCATGAGTCAATTGGACCTATTTGGGAGCTCTGTTTAAAACTTTTTTCAAGCTTAGGGGATGACTGCAATTAAATTGACTTCATTGGAATTGTTAGCTTGATGGCAAGCCTCTTTAAATCAAACCTTTTCTGTTATTCTTCCTTGCACTCTTCCCTTCAGTACCCTGAGAATAACTTTCTAGAGAAATTAATATTTTAGGGTATCTCCATTTTGCTTACCATTTTTAAACAGCTGATTCCCAGACAACATCTCCCATGCTCTCCAAGTTAAGCACCAATAAAGCATCTCAGCACTCTAAAACTGGAGTCAGTTCAGGCATCAATCCAAATCCCTTAAAAATCTATTGGACTCTTCCAACCGATCATGGTAGCCATTGGTTTTAAAACATTTGAGTTCCCAGTCAGTTCTTGCTAGAATTCCTGGCCCCATGCATCACGTATGTGAAACCGCTTGGTTCTCGGGACATGCAGTAAGGACAAGTGAGTAAAGATGTGACAGAAATACTGATGAAGTGATTTGTGTTGGGTTTGGTTTTGTTTTTTTTTTTTTAAAAAGGCATAATTTGTATGTTCATCCAGTTATTTTTTAAGCAATTGTACTTAGCAGATGGAAGTAATTTTTCTGAAAAGAGGAAGAAAAGGAGGCCCCTGAAATTTTATGAAGGGGTGAACAACTGCATTTTGGCTGCCAGATGCCCAACACACAACACCAAATTCCTAGTGGTCTAGGAAAAAAGCTGCAACATGCATGTTACTGTATCACATGTTAGGAGGTGACAGAGGTGAATAGTTTTAGTTGTTAAAATCAGTAAAGCAGGCTACCTTTGTTCTTCCATTCATATTCAAAAGAGATAAGCACTGAATAGTCTCTATTTTTATTTCAGTTTCTTTATGTCAACTTTGTGTACTGTCTTAAAAAAAAGATTAGCATATATTATGATGTTTGGATTACTACCATATGGGATAACTGCAAACACAATTACGTTACCTCTCAGACACAAAGCTTTTTTCCAGGATGGTTACATGCAAGAAAGGCAAATCATGCTGTAAGCAATGAGATGAAAAGACTGGAACAAACTATATGCAATTAGCTTAGTAGACAATATGGAATTGGCCAGAATTCAGATGTGGTACAAATGAGCACAAACAAAGGAGTTGCATTTGCTTACCTCATGTCTGAATTTGATCTATTGATCTTAGCGTATGAAAAGCAGTGGTACTGGGAGTAATTCAGCTGTAATTCCTGCTCTGTTTTAGCTAACGAAACTGTCATTGACTTCAACCTGTAGAAGGATCAAGTTCAGAATGGTTAAGAATTTCGCCACTTTTAAAAGAACTATCTTCAATACGTTACAAAGGAGAGGCAGGGCATAGATATCGGATCCCAAGTGCCTTTAAAAGAAAAAACAAATATCAATAAAACCTTTGCTATGAAACTTCAGTGGAATCAGGATTAACGTTCTAGGCCACAAGAGAAAAATCACGTGTGGTAAGTAACACTGTACAGTTTCAGACTGTAGTGTGCTTCTGGTGTTTTAAGACAGACCTACCAAAACTTGTTGAAAAAAAAAAAATCCTTACAAATGTGTAGGAATATAAAAGAGCATTCAGAATGAGCACAACTCAGAGAAGCAAACAATCGATGTTCACGGTGAAGCGCATGAGACTTGCTTTCTCTCACTGGAACACATGCTTTATGATTTTCAAATCAATCTAATCTCACTAGAAGTGACACCATCGTCACTGACCATGAAGTATAATCTCACAACAGTACTTTTTAAGGCAAATAATTTGTCAGAAAGAAGAAAAGAATAACTGTTCTTAGACATAGTACCTGTTGCTAGCCCTTTTCCAGGATGCAGCTGCCACTTGCACAGCACTTGTATCACTCCATAGCTCAGAGTAAAGATACAGCCCTAAAAACTTTTTTTTTTTTTTTTTTTTTTTTTTTTAAATCTCCCTTTGGTGCATAATTGCCCTTGTTAATCTTCAGTTCCCAAGTGTTAGGGAAAGAAGAGATTTTTGACTCCAGGGACTACAGCCACAGCCCATGGAAAGCAGAAGCAAGCGAAGTCTTTTGGTACACCCAACTCCCTCTCCAAGACAGACAGACATGATTTTTTCAGATGAGACACAACCCAGCACTGCACAAAACAAAAACAAAAGTTTTTTTAAAGTGTATGACGCAATGGAGGAAAGAGGTTAGTGCTAAGGGTAAATTCCAAATTGCTCGGCATGTTTTCCTGGATTGTCTCTTACGTAACTCCCAAAATTTGGTCTCGCAACAGTCTGCTGGGAGCAGAGGGGAGTGGGTCGGGAGCTCATTGACAATACCAGGCACATGTGTGCATACACACACAGCCACCACACACACAGAGCAACAAGAATTAGCTAGTCGACTGCAAATGTCAGCCAATTTATGTAATATCCTTTTATTCAGCATTTCTTATTCACTGGAGGGTGAAAAGTCTCAATATAACAGTCTCTGAAGAATTAAAAGTGGGGGAAGTTCGTCGCACTCGTAGTCTTTCCCCAGTCACTGCTGTTGATGGCTGCTTGATAGTCTATACATTACTTCAATTAAATAACCAGTGAACAAGCAGGCATTTATTTCATAAGAATCACCAATGCAACTGGTGTTAACAAGTTCTAATTATTATTAACAGCAGCTGTCATTTTAAGTTGACTAAGCACAACAGCTCGGGGCTGCTGCTGTTCATGTTATCCCACGAGGCGCACAAAATACTTACTCCAGAATCCAATTTGCCCAGAGAATAGTTTTTCAGTTTTTTTGCCAGAAAGTACAGACTGGATGACAGCAGTGCTAAGACTTGCTGATTTAACACACCTAGGAAACAAAAGAAGAGCTGAGAAATGGGGGGAGGGTATGGAGATGAACAGACTGGATATAAATAATACCAATGATTTCCCCAGCCAGTCTCTCTAGTGAAGAAATACACTGGTGGTGTACTTACACCACCTTGAAACAGGACCAAGAATCTCACCTGTTCAGCGCTTCAGAATTACATCTTGGGCAGATCACGAAATATGACCTTTGACAGTATGCTACATTACTTTTCTATTATTATTTTTAAATTACTTTCATTTCAGAGCTCTAATTTCCCATTCTTTCTAGGAGAGTGCACTGTAATACTGTAATAATCTGTTATTACAGATAAGCTGTTACGAATGCTGCAGCTTTTTTAAAAAATTGGAAGGAAAGAGGAAGAAAGCAGATTATCTATTCAACACAAAACAGAAGCAATTTCAGTTAGTTGGCTTACAATCAGAAACAGAAGCTGTTATGATCAAATTAAAGCTTACAATGCACATCAGAGAGAATTTTGAAATTAAATCATATCCCTTCACAGGTATTGAAAAATCTAAGATAAATTTAGGGTGAAAGTTCCAAAACCAAGTACAGAAATTCACAATGAAATACGTGGTCTCTATTTCTATAATGATGTTGTAAGCGAAGAACAAAACATCTAATCAGCAAGCACAAAAGCTTGAATTTTTACATTGGTTACAGTACTTGTGTTTATTATGAACACCTTTATTGACTTCAAATGTCCATAGAAAACTCACCTGATGAGCCTTCCCTTAAAAGCCATTGGTTTATGCTCCTCTTCAAAGAACAAAATTCAGTTTTTCCTACTCAAAACATCTTAGTAACTGATTATACATTTAGGATTATCTATATGAGGGAATGGATTTTTTTTTTTTTTTTTTAAACAATGAAGGTTTCAAAAATTGTGTAATGTTTGATGTACTATTTTATTTTATACATGACTGGTCAAACCATTTTCTTGCAGCTATTTTGAACCTCCATGATAAAGTAATCTGTTTATTCAGTCTCGTGATTGATCTGACCTACATGAAGAAATTTTATTCTGGAGAATTTTGTTTTGTTATAGTCATCTTCAATTCTAATGAATACTTCTGGGTTTGATGGAGAAGACAGATCTATTCAACATACGAATCCAACCTCTAAAGCAGAGGGTAACATTATTCTGTGAAACATAGGGCCATGCATAGAAAATTAAAAAATAAATCTGTTTTACATGAAAGAAGATGTTCAGCAAGTCTTAAACATTGTGTCAGCATCCATTTCATTTATTTACAAGATTTAAGTTATTTTTCTGACTTTTTTTTTTTTAAGTAACTAAAATTCCCATTTGTTACTGTTGATCCTCCTGGAAATACCGCAGTAAACAATAACATAAGTTGTTATTACAAATACTTAGATGACTTCGCTGAAAGAGTATTTACCTCAAGCATGTCTCAAGAGTCATCAGATCCAGTTTGGCTTAAAGGTTCTGTCTGATATTAAATGCAAAATGTCCCTTTAGATAAAAGTAAGATAGAGGATATGTTACTAAAACACCTACAGGAAATGAGATTGCATTCTAGTTTAAGTGTAAAAAGATTACGTCTCAACATATCATTGTCAATGACCCTTTATTTAAATGAATCCAGTCAATATGAACTGAATGTACCATTTTCCAGAACAGGAGGCACATTTATATATGTCATAGAGGTAAAATATAATTACATGCCATTATGTAGTATCTTTAAAAAAAACAAAAACAAAACAACACCAAAACAGTGAGCTCCAGACTCGCTCTAAATCCTCCTGACTGACTCTCTTTCAATGGAAACATGGACTTGAGCAATGCCTGATCAGGTGCCTCCTCCAAGAGACCCTCCTTGTAGAGAGCATGCAAACACCACAGACCTTGCAGTATGCAGAAGGATAGATGGTAATTTCTAAAACGGTCCTCTACACAAAGAAATAAGCAGAAATGATGGATTTTTATTGTATTTTCAACTTGGAATTTGTTTTATTTAGAGATGTTTAATTTATAATTATATCATGCTGGCTGAACGCTTAGTTGTGTTATGGCTCCCTGCCCAGAGATCCTCATGGATGCAGCTTTTAACAATTTCTTTGTGTTTCACAGATGGTCTGTATTTGCCTTTTTTTTTTTAATATTAATTGCATTATTTTAAAATGAAAAAATAGTAACAACAGTGGAACAGTTTTAGGTTTCAAGCGATTACTTGTCTCCAGAATTTCTTGTGGAACTGAGTTGCTTCAGATTAATGCAAAGTCTGCAACACACATACCGTATCAATCTCTAAGTATAGTTTGAAATATTAGCAATATGTAATGCCTTCAGAATTATGTCTGATGTAACGGTAAGAGATTATCTGTTGTAATTGCAATGACTACAAAACCTTTCATAAGGAATTGCCATTTATTGTTAGTCTGCTGTAGCGCACCAGATCTTTGCTGCCTTAAACATACCTGTAAGGCAATGAGCAGACATTCATTATTACAACGAAGTCATAATCCTTTAAAGATCTACCTCGAGGCAATGCATGGGGTGTGGGCTTACTTGGTTAACGAAAGATAGGTAATGCTGGAAAACTAGAAAAAACAGGAATGGGGATTTTCTCCCTGAAAGGGAGAATGATAATACATCCTTCCCCAGAGTTGTTCATTCTGAGACCGCACAGCCTATAGGCAGTCCCCTATAGGGTACGCTGGAGTCCTAACAGACAATGCAGTAGTTTGAGAAGGACACGTGGTTCCCGCAGCTATCCCAAGTATCAACCATAGCGAACCTCTGGTAATCACCTTACTAAAAAACCAAACCAAGCCAAGAGCAACAAAAAATTGACTCAAAATATTCTACAGCCTGGTTTATATATTACCCCAGATAGTGTCAGGGAGATAGTCCCATCCACTGCTGGTACTGTCCTCCAGACAAGGCTACACGCTGACTCTGCCTTACCTTAACTTTATTGTCAGTGGCATTGCTTTTACAGGACTGGAAAGTCCTGACTGATTGCAGCAAGTCACAAGTAGCCCTGGTTCTTCTCAGAAGCAAACACGGGGATCTTGATCACAAATATTTTGTATTTGAGGATGTTGTGAGGTTTGGCTTTAAGTCCCTCACTTCCCTGCCAATTTCAAATGTGGTTCAAAACAGAGTTCATTTTCTGAGCTGTTGCAGTCATTCTCACAGGACTTCGTTAGAAGCGGAATACAGAGGGGATTGTAAGAAAATAAGTTGGAAGAATTTCTGGACCTGGCAGATCCAAAAGGATTTAAGAGGCTAGATCAGATGACGAGGCCATCATCTTTATATTAATCCCTTCCTTTTATGCACATTTTGGAGGCCTAGGAAGAATTCTCCCTCGCCTAGGTTTTTAATATGAAAAGCTACTCATGTAGAGACAACCTCTACTGTAGAAGATATGCTGTTTGACTGTCTTGTCATTAATTAACATGAAATTATCAGCTAATAAAAGATGGTGACCCAGTAAAGCACTCCAAGAATAAATCCTAGACCACTTGTGACTCCTTCCCAGTAAGTTAAATTTCAGTGGGACATTTGCTATTGTTCTCAACGGACTGCAAAGAGAAACACAGGCTGTCATCAGCAGTGATTTCAAGGCCAGTAAAAAGGAGTAAATAAATGCCACAAAGAATCCTTCTTAGCCTGCTGGCAACAGCACAGCTACAAAATTAGCCTCTGCTTGTGACGTTCAAACAGATGGGTGTCACCCAGGTGGAACAGATGACACATTAAACAACAGACAGTCTCTCACTCTGTCATATTTGACCCCAAAAGACTGACAAAGCTCATATTTAAGGAAGAAATTACTGTGATCTGCAATGCATATTATGTAAGTCATCCCATGTGCATTTAGAGATACAGGTACAGAACAGCTTGGGTGATATAAGAGTTTTATCTACATTCATTTAACCTGCAGGCAGTACGGAAAGATAAGTCTGTAGCTGAGCTTCCTACACAAAATAAAACCTTTTTTGATCTGGTTGTAAAGCAGGTATTTTGTTGCACAAACAACAAGAGGAGGAAAGACTATAATTAGCTCCATTTCAAAACAAAACACAACACAATAGAGAAATAAAGTGCAGGGATAGAAGAGAAACAGACTAGCAGTAAAGCTACCTCAGCAGATTTACTGTGCTTCTCTTTACGAAGGGGCATCACCAGAGCAAGGCACATGGGCTTAAAAAAAAAAAGTTTACAACTGCTACATGCATGGGGGAGGGTAGTCCCATGTTACTGTTGGTCCCCCAGAAATAGACATAGAGCCTGATAGTTAATCAGACTATTTATCTGATTATTATTAATGCCACAGTCCAGAACATTTCACTGAATAAGGTCCCTTACCGGGCCAGATCCTGGCCTGCAAGGCTGCTCTGGGGAATGGAGCCATCCCAGTGGGCTGACAACCGGCCTCCTGGGGACAATGACCCAGAGGAGAAACTCAGCACAACACTGACCATACCAGGAGAAGATTTGCTGTAAAGCATATACAGGTCCTGGAAGATAAGTGACATTTTAAACAAAGCTGGATCAGTTCAGTTAGAAACAGATTTAAACCTGGTGAAAATCCTGAGATGTTGAGCCAGGTAACTTCTAGTGTATTTTCTCCTCAGGAAATTTGGTTTTTTTTCAGAGAAATATTTAAAGTAAGGCAAGTAGGTTTTAATCTATTTAGGATTCCTGCTGAAAGCAATGAATTTGCAAACAAGGGAAGCAAAATAGGGTATGAATACATTCTAAAGGAAGCATAATTAAGAGCACTTTATTTTTACAGCCCACGGTAAAAACCCTCAATAACTAGAAACATTTGCTGTTTTTCAAAGCTTGAATATTTCAGAAAGACTGTTTTCCATCCAATATCACAAGAGGGAAATAAGCAAGACCAAAATAATGTCTCAGAGATTTTATTTTATGTATGAATCAACTAGTCTAAAGGAAATACTACCTTCTTTGACTAGAAGCACGGAAGAGTTCAAGGATACAGTATGTATTTTTAAAGAAAAACCTAATACACATGTTTGGAAAGGAAGAGGACAAGACTTAAGCTCCTGGCAGTATTTGCAGACATCCACAGACATTTTGAATAGAAGTATTCTTCTGGGGGCTTTCACCTTGTCTGAAGGTTTTGTACTTGTTCCAGGTCTTACACTGTTTATTACATTTTAAAAAGTCAAGTTATTCTTTCCTACTGCACTGCAAACTAGAACATTACTCTTGCTAATTTTGGGGACTCGAGCAAACAGAGCAGGGGAAGAGCCAGACACAGACGAAAGCATAATTCTAAAAAAGCACTTCAAGTTTTCACTTAAAAAAACAACAACCAAACACAAAACAACAACCAAACAGAAGAGGTAAGGATTTTCCTCAAATCTGCAGCAATAGAGTCTGTTAATTTTTCTGCTGGCAATATTAAAACCATTGCTGTCAAAAATGCCTGACCCAGCACTGCATCATATCAGCAATACAGGAAACATGACAAGGGGCAACTTCTTACGCTTTTGTCAGACCAAGACAAATACACAAGATCCGTCACTGGAGATTAATATTAAAGCCATAAATAAAGAGATCACACGTAAACAACTGCAGATTATACGGAATTCTTTAAAAGAGATATTAAAAAGAACTAGTGAAACTCAAAACCCCACACATATACTGCAGTCTCATTTCATTTCCAGAGTATTTAAAAAGACGACATTCATTCCATCCTGCCAGTATGCCAATTTGTACGAACCGTTCTGCTCTATTGACTTTGCACTGTATGTTGTGTGACTACTAGTAGCTCTACTTGGCACGCTATAACTGCTGTGGTTTAATCTTCACCCTATATTCCAAAAAAGAGCTACTGTGTTCATTGTCAAGGTTTACTACTACCCTCCAAGAACTACCCTGTCCTAGATAGCATCCTTGCAGAGTCCAGACTTGTGGGAATTCTGTACGCCAAGCAATGCGGGAGGCTTTTAGACAATTTCCATCAGCTTTATCAGGTTTGCAAATCAAAGAAATGTCTTGCAAGTTGAAGAAGCCAAATCTTAAATGACATCAAGTATTCATTCATTACTACAATAATTCTGACTCCTATTCATTATCCCAGGCCTCATTTTGCTACACACTATACGAACAGAGTAAAGAGTTTCTTCTCTACAGAGTTTGCAGTTTTAGAAACAGATTGATAGACTGTCTCCAAAGCTGACCATTCTCCTTAAGTGACATTCCCTGCAGGAGACATACTTTAACTACTAGGGATTCTTCAGTGGAAAGGACGGCTCAACCTACTGCATCTCTGAAGCAAATTTTTTCCAGGTCATCATTAAGTACTCAATTGCTGTTGCTATTAGAGCTCATCAGAGGTTCATCTAAAAAAAGAGTGGCTTTTAATGAAGTTTGTACTCCTCATCAGCATTAGCAGTCAATTGTAAACTTCTTTCCACTAAGGAACGATCAGAAAGACACACTTTTCCAGTATTCAGAAGAGTGAGGAAGGATGATCATGTTTTTGCAATAATCTATTTCTTAGGGACCAAGCCTTTTAACTCCCCAAAGCAATGGAAACTTCACTGACATTTTTAATGAAAGAGGGACTGGTTCCTGTATTAATTCATTAGCAAAGCATGATTCCCCCTTCCCCTCCAGTCTCCTGAGAATAACATATCAGCGAAATAACATCTTGTCACACATGCACATCAGCAAAGCATCTGTAAATTCTCATTCAAGAACTAAGTTTGTGGTAGTGGCTCATAGCAACACATAAAACAGAAAGAAAACAGCTTGATTGGCCTTTTAAAAGAAAATACAATTCATAACAAATCCTATTTTAACTTGTTAGCTGAAAGATGGACGTGAGCATTTGAGGAAGGGCAGGGAATGGAACATCGTGTTTGTATAATGCCTCTTCACATCATGGCCATATGTTAAATTCCAAGTACCATGTTGTAGGGCAGTCTAAAGTTCTATTTTACAGGTAAGCAAACACAGGTAATTAAAGCAGCACCTCTTGGCACAGATAGAAGTCACATACTTTTAAATTAGGCCCTGCATTTTGGAAGACTTTTCTTCAGCAGTTTAATAGTAAGTCAGTTTAACGATCAGACAAACAAATGAGAGACACAGGAATAACCAATTTCAAGTCATTTCCTCCAGCTTCTCCTGGCCTTGAAAATCCTCTCTTCTTCCACAGTTTCACTGGCCTTATGAATGGCTGTGAGAGGAATCTGGAAGGCTGGAGATCCTGCTCAAGCTCCGTTGGGAAACAGTCCCTAGTATCCACTGCTGGAGCTGAAAGCCTTTCCCATATTAGCCACAGCAGCTCCATGTATAGTAATTACTGATCTGACATTTGGCAATTCTGTTGAGCTTATTTACAGCACTGCTCTGAGATGTCAAATACTTCAAAAATACAAGCTAGAATAATTGTGTAGCCAGGGTCACACATTAAACCATTTTTAAAGTTAATTGCCTGGTACTTCAGATAAACAAAGAAAGACTTGGGCTTCTTTTCCAGTAAAGCTGTCTTACTGCCAATTACATCTGAGCTTCCTGGCTTCTGGCAGCCATCAGCACACTGTCACAGCTAAATGGCTCCAGAAAACAAGTACCCTTGAAAAAGAACAACTTGCATGATATGCTTGGGATGGTTACTTAAACACTACTTAGCTAAACTAAGAGATGAAGGGCAGTGAGAAGTGACGTACTGAACACTGACTGCCCCTTACCTCGAGCAAGGTATGCTCAAGGAACTGGAATAATGTTATACTAGGAGGACTTTGCTAGTTAATTAAACTGACCTAATCAACATATCTGTATTGCTGCAGGTGTACTAGTCTACTTTTCACCACTATAGGGAATCAAAGACTTTATACTGGTATGGACTTATACACATGTAATCGCATTCATGGCTGCTTCCCCTAAATTAGTACATGCATTGTATACACGGGTTGACCTGCAACCCACAGACAGAACTGCAAATGCAGGGTGCAGCAAGTGAAATACAGGAATTAATAACCAAAACAAGACATAATTCCTTTCAATTTAGTGGAGGTGTTCTTTGTGTAAAAAGCTGTTCTTTGACAAAATTGGGATTTACTGAGAATAGATAGTTATTCTGAAAAAGGAGATATTTTGGTTGTTTTCTTGGACATAAACAGGAAGTGAATAGATTAAGTGCCCTATCTCAGGATTTTATGACTAAAGATTAGTGTTGCTAACTGAGAAACTGTCTGTTCTGCTCTAGAATGTGTATATGTATATGTAAATATATAAATAAGATTTATTTTATACAACTCCTCTGGAGATATTTTGGGTCTCTAGTACTAGCAAATAGGGGGGTTCTCTTGTTTGTTTTTGTTTTGTTTTTAAGTTTAGTCAGTGAAAGCAGTGACTCAGATTACACCTTGGAAATAAATCAGTTCACCAACTGTTATTTTTAGTCATCTCTCCAAATCTGGTTAAATATTTGGTCTCACAACACAGCAGACAAAAGTTGTGAATAGTATTAAACCCCAACCTACAAATTTGAGCTGAAATAAAAGACAGTCAGGGACCAATCTTCCCATTGCTTCTAAATAAAAACTGCATGTTGTCTTTTATACTCTTGCAATAATTAAAAAATAATCCTGTTGTTTGGTCCCCAAGGAAAAAATTCCTTTCCAGCTAAACAGATTTTTACTTTTTGAATCTCTGCCAGACAGGGAAACCAAATACTTGGTTTCCCCCTCTTCCCATGAGCTCTTTCACCATCTGTGCATGATCATGGCCCAGTCTTTCTTTCCACCCCTCTGAAAAGCACACAAGGATTCCTCCCAAACACGTGTCATCTTAGGAACATGTGGCTGCTGGGGATGGCGCTGGTGAAATTGGGGTTGGATTAAGTGTGACATGAAGCCACGCTTCAGTGGCCATCGGGGGCCTGACGTGGAGGAAGAAGTTTGGGGAACTATTTTTCCTCTCCACTCAGGGAAGCACCTCTTTCCCAAAATGCCCTTGTCCCTCCCTGAACTGCATGTGACAGGGAAAGCACTGTCAGTCCCTCCCCTCCCAAATATTGCAGCTGGCACTGAAGCCTGTACAGGTTTTCTGTGCGCTCCCTATTCCAGCAACTGCTCTGCAGACTACTAGAGCTGCTCTGCAGGGTTTCTGTCTGTAAATCCATGCACTAACAGATTCACTGATCACTCTTCTGCACGGCCTTTCTGAACCGTCCAGCCATTATGTACTGTCCCTCTCCACGGCTGCTCATGATGTTCCCTGTCATGTCCTCCATGGGGATTCAGTGCTTTGAGCTCAAATGCATTAATGCAAGGGAGGCGCTGAACACTGTGGTCAACACCTGGCCCATAGAGATCACACGTTAGTCAGTCTGCAGGAAGCTTCGCTGTGACTAGTTTACACTGACAATGTTTTTGAACAGCAAAAGCTTGAAACTCCCTTCTAAGAAAAACTGGCTTTTCAGAAGCCGCCAAAGTACTCAACACTGCAGACACGTGACTATTAACTTCATTTTTGTTCCTCGGCTAAATCTTGAAATGCACGCAACGTGCCTGGAAAAGGGAGGGCTTACAGGGGAACAGAAGTGCAGTCGCACCTCAGACATTGTTTCCTCTACACACTCCTGTCTAGTCCCTGCTGTATCTCTAAGTATTGCAAGCATTTGTGAGGACTTGCAGAAGTACTTGCAGAAGGTTCCAGATCAGGTTATGTTCTCAAGGCTTACTGTAATCCACATAACACAACTCCAGCTCTGCTGGGCGCTGTGGAATACACAGTCCAGAATTTGCAAAATGTGCACATATGGGCAGCCACAAATGCTAACTGGAGCTTTCAAAATGGAAACAGCAGCAAAAACCCCAAGGTTTTCAGGAACATAATGCAAACTGAATCCCAGTACTCAGAGCAAACCATCATTTAAATGCAGACAAAGACATCACTATGGGTGTTTTTCAGAATTAAATGGGTATTACTAACGGAATAAACAGATAGGAAGCCAAAAAAGATGTATTCTTTTCTTCCTTCCACCATTCAGGATCAAAACCAGTGTCTAGTTTGTGCACATACCTGAGCTGTTCTCACTCTCCCTTCAACTGTGCCGAAATCATCCTGTGGACATTACTTCTTGGAGCAATATCACCTACAAAGAAAAAGCCCTTTAAGACTGCAGATCTATTCATACGTTGTTAGCACACCGCCTTGAAAAAAAGGGTGTTAGTCCTGCAGTTTTGCAATAAATGGTTAGTTAATGCAGCAACGCTGGTGGCAAGTGGCAGAATTTAGTTTATGATTTTTTAATTTTTCCAAATTCACGTCATACAAACTATGCTCTAACTGTAATGGTGTGGAATTGATCTCAAAAAGATTACTGATCTATGGAGAGAAAGGAATAAAACTGGAATATATTCCCTCTGCTTCAAAGCGCTATCAGCAAGTTACACTTCTACAAATATCTTTGAGGAAAGAGTGTAGAAACAACAGCACCAATGGTCACATTCTGGAAGTCAGCAAAAGCTAAAAAGTTTAGCTTAACTCCCAAGGTAAAGAATTAACACAAAAGTTGTGCAAGGGACAGAGCAAATGTATCACTGTGCCACACTTTTGAAAACCCTGGCACACCCTGATCGCTTCAGAAGTAAAAAATGTCCCATGAAGCCTGTGGTTTTGATACAGAAAAAGCATTTATAGCTGGTCAGTACCAGATCTATGTTTTACTTAGCTGTAGAAAAACAACTGAACAATTTAACACTCCCTGTCAGTTTGCCTTATACAAATTGTAAGGCTTGTAACAAGTCCCTGTTGTTAAAGGTTCTCCCAAAAGTGCCTGTTGTGCACAGCAGTCCTGGCAACACTGGAGGTTCCAGTAACAGCAAGCACATCCTTGAAGCAGGAGCTCAGTCACATACAAGTATGGCACTATCACATAGCAGGGTGTGATGTGATATTCCATCACATTGCTATGATTAAGACCTCTACTACAATTTCAGGAAATCATGAAGGAGCAGAGAGGCCTAAAGAGTTGGCCTTATAAACATTACATAAAACAGCATCAGCCCTAAAGAGAAGAAGGATTAAGCCGGGAATGACGATACTGGGATGCAAGGGAGAAACGAGGCACCTAACTAGGACAGGGTTTCAGCAGGGAGTGAGACGCTGCCTACTCCTTGGGACAATCCCTTCCCTAAATCTCTGCAATTTCCCAGATTCCGAGACACGTCCAACGTAAAAGCTTAGCTCTTCCATCACATCACACTCTACACAAACAGCCTCTGTGTACCCTAGGAGGAGCTGAAATCGCCCACGGCATTTGTTGAAATCATTCCCTGTGCTGAGAGCCATGGCAGACATGCACGGGACCTCATTCTATGTTGCAAAGAGATTTAAGAGATTTGAAGCTGAGGAAGCCACATGTGTATGTTGTATTTCACAGTGCAGAAGGAGGATGCCTTGAGGACAGTATGCATGTTAATCTTCTATGCATATCAAAGAAATAATTTTAAGTAATCCAGGATGCAATATCTAGCTAGTTTATAAAATTTTCCATTTTGTTGGCCTGTAGAAAAGCTAGTGTTAAATAACCAAAATATAATGCCTGACAGCTTCATCACAATATTTAAATATATCATTATGTGCTTTTTAAAAGCCTGATTGGAAAAATTACATCATTTTGGATTTTCTCAACATTTGGTGCGTCAGCACTCAGTGTCCAAGAGCCCTATAAATAGATGTTTGGACCACCTCAATACAATTCATGTATGCAGTTTTTCCATAATCCACTTAACTCTATTATTCAAATAAAGTGCAACAGGATCTTTTCTTGGAAACAGGGATTATGCAACGCGCAGTACAGGAGGTTCAAGAAAAACAGTATAAAGCCAAACATGAGCTGCAAACACTTGCAGAGCAGCAGAGTCTGTTTATATTTATTTATATGCTGTGTTTCCATTTCTTTCTCACCTAAAAGCCACTAGCTCCTTTTGCCTCTTTTGATCTACCAAACTCTTTCTCTCTCATGTCTTAGTACACCAAGAGTGTGGCCAAGCCCTTAAACATCAATTGCCAACTGATTAATAATGAAAATATAATTGCAGGATGACCAAAACCTTTAATATAACTAGATCCCTATGCTGCTAGGAACCACTGTTTCAAACTAAAATTATAAACCCCTATAGTACTGATAAGATTTTGCCAAAATCCACTGAATTCTGGACTTTGTTAGAAACCCAAAATATTTACAGTTTCAGGTCAGAGATGGCTAAACACTACGAGCATAGCTTTCTACACACAGAAGTTTTTCTCTCATATTTCTAAAAGGCAACTGCTATTAATATACTCCCTTAATCTCCTTAAGAGCCTTCCAGTTACGTGCAAGTAGAATACAAATATAAAAATAAAAATATGCAATTCAGCAATGAGAACTCTGAATTAAACCTTTGCAAATATACTGTATAACACTACTTTAACACACACACACACACACATACCTATCTGTACCTTAACCATATTTGAGGATGAATTTCATTATCTGTGTCTTTCTTTTCCTTATATACCGAATATATCAATTATTCACATAGCGTGAACCACTTGGGTAAACAGCTCTATGAAAGACACGAGTGTATAATTTGATACAATGCATATTAGCGCAGAAGAAAGCTCCAGAATAAACTGCATTGAGATGGATTCTTTGCTTCATAAAAATGAAGTTAGGGCCTCTGGTCAGTTCAACACTCAAAAGCTGTTTCTAAGAATCTCAATTTAATCTCATGCTTAAGGTTAATTTAGAACCTCAGTAGCCTACCCCACCTCTCCAAGGAACTCCCAGCCATAGAGACCCACAGCTGTAAGCAAGTCTCAAAAAGGGCTATTTTTACAGAATGCGGTGTAGGTTATGGAGTTATGTGTTATGGGGATGAAGACATCAAAGGAAGCAATAAAATTTGGAGAACATGAGGGAGATAGAAAATATCAGATACTGTCAAATATCTACTGACAATTATAAGGGGATATAATGCCAAAGTGTTGGCACCAGGGGGAGACGTTTTAAGAACTGTCCTTCCTTTTTATTAACTCAAGCGCTCTGGAATTAGGCACCGTGAAATGCACGAGGAGAGAGGAAGGGCATTCCCAGGAGATAGGAGCAACTCCAACAGGGCACCGATGCAGAGAACTGTGTTAAGGCTCAGGACAAGTCAACTCGGGGACTGCCAGTGGTCACGGGGGTTTGAGGCAGCCGATGGCTCTTCTCTGAGAGGTCTTCTGCAGTGGGGAGATATCGTGAGAAAAATAAGTGCAAAACAAAAAACATTCACTTAAAATAGTAAATACGTAACAGCAAAGGCTCTAGCAGTAAAATCACCGCTCTCTTTCTGTCTGCCTTTCCACTGAAATACGACTCAGAAAACAACCTTTAGCCCACCCCAGTTCTTAGCTTTCGCCACAGGACTGTCTGCCACCAGCACCAGCAATCGCAACTAGTAAGTGCTTAAACCAAGTACTGCCAGCCATTAGCATTTTAATGAGAAAGTTCCTAAAAGCAAGAATCTGCTTTAGTATCACCATTTCCATTCTTTTTCCATTCTTTTTTCACCTGACTGGTGAGACGTCTCACTTTAAGTGTGATTCAGAATGCCAACTGCAGAAAAAATACCTCCGTAGTTACACACCTCTTTCTTGCAACAAAGTGCCAGTTCTCCATGGCTCTGCTTTCAAATTTTAAGTGCTGAAACACAGTAAAAATGCCTTGCCTCAATCATCATGATAGATTAGTTTTCATTTTTTAGCCAACAGCTAAAACATACATTTTCCTCTCTACATTGTAACTGAAAGAGCCCAAAGGAAATAATCTAAAAATCCAACTCACGATGTAAAAGAAAACTTTGTGTAGAGATACATCCATTCTGTAATACCAAAAGGGAAGATTCAGCCTGAATTTATGTCAAAACGAGAGACATTCCAAAGGGTATATATTTGAAAATAGAAGATATATGGCCCATATAAATATGCAAAAGTAGAACATCCTAATACAATCTTAGCATAAAATGTAATGCTCATGAATTATTGCAAGTTTAACTCTTACATTTGCAACGTACAGAAATTAAAAGCAAGATATTAATTAAAAATTGTTATATATTCTTCCATTTAACACAAGTATGCCACCAATGCTATGTAAGAAATCCCTACCCTTCTTTAGAAGACATTAAAAGACATTAAACAAGAATAATTTACAGAACACAAGTCCACCGCATGTTCAGAACATAAGCATATCCAAGGTATCAAACCCTCCTCCAACTAGACTTGACATGTACCCACCTGCCCAGGGCTCCTCATTACAATTAAAGAAGGAACTGCACATCTGCTCTGCTAAGTAAGATTAAATAAGTCAGTTTCACTGGATTAATCTATCCATACAGACAATATCATTCGGTAGAAATGCACAGCTGGGGTTAAAGGTAAGCCCATATGTGATTTTTGTTATTTAACTCCTGTTTCTAGAAATGGGAAATTATATCTACCTTGTGACTGTCTCACATTCTGATTTGTGCTGTTACATTCTAGTCGTACTCACATCTAAACGTTTGCTTTATAAACTATGAAGAAACGTAGGTTGCACCTGGACTTCTTCCACTCACTGACTCATGGACTTACAAAGCCTGCAAGTCCTATAGAAACATAAATCCACTTGACACATGCGAGTTCAATAGCTGATTCCTTTTGGGACCTGTGATAATTTCGGCGTCTGTTTGAAGCACTAGCAGCACCAAGTCTAAAGCTCTCCGCCACGCCTCTGTCTTGGCTGTAACATTATCATAAACCTTTAAACCCTCTCCGTGGTCAGCAAAGGGAGCAGAACCACCCCTGAGCAGAGCACCTCTTCTAAACTCTTTCAATATATACGCTGAGGGAGAGCCAAACTCAGCTGCTTTTTTGAGGTGATGATCAACTGAGGTACACGCTTCCAACTCCGATGTAGCTTTTGCAGTGTTACACAAAACCACTGAAAGATACTGCTTCCAGCCGCTTGCTAACGCTTGGAGCACAACTGATTTATACTCTGTCGCAGATGCTGCCAGCCAAGGATTGCAAAACTCTTTCACAGCATTTTTATTTGCTGGCTGTAGAGGCTGTTCTGCAAGCATCTGAATGTGACTAAGGCACAAGAGCTCCACTGCACCACCACCAAGAAAAACCTTCTCGTCATTTAAAGCATGATGGAGTCGATACACTAAAGTCCAGAACTGGTCTTCAATGAGCTGCATCTTTGAAGCTACAGTAGTGGTAAGCACTGCCGTGAGCAGGGGAATTCCTGGTGCTTTAATCCTGACTGGCACAAGCTCACCCAGATCCATTGCACGCCCATTGCAGGCCTTCCACAGCTCCACCTGGGCCCCACTCCCCACACAAGAAGCATTCAGCTGGGTGAGGTATGTCACTGACTGGGCGCTGGTGACCTCCCCAAAGGCACACATCACATCCCGAGTCACAGAACCAATCACCAATATACTATTTGCTATGCATCTTTCCATTAAGTTTTCACACACATTTCCTTTGACCAAAACCAAGTTTACTTCAAAGCTTATCAGAATATCTAACATACTGGTTAGCCACAAGTCTCCATCTCTGCCTTCCAGTAAACTAGGATGCTCCAATATGGTCCTTACGTTACATGGTCTATTAAAACCTAAGTGACGATATTGTTCAGTTAGGTCACCATCCATTAGCAGAATCCGAAGGGGTTTGTCTTCAAAGTATTTGATAACTGTGGCTTGTTCTGGTGACACTAGTGTGACAAAGCCTGGGGAGACACAAGAATAGCTTTCAGGCAGGCCCAGTAAACAGCATGTCACCATTTCTGCAATATTAAACTGGGAAGAGCCATGGCATTCTGCTCTCTCCTGTTGATATGCAACAATGCTTTGCAGCAGTTTCACACTAGTCTGATTTCCATGGCTCAGAGCCATTGCCAGGTGTCCTAAACCGTAACATTCACATGGATCTGCCGAGGGTCCTGGAAGGAATCCCTGAAAATTACCTTGCTGACTTGAAAAATGGCTTTTTCCTAGAGTACTGAAGTATCTGCTATGGGTTAACTTTTGTTTGTTACAGCTGGACGCGCTAACACCACTTCCAGAAATCACAGAAGTACTTTTGTCAGCCGCTGGTTTAACAAGAGAAGCCATTGAACCAAAGCCGGCCAAAGGTGAAACCAGGCGCTTCTTAAAATTAGAATCATCTTCTTGATGGGAACAAGAATTTACTGGAATTACTTCTTCTGGTGCAGAAATATCTTTTTGAAAATACAGGAAAACCTGAGGATTTAGAAGACTGTCACATCCAGTTTGGCAAGTTTTACTTTCAAAAGCGCTTGGCCGAACACTACTAGAACACAGCTCTTTATTTACATCATGTATTGATATTTGAAGACAGCGGACTGTCTCACAGCAAGAATTCAACGCCTCAGACAACAGAGATACTATTGCTGAAACAGGAACATTCTGCTGGAGGCACTCCAGTACGGCATTGCTCCACGCACCAACGAGAAACAACAGGGTACTCATCCCAGTCCTAAACTCCTTGTTTTGTGCCTGAATGGTTTCATTAAGAAGCTGTCCAGCAGCACTAGTTAAATCCAAACTTTCAATCAGTCTAACAGCAGAACATATCAACGTGCTTTGGTTGGTGCTTTCATCCACAATGAATTTACATGATTTCATTGGCCCCAATAATGTTCTTCCAGCCAACGCTAAGGATGAGAGCTGCTGAAGTCCAATATGTCTTCTTGTATTCACATCCCTGAAAGCCATGGGCAGCAGGCAGCATCTGTGAATAGAACACAAACTTATTAACCCATCCTCACAGCACTCCAGAGCATATATCACCAAAACCGAAATTAACAGTCTAACACTGAACACAGCTCTCCTGTGAGGCTTTCTGTATAAAACAGTTCTTCAGTCTGTGCACTTATTACGAGACATCGATGCACACAGTTGCTGAAATGATGCATTGCTAAAATACCATGGAATTTTTTCTTGCTGGCAGATAGTACAGTGCCATTAATTCCAGTGGTTTCTTAAACATGAAGCAGTACAGATTTTATAGAACTACCATTTCTCTCCTGACCTGCTATCTGGAATTTCAGTTATTTGCCTTACTTAGGGCAAAAGTTCAGTAGAGCAGAATGGACAATTATGTGCAAAACCAAAGTGCTCTGTACAGATCCATCTTGGTACCAATAGTTATGCCACTGACTTTAACCTTCAAATTTGGAAAAACATAAACTTATTTTATTCCAATTCTATTTATTCCATTTGGCACGCATCAGTATTTTGTTAAATGTGCATGAAAAGGAATGGCATTTCCTCATACCTCACAAAGCAAACTGCGAAGACTTTAAAGTTTTGATCTACTACTCAGTTTTAACATGCCAAAAAATAAATCTCTCCCTTGAAATTCCTTCCACACCACACTCCTGTGGCAGACCACATGGATTAAACTAAAGCTTCCTTCCCCCCCCACTTATTTGAATGAAAAAGTATACACACCAAGAATTAAGAAGCCTTAGGTCATATACCTTTTATGCTCAGATTCAAATACTTTATCTCCCTAAAAGTCCTTTTGCATCGCTATTCCAAATCTAAAAAACTCATTTTCCACCCCACTCAGTGAAAGTCAATCTGAATATTAACTCAAATGAAGACAAAGTATGGATCCAAAAAGCAGAGTATGCAGTCATAAATAACCTTTATATGCTGACAGACCTGAAGTTCTAGTCTAGCCCAAACTGACAACAGAATTTCCCTTCAATTACTAGGTATATCTCGAAGTATCAAAAAAATCATTAAGCAAGAAATTATTTTGGTCTATAGTTATCCATAATCAACAATTTAAGAAAATGACTTTTAGATAAGCAACAGATTTTGACTTAAAATTGCACTGGGATGGCGCATATGAAAACCTCCATCCAACCTGCTTAAGGGTTTTTCTAGAAATTTTTCCTGGCAATCGCTTGCAATAATGGTCTTGCCATGCTATGTACCCAAATCAATTCTTCCAGTAGTAACAACATAAAAAGCTCTTTTTTCTTAACTGGAATCCTTAGCTTAATATCACAGCTAGGTTGTTTTGCAACACACAAACAAAAAAATTGAAGTGATTAAATAGTAATCATTGGCTTATGAAATCCAATATGAAACACATTTCCCCCACTCCCCAAAAAACCCATTCCATCTGATTTTTCTTAAGCATTTACTAAGACAGTAATTTTGCTTTGGATTTGTTGTTTTTTTTTTTTTTTTTT
>VFFE01007182.1:1775211-1874245 GCA_008921705.1 Burhinus oedicnemus
CCCCCCCCCCCCCCCCCCCCCCAACTTGGCACTATGAAAAACATCAAGAATCGCAAAACATGTCATCTGCTTTCAGGGTGTGGGGTAAGCCGGAGGAAATACGCTTACTGACCTCCTCCACTTCATTCGGTCCCCTGTAGCATGTGGCACCTGTAAATGGCATTGGCCAGGCGAGAAGACGAAACATAAGGTGTATTGGAACAACTCGGTTTTGAAATAAACGGAACACGCTACTCCTCAGTATCTTCAACATTTTCTGTATCAAAAGCTCTCAAAGCTAGGTCTGATAGCTTTTATCACCAGGTGCTGGTCTCACTGCTTCCAAAAGCAACAGAATCTGCAAAATATTTCTCAGATGCACGTATGTGTTCATACATATAGGTGTATACTCGGGCTGCAAGAAAAAAGGTTCAGGTAGTATGTCAGTATTTTTTTCTTTATAGTCATGAAAAGGTCTCATGTGGGTTTCTCCTAGGGCAGAATAGTAGTAAAAAAATGATGCCTGTGTTAATAGCAGGGAAGTGTCAAAGGTGTGCCAGACAAATTGGTTTGCAATCCAACCTGGGAGGGACAAATGATGTTAAAAAAATGAAATTTCATTTCCAAATAAAACAAAATGGGACCTTCTGTGTTACACATTGGGTATTTAAGAGAGAGATCCCAGCCAAAAGATGGTAACAGTTCACCAGAGGCAAGAGATCACTCAGCAGTAGCTAGAAAACAAATTCCTTTCTTGGTATTTATTTTATTTACTTTTGTAAAGCCCAACCAGTGTAAGTTTGGGGTGGGAGGGACTGCCCTTCCTTCCATGAATCTGTGCAGATTCAAGACTAAAAGACTAAAATCTACCTGCTGCTGGTTTAGAAGAAAACCTACATTCAAGGAAAAAGTCTTTCCTGCTCAGTAGGTGGGTGATGGGGGGAAAACACTCTGTACTGCACTAGCTTGCACCAGGAGCAGGAAAGGTCTCAGAAGTGTCCTGGATAATAATGCTCAGCATAAGCAGATTAGTTCTCCTTATGGGACCGATTTTGTGTTGATCTCACTGCTACCACAGCATGTTGTTACCGAGCACCACAGCTAGTTGGTGGGCGGGCAGGCTAGAGCTACACAGGTCCCTTTAAACTTCGCTCCAACAGAGCAGATGCTCTCAGACATCCCATTTCAGTGCTGACTCTGAGGAGTGGCTGAATTTGAGTCCCACTTACAGTCAAGACCCTGTACGCCGGCCTTTTTAGCTGCGAGGATGATTTACTCATGTTTTCCAGGTGAAATCACTCCTGACACATCAAAGCACCTGGAAGGATGTGCAGAGGGATCTTAAGTCACCTCAGTGGAGTGTTCATTTTCAGACTGCCCACCTGTCTTTCTGGCATTACTCCTTTCATTGATGATCTTTCTGTTTAAAACAGAAAACGTGAAGCCCAAATGCTTATTGCCCAGTAACAAAGTCTTCAGCTTCGCTTCTTTCTAGAATAACCTAAGAAAATGAGCATAGAGACCCAGCGTCTACCACTTGCAGCAAGGAATGTCTCTCACTTCTGCTACAGCTTTACTGTTGTTACTTACAATTTAGTTGTGTTTTGAATTTTCCCCAGAGTGGGCTATTCCTTATCTTTCTCTCCTTCATTTTCTGAAGGCATCCAACTATAGAAAACCTGGCTTAAGTACAGCCCAGCGGAAGAAAAGTGGCTTGAAGCCTGAACTTACAGAAGAGCAAAAGCAGGAGATCAGAGAAGCTTTTGATTTGTTTGATACTGATGGATCTGGAAGCATCGACATAAAAGAACTCAAGGTTTTCAAGCTTTTTTTTCTTGGATGGAAATATCTTTGGTCTGAAATTTGTACCTGCTTTTCCTATTTGTCCAGCCCTATTTTAAAATAGTTTTGGAGTATGCACAAGAATAATGGCTGGCTGTCATGACTGAATTTGGGGTGTTACTACATGGTTAACCTGAGAAAGCTCTGTATGCAATACTTAAGAACAGACAGGCTTCTCTAATACATGGATAGTAGGTCAGATAGCTTTGAGTATCTGAGCATTAGAGGAACTAAACACTTCCTGTGTTTAGGTACACACAGTACACATTTCAGTTTTCATGACTGAGATAGTTTTTTCTCGGAAGTGGACTTTTGTTGTTCTAGGATGAATGTCAGAATATCACATTTTTTTTTTCATCTCAGAACTAAACACACAGATTTGCATACATTCAGGAAAGATACAACCATATTTTCATATACATAATCCAAAATTTACCTGGTTTTTAATTTAAAAAAGAACAAACCAGAGATCTGAGTTACATTTCAACAGCAATTCAGGTAGCATGTGTGTGCGTGTGCACGTGCATACACACAGTAGTACAAGGGGGAAGATTATTCTCAGTTCTCTCCCTATGGGTTTATGTGTTTGATCTTTTTTTAAGCATGAACGTTTTATCTCCTTGACACTGATTTCTCACATACACACACTCTGCCTCAATTTCTGTGTATGTAACCTAGAAGCACGAGTTACCTAAGCCTGTGGCTTATCTCAGGATTTATTTGGAAGTACTTATGCTTAGTTAAGGAGAGCGCTTCTCTGAACACAGATGGTACATGTTAAAATACAGTTCTCAAAATGGACTGAAACATTTTTGCATCAACCATTTAATGCTATGTTTTTCTTTTTCAAAATTAATTCAAAATAATGGATATTTTACAATAGAAAGTGTTCCCCTCTGAAAGACAAAATGGAACATTTTCTGTTGTCCGATTGCAAGAAACTGGTCAGAAAACACACTCCAGTTAAATGTTAAGTTTCTGATGAGTTGGCACTTTCCAGTAGAAAAGTGTTTAGCGAGAAAATTTCTGCCTAATACTAACTATTGATTTCCAGTACAGCATATAGGAAGAAGTTCAAATCTTCCTCTAGTTACACGCTCTTGAAACTTCAGTCTGTGAATTAAATATGCTGTAATCGTCTGGGACACCAGGATTGTGAAGTTACTAATAAACACCCAAGTAGCAAAATCCTTGTTCTAGGCTGGTGAAACCCCAGAGCCTGGTTTTACATGATGTTAATATTAAGCATTTGTACAACAATCTACACAACTGTTTTTGCAGTAATACTTTGCTTGTGCTCTGTAAGGCTCAGGAGTTTTGCTTTGCCTTTCCTCAACTAGCACAGCAGTCAGTCTTTGATTTGCTGAGGTTGAGACACTTAGAGTACTGTAAGTTCCCACCCCCTCTCACTCCCCCCTCCCCACTACCTAGCCAGAAATGCCGAGAGCTATGCATATGGATTTCTACTGGATTGTGTAAGTTAACTGCATGTAATTCTGCACCCATCAAAATTCATGGCCATTCTGCACTTAATTTCAAATGGAGCGAGATCACATCTCTGATCTCCAAACCTCCCTTGAAGTCCCGTTTTGATAATCCAGTCCCTTTAGGAACTATGTAGATTGAAACCTTTACCTAATTCAGACACAAAAAGTTTCTCTTAGTTTCAGAAATATATATCCATGTTCCACATGGATCTAAAGAGAAAATATGTCCAAGTCTTAAGAATATCAAACCTACACTATTACTATTTGGAAAGATGAAACAAGCAGGTAAGAGATATCAAGATGTTTTCATTGCAGTGAGTTATTACAGTTTTGCACGAGGAAATTAAGCTTTAGTGCAGTTGCTGTTGCTATAGTTCTGGCGGCCTCCTAACAGAATTGTTTTTTGGCGCAGGTTGCGATGCGTGCTTTAGGCTTTGAGCCAAAGAAGGAAGAAATTAAGAAAATGATAGCAGATATTGACAAAGAAGGAAGTGGCACCATTGACTTTGAAGACTTTTTGGCTATGATGACGCAAAAAATGGTAGGAATTCTTAATACAAATTCTCGTGTCAGCATAAAAAAAATACTGAAAAGGAGTATCTCTGTGGCAGGTGTTTTCTAATTAATGTATGTTTTACTCTTGTTTTAGAGTGAAAAGGATTCAAAAGAAGAAATCTTGAAAGCTTTCAGATTATTTGATGATGATGGGACAGGAAAAATTTCATTCAAAAACTTGAAAAGGGTTGCCAAGGAACTGGGAGAAAATTTAACAGATGAAGAACTTCAGGTAAATTCTGATTTGCCAGAGCTTTTCTAACAGGCACAGACCAATGCTGTAGCTCTTAAAGATTGAGTGGATATTTATGCCTAGACAAAAAGGGCTGAGAGGTCAGAAATACGAAGAGCAGTCAAATACATAGTTATGTTTGCACATTAAGGGCTTCTGATTTGTTGTTGTTTTAATGAATGGTAGATCTTCTGTTCAGGGTCCAGTGCCTCATGAAATGTACAATATGTTTTGTAGGAAATGATTGATGAAGCTGATCGAGATGGAGATGGAGAAGTGAGTGAGCAAGAATTTTTGAGAATCATGAAGAAAACTAGCTTATATTAATCTTTGTTGCCTTGCTATACAGCTGCTCCAAAAGATAACCTGGAAAAGACTTAAAAACTGGGCTTGTGTCTCCTGCATATTTTCTGCCATATAAAGAAAGTCTGAAAGGATAGATTTTTGGTTCATTCTTCTTTTTCAGCAAAGTTAATTGTGGAAGGGGGGCTTCAGTACCAGAACTGTTAAAATGAGATATTGCAGAAGTGAAAAGGAAGGCTGAACTGAACCTGCCAGGCAGGGTCCCTTCCCCTCCCCCTCAACAATTTCACTGATTGCCATTTTGGATCAAGAATGCCATGTTTCAACTATTTAACTAAAAGACATTTCACTTGAGATGTGAAGATGCCCGCTGCTGCTGGGAAGGGCCACTTTTGACTTTCCTAAGGCTACAGAATGAAGGTACAAGCACAGTATTTTTATTCCTTTTAAGGCTTTTAGGTTATCTTTTGGCATTTGTCTCCTTTTGTTTATTTCCATGAAAGACTCTAAAACCAATTACATATCTGTCTTTATTTCTGTATGAAACACTGTTTTCCCATGGCAAGTGGTTTTTGGACCTAATGGGAAGCAAATGTAGATAACCAGATTTGGTTCTTCATTTGGAGCTACGTGCCATCAGTAGATGTTATTCTATTTATCTGATCATCTGAAACCTAATTTACTTGAATGTAACCTGCTTGGATTATCAAAGTTTATTGTCTAACCAGTCAGAATCTTGTGCCATTGTTCTTACTCCCAAGACATAACAGAGCTGCTGTTATGCCAGGATTTTAGGTACCTAAAAAGTTCAGTTCTATGGTGCATTGGGGTAAATTTTGTCTTTGGCTGTTTACAGTCAGGGACTGTAACAAGTTGCAGGGACAACTCACATCTGAAGTGGAAAAAAAATAGCTTGCCTTGGACATCTGTGGAACACTGAATATATTTAGGTCCATGCAATGCAAATTCATTTCAGACATCACAGGTTTGGGTTGCTTGGCTTCTTATTGGTTTGTTTTTTTTTTTTTTTTAAGAGTACCTTCATTTGCGTGAACATTCAGACATCACAGGTTTGGGGGTTTTTTGTTTTGGTTAGTTTTTTGTTGGGTTTTTTGTTTTTTTAGGAGTACCTTCATTTTTGTGACTATTTTTTGCATATACTGTCAATCTAGGACTTACTGGAGAGCCACATTTCCTTCTGTATTATGGTGACGGAGCATTGACACACAACGTGACATCCGATTATGTGGTTCTGCAGCAGGGTTTATCCTTGGGTCCTGATTAGACAATCAGCTTCAAAACTGCAGGGAAATGGTATAATGTTAAATTCCGTGTCTCTCTCTCCAAGGCGGCAGCTGAAGGAGAGTTTGTTACTCCTCACAGTGAAGTGGCAAGTAGGTAGCAAAACACCAGATGGGTTCAGCAGGAAGGGGAGGGAACAGAACAGTGTTTCACCAGTATCTGTTAAGATGCCTCTTTTCTTCAGACAGTTTCTGGTGCTTGACAGCACTAAGGGGGTTTGTAGAAGAAAGGAAGAGCCAGCTCCTGGAGTAGCTCCTCATTACAGCTGCTTCAGCTCTCATGAGCTGTAAGGGCCCAGCAGGGGGAGAATTAGTTTCAGGAGCGAAAAGGAGAAGTGTTCATTTACATATCTTGTCAGTATGCAGATGCGGACCTGCCACATTCTGCCTCAGTCCTCCCAGTTTTGTACTCTGAACAATGCTAAATAGACCCTCTCTAACCTGTACAGAAGGAGGCTTAAATCTGTGGGAGAACAGGGATTGTGTAGGACCCTGGAAAACTCAAGAGACCTGTGAAGTCCCCTATTAACACATTCAGTGGCAGTAGATGTAACCTATAGTACTGTAAGCATTTCAAAATGTCTATTAACTTTGTATAAGTAAGTGTGAAATAAAACTGTTTTGCAAGTTAAGGACTTTATGTGTTTTGTAACTTGGTGTGCTTACTGTGCAAATAAATTTTAAAAAATAATTTTAACGCGTTAAATGGTTCAACAAGTACATTTTCACTTTCATTTATCTTTTCTTTCTAAGAGAAATTCTTAGGTGCAGTAGTGTATCACATAATTCCTCTGCCTCTTCCACTATGCTGATTAAAAGTTTCTAGTACTAACCACTTATATTCAGAAAGGGAAATTTGAAGTTCTAGTTGATGATGGGGAATCCCAGAGCCTATTAGAGTGACTGTACTTTTTTTAATGCTGCCACAGGAAAAGATTGATGACTGTTGTTTACCTATGATGTATGTCACTTCTCTCTTCCTGTTCTAATCCCATTACCTGACTTCTGAAGGTAGGAAAAAGACACACAATCATACCTACCGTATCACACTACAGTGATGAAATGTTATTTCTGGCTTGCCCATTAATCTCATAAGTCTGGAATGTTGAGCAGTGGCTGAATTAGTACAAAACTTGCAAGTGTTAACGTAATAGAACAAGTGTCTCACGCTACTTTAGTTTGCGTGATAGTGAGGGCTATCTTGTCCCCTCTTCAGCCACACGCACCAAGTATGACAATTAACACAGCAATATCAACAGCAGCACACAGCAGCACTCTGGTTCCACGTCAATTATTTTCAGCACCCTTGTGAATCCTTCATGTCCCTTTTAGAATTTTATCTTTTACATTTCTATACATGGTGGAGGAAAAGGAACCTGCTTGAAGCCAATGGCAGAACTCAGAGTTAGGTTTGTGTGAGGAACTGCCCGTTCAGGAATTTCATCCTTTTACTGTGCTGGACAAAGTGACTCAGATCAATGAACTGGGAAGGTACCCAGCAGACATTTTTCCTGGGCTCTGTTATAGTGCCTGCTCGAGTAGATTAGCCTAAATGGAGGGGTTTCACTAGAGGAGACAGATCACTTGTACCCCCTCCTCCTCTTCCCATTCACTCTATTCCCAAAAATAAGAGCTGGGACACTTCCAGGAGACTTGGATTCAACTCCCTTGCACCAAAGCACCAAAAAGGAGGCAAAGCAGTGATCTGGGTTGCCTTGCATGAAAGGACCCATCCCTCAAGACACCTGAATCCAAGAGGTCATCAGCATGAGTGCATACTGACCGGCACCTGGTGCAGAGAGGAAGGCTTCAGTCCCAACCCTGCTTGATGTTCCCTACAGACTGATCTGGGCAGCTCCAGGGGCAGCGGGAGGCAGATGGCTGTGAACCTCATCCTTTGCATCCCTTTTCCCCTTCGTGCTGAAAGAGAGGCTGGGTTCTTACCTGGCATTTGCAAATTCCCCTCAGATGGCTGCAATTCAGACACTGCAGTATGCGCATCCAGCTGAGACCCTTCCTCCTGTGACATCAACAAAGCCCGGTTTTCAGTTTGAGCGTTCGTGCTAGTCAGATACTGTACAAAAAGGAAAGTGGAACTGCAATTTGTGTATGGCAAGCACCTAAACATCAAAGCATTGGTAAGGGTGATAATATTGCAAAAGACTTCCAATGAAAAATGTTTTTAAATGAAAATCTACTGGGCTTTTAATAAAATACGAAATAGTTCAGGAGAAAAAAATTTACTTACAAGTTATATTTCAAAATATGCCAGCTGCATGGCAATTTTAAACTAACCTTTGCTGTTATCTCCCCTGTGCAACTTAAAGTTCTTTATCATCTCTCAGCCCCACAGTGCAGTCCCACAAGCCTGCCAGTCCCACAGTAAAGCAAATCTTGAGCTGGCTGTAGAAAAAAACAACAAAAAAACCCAGGACTCTCTCGTGTGCAAAGGTGTTTTAAGTAATCTGAGCTGGCAGCTTGAGACACTGGGCTCTTGTGCTTCCTCACCACATCACAGCGAGAAGTGGGTAAAGGCAGCAACGTGGAAGGCCGTTCAGTTCTTTGCAGTTATACCTGTGCCAGATGTGCGTGAAACCGCAGGCTGGCCAGGCACGGGTGATTGCAAAAGACTGGAGGAGTCTTGCATTGCTTGAGGTGCTCATGCAGTTAATTGATAACCAGTGCTACACTCTCACTCCCTCTAGGTGTGAGTTTGTTTTCAAAGCAATAACCACAGGGTCAACTTCTAACATTGCAGAAAAATAATGGCTTCTTTTCAGGTAAGCCTAATCTTGGTATTTAAAACAGGATGGGGCAGGGGGAAGCAACAGAAGAAACCCTTGGTGTACTTTCACATGCCAAGAGTCCTACTAGCAGGGCCCAAATATTTCAGTAAGTTGATGAGGCATTGAATACCAAAATATTTAAATTGGTCATTTGAAGAATAACTCTCATGTCCTCCAAACTGCCTGGTGAAGTCACACCACATATTTGAAATGCTAGTATTAATTTCCTGGAAACCTCGTCACTGAGTTCATATAAATCAAATATTGCCACATTACATTTGCTTTTAAACACCCCTGGATAGCGTAAGCGGATTTTGAGCAAGACTGGCAGTAGAAAGTGCTCTGAGCCAGAATTCATCATTGCCACATTTGATACACGGAAATGCTGGCAGAACACATTTTTCTGACATGGGTTAAATCTTTCTGTGCCCCCAACAAAAACTCTACAGTACCATACTACTTAAATCTATTCCATGAGCCAGCGGGTACTTTTGGCAATCTTTGCAAGCACATCGGCATGATGTATTGCCTTTAGGTGGTGCCTTTTTTGCAGACAGCCATTCTCCCAAAAGACCAACATTAAAGCCGAATCAGAACCATTGAGACTGCATCTGGGTACTGTTGTCAGTGGCCCCCCTGCTCACTCAGAACTCATTCTCCCTGTCACATTTGTTTGAAAATTATTTTTGTTTCCTTACACAGATAAAACCAAATGAAGATGAGAAAAATACTGCTCCTGAGATGCTTCAAAACACAAGCTTTGTTACAAAACCTAGTTACCGATGCTAACAGAAACTAGCCACAGCTGTCTGATGCATTTTACAAAAATCGGGCAGGGAGAGCAAACAATCAGATAGTTAAGGATCTAAGCAAACAGCTCAGTCTACAGGCTGGGATGATCCTTGACACTTAAGGAAAGAAACCCTATGAGGATAATTCAGCAAAGACAGCTTCCTTTTTGTCATCTATATCAATATAAATAGCGTAGCTGTGGGTAGACAGTCGCACCAAACAACAATATGGTATGTCACTGCCCAGGGTGATTAGGCACACGCCTCTCCGAATGGCTCCGCTGAACAGAAGGCCGGGATTGCCCCTTCGCTACAGCCCAAAGGTTCCCTGAAAGTCTCTGCTGAGCAGGCATAAAATTCTGCTTTCAGTGGGCATTGCACACTCTGCTTAACTACAGCATGCACTCCTGAATTTTTACATTAAGGAAAGGTGTAAAAGTCTTTTCTCCCTCTCTTATAAGGGGATAAAGAACTGATAGATCTGAGAGCGTGACAGTCTCGCTAGAGGGCATCCAGTTACTAACATGTAAGATGAGCGATGCTTATTTCCCTCCTCTGTGGCTTTTAATGACGATTGAAAGTAGGCTAACAAACACCATCCAGCTGGGGCTTGAAATGTGTGGTTGGATACAGAATTATTTTTTTCTGAAAAAAGAACAACAGGCTTCTCACACAACTCAAGTGCAAAATGCTGTAATTATTAGTTGGTTGTTCAAAGCTAAACCCCCAAACCACACTTTCTGAAACTCCCACTCTGTATCAATTAACTACAGACACGCTCTCAGGGGAGCGGAGAACTGAACTTGCCTGTCACACAGTCCCCCCGAGTGCTCTGACCACTACTCTGTAGAGTTATTTTCTCTCTTTGGGAATATTGCTGTCAGATGGGACCACTTCAAGCAGAGAGACAGCGCCAGACCCGCTGTAGGACGCTTGCAGCCCTCCCTTGGGATATGGGAAAGCTGGAATCATGGCCTTGCTTCAAGTCAAGAGGAACAAGGATTTGAGAATTAGACTCTTGTCCCCAAGGTGAGTGTGTTGACCTTTAGGAGACTGTCTGCACTGGGATGTGTTTTATTCCAATGGCTTTGTGGGGTGGAGTGCGACCAAGAAAGATGTTTTCAGGCAACTTCCTGGCTAGAGGTCAAAAGCACGATAGAAGGACACCTGCCTTCACTTAAAGGCAGCTCAGAATGTCAAGAGCTTGACAGCTCATATCTACTACTGGAAAAATACAGGGGGCCTGTGAGGAAGAGATCTGGAGTTAGGGTGGCGCAAGACAGAGGACCTGCAAAATTTGATGCTTCAAAACCTGATTTATGTGCCCAGTTCCTTCAGTATCACAGAGAGAAAGAGGGTCCTACAGCGATGATCCAAATCTCCCTGCTAACTCGGGAGCCCAGCAGAGCTGGCTCATAGCATACCTGCTCCCATGCAGGGCAGCAGAACATGGACAAGCAGTTCTGACTTCATCCCAAATGGTACCGACATCGCGCCTACCTTTAAGAGCCTCAGCCCTTCATGATTTCAGGGGTCCAGGGGTGTGGAGTTGGGGACCTAAAACTATAGCTCTTGACCTCTTTGGAGTTCTGACTGCCACTAATTACTAAACTTGAAATTGCTCAAGTCATTTTTTTTTCGCTTGTCTGAATTAGATTTGACACAGTGAGTAAGAACAAAGCGAAGTTGTCAGACCTGAGCTGCAAAACAGGCAATATTCTGGACATAGCCGTAACAGTTTCACGTGTATTTATTATTCCCCCCATGTTGGATGAATGTGCATGCATACGCATACTGTATACGCACATGCAAATCCTGCAGTCTTGTCATTATTATAGAGTTTCACATACTTTGGACATGCAAAAAGTACAAATGGGAGCATACATTTAGAACTTCACTAGGAAAGAGGGTGGATTTGTTGTAACATTTTTGTCCCAAATAGGATAGGATCCATGTATCCAGAGTTATCATGGAGCAGAATTCTAGCCCTTATTTCCCCATGGAGTGAAAAATCCCACTGGGCCAGCAAGGGCTGTGGGAACTGGCGTGGGAACTCCCTGTACCAGGTTCGGGGTCTGCAACAAACTGGTGCTGTCTCACTGAGCTGGCCCTTGTTCTCAAGGTCACTTTCTTTCCTTTGAAAGCTTCTGACCAGTTCTAGTAGTGACATAAGTCACCCCCCACCACCACCCCCAACATTAAATAAAGCAAAAAAATAGGTTTCTGTAAGAAACAAATGCAACAACTGACCTAGCCCATTTCCAACATTATTTTAAAGCATTCTCTGCCCAAAACCACGGTTTAGTTCAAGAAAACCAGTAACATTTACAATTCCATGCTATTGTATGAAGTTCCTTCTTCACCTGCCTCTGCTCAATTCCATCACCACAGAGAAAACAGATACATGCTTTCCTGTAAATTCTTTCAGGCCTCCAAATGAGAAGTACCATGAAAGAGCTAAACATCAAAGAAAAACTGACTGCAAACATTGCAGATCTGATTTATAAACACTAGAAGGTGTTTCAGTACAAACAAGCGACATTTATACCAACTTCTAAAAATGTGGTATCAGATCACTGCAATTTCAGTTTTGAAAAGTCTGCGTTCCTCATGTTAAAACAAAAGCTAAGGTGGCAGGTCCAGAGGTTTCCTCTTTAGATAGGTTATGCCATGATTGGCCAAAGAAGAAATCCACCAAAGCACCATTTCTACACATCTTTTGAATGTTTTGCTTAAATCAGTCCATACATCAGTCAATTATGTGAGGTCAAAGATGATTGCTGCAAAATAGCTCCTTTTGAAAAGGCAGTATATAAATTCAACAAACTTTTTTTTTTTGTCAAGTTAACTAAATTAGTACAGGACCACGTATTGATGAGGTCCAAAAAAATGGGTCACACAGAACTACCCTTTTCATCTTAAAAAGGTATCTAATGAACTCAACATCTGGATTTCTTTTATTCATTCTGTTTCAGATTTCTGACGAGGCCTCTCTGCAAATTCGACTAGGCAGGACTGGTGGTTCTGTTTAAATCAAATGTTAAAGCCCGTAATTTTTGAAGCGTTTCTCCCTGTCACTTACCATTGCCAAAAGCTCTTTTTCAATTACTCAGTTCTTGATGGCTAATCAGTTACACAAGGAAACAGAAACCAGCTTTGCTTAAAACTCCACCAAATGGGCACAGTAAGCGAACAAAGATTTTATTTTTTTTTCGATTACTTTTTCAGTTCTAGTAGTCTCATCTGTTACTTGTGGAACAACAGGTACATTTTACAGAAGCAGAACAAGATTTTTTTCTGGATGAAAAAAACCCCGTCAGTGGAGATACAGTCCATCTAGAGCTGACCTATGCTTTCGTAAGTAACAGGTGAAACAGGGGCAAAAACTACAATTATTTTCTCCAAGCAGAAAATTACCATAGCTGAGACTAGTGTTTGGTAAACACATCCCTTACATGGCCATTTGTCAGCTGCCTCCTTCATATTAGGAACCAGTCAAGTATTAAACAAAATGGCTGACAGGTTTGAATATTATTTCTGTTCGTGCTGCGAAATAAATAAATATTCTTTGTCGAATCCTGATAAACTAGGTCACTACCTGGGTGAAGTAAACGCTTAGGAGCCTTCTGCAGAAAACAATTTTATAGTATTAAAAATAGTAATATTACAAATCCAAGAGAAAATATGAGTTGAAAATGCTTATGTATCAAAATTAAAGGAGCTTTTCCCAGAAATGAAACAGCTTTTAGAAGGGGGGTGGGAAGAAAAAGGTATTCTTATTCTTCCTAGTACCAAAACAAGATGCAATAGATGTATTAAACAGGATATTATTTATTACGTGGGGATTTTTGCGCAAAGATTCAGAATTCTCCTGACTATCAAATGCCATGCAATACTATGACTCACCAAGTCAAGATCTAGGATGGTTCAATCCTGACCACCTCCTGCTAAGGGCTCAGCATCATCTATTCCCATTGCCTTCAGCGGGACTAAGCGGTGCTTAGCACTTTTGCAAAATTGGGCCCAGACAATGAAGGCTTTTGGTATGGGCTTCCTATTTCCTGCGGTGGATTTGTGTAGGTGGCCTTGTTACCAGAAATCCATACTCCTACACAGCAACTTCTGACTGTGTTTCTGCAGAAATGACTATGATGAAAGGAATGAAATATTTTTTCAATAAAAATCATGTGTTTGTTTCTCCAAACCAGTTAGGGTATCTCCTGCTGGCGAGATTAATTTCTTCACCTCTTGCGTGGCAAAATTAAGAGCAGGGTGGAAACCAAAAGGATTAAGGTTTGCAAAAGCATGGCAGCTTGGGCTGTTGCGCACACCGAGAGGTGAGAGCCCATCTCTTCTGTCCTCTGCCCATCGCCAGCGGCTGAGTCACTGGCCCAGCCCGCAGAGCTCCTCGCTGCTGCGTTTCACAGCCATCCTCTGCCTCGCAGCCAGGAAAATCCCACATCCTCCCAGTGGGTGTAGGAAACACCGCTACAGCTTCTGGATGCGTTGCCACCAAAAACAAAGGGGAGATTGTGGCGCTGGCGGTGTCCACAGGCTGAGGGCCAGTGTCCCGGGACCTTGCTGACGGCATCCCAGCTCCTGGGGCACAATGCAACCAGCGTTGCCTGCGTGCCTGCCCGCAGCCCTGCTGTTTTGCCAACCCAAATGCTGTCAGGTGCATGACCAGCACTACCTCCCCACATGGGGATCTGCCAGGGCCACCAGGAAACCACCCTGCCATCCCACTTCATCCTGTTTCTCTGCTCTTTGGCGAGAGAAAGGTCGCACCTAGCCCTTACTTGTCTTCTCCGTGGGCCATCCAGCCCAGGCTGTTGGATGGCTTCAAGCGCAGGGGCTTACTGAAGTCACTAGTCTTGCCATGCTGTTACGGCCAGCACAGCCCTGGTGGGCTCCAGTGAAGGTCACCAGAGATGCTCCTCTCACCTCCCACCCATCTTGGCTCACTCTCCACCATTCTCCATGAGCAGACAATTGCAGAGGTGAGTGCAATCAGCCAGGGTGGCTTCAATCTCTGAATTTGCCAATACCGGTTGAATACTGCCAACACTGCTTCAGGCGACGGCTCTGTAAGCATACTGCTGGGAAAGCAACTGAAGACATTGCTCACAGATCTATATGGTTTCCTTCTGTAAGTTCCCTGTGGCACTTGCCAAGCTGCTGAGGGTGATGTTATTCTAAGAAGACCGCAAGCATGCTGGGTCAGACAGCCAGAGCCTGGCTCTCCAGTCTCAGGTTGAGTATTGCTCTTGGGACAGGAAACACAGGGGCAGACTGACATGGGTCTGCCCAGGTGTCTGGGCGACTGCTCCAGACAAAAGCTCTTTTGAGAAGCTGCTCCTGTAGAGTTGACAAGAAGAGACCTGTCATCCCTGACACACAGGTGGCAGCAGATTGCCTTCGGAAAGCAATTAAACAACCTCTGTTAGTCCTGTGCAGTACAAACCTTCCCACCCAAAGCCTCCAATAGCTTATAAGCCACTTAGCTCAGAACTGGCGTCAGCTCCCTAGCCAACCCAACAACCCTAACACAATCCTTCTTCACTAGCGCCATGCTTCCTTGGAGGCTTCTTCTCCTCCTTATGCAGAGCTGCTGCCCCTGCACCTCCAGCACTGTCCTCCCATTCCATTTAGCCATCTGAACTTCTAGAAGGGTAAGCAGTCAGACCATGCAGGAAATAAAGGAGAGAAAAATTCTCCTGGCATCCATTCCCTGTCACATTTGTTCCGTGCTCATATTGACCAAAACAGGAAAGCACAGACAGGGGAAAACAGCTCCATGTCAAGGGAAAAACAAACCACCCTCTCCTAACTCCATCTCGGCATGTATTCATTTACTAGACCAAGTGCCTTTCACCCAGCCTGATGGGCAGACAAGGGCCTGCCTTTGTAATCTGTGCCAACAACGAAGCCCAACAAATACTTTACCATGACTGGGTCACCACTTGGATGTTTAACACCAACATTTTCTTGTGAGAAGGTGTCACAGGGCTTGACTCCGCCATTGGCCTGGCTCAACCACAGGTTCCCCCTTCATTGGTTCATCATATCCCCTATCAGGTAAACTATTTTATAGTGATGACCAAGTAGTTGTTTACAGGTATTCATGGCCATCATCTGGGATGCTTCCAAATATGTACAGCTGCATTCTTGGTGTGAATTTCCTTTTACAGGTTGGAGTTAGAATGAATTTACATCAATGAATAACATGTGAGCTGCTGGCTCATTGTCCTGGAGTTCAAAAGTTTAAGGTGGTTTTTGAATACCACCTGAAAATGTAAAGGTGGCAGATCAGTTTCTTTAACCTACAAAATAATTTGTTTTTAAAAGTGAAGCACTGATTCAAACTGAATCTAGACATTTAATGGAAAATGGAGTCTAGGACAGTAATTTTTGTGGCACTGTTGCCATCCTGAAACTTTCGTAGTTCAAAAGGTGGCATAAGTCTTTGACAAAAATGAAATCGTTTGACACTTATTTCAGCAGTTTCCATTGAGAAATTGCCTCGTGCATGGCACGGTCTCTTTAAAAACATTGCATCAACTTCAGTAGATTTTACTTGATAACGCTTACTGAGTTCCTAGCAATTACCACTATTTATTATTTGCATAAGAGATTTTTAGGGACTATCCAAGCAGAACAGTAATAGCCCCATGCCCTAGAAAGCTTTCAACCTCAGAAGACAGCTGGTAACAGATAATACATAAGGCAGTGTTGGCCAGAAATCCAACGTACGTTAACATCCTTCTGATAGTCATTTCTTAGAAAAGGGACATTTCCCAAAGCCATCTGAAGAAGACTGAAATTGGGATGCTGTGGAAATACCAAAAAATGTGCACTCTTAAATATGTAACAGGAGGGCGGTAGAGCCTTGGAACACAGGTCCGTAAGAGGCAGAAGGAAATGTACCAACAGTGAGTGGGAGATGATGGTGAGGGCTGAGAGTGCATCACAGCTGGCCTTGGATGAACAGGCATTTTACTTGCATCTAATACAGTAGAGCAGAAAGATATCACAGAAATTATTTAAGCAGAGAGGTAGGTTTAGAAAATTAGCTTTGCAGTAGCAGGCAAGGATTATGTGAAAGCCAAGAAGAATCCTGCAGTAAGAGATACAGGAAGAAAGTTTAGCTCTGTGACTAAAACCTTTACATTACTGAATACACACATCCAGATTTAAACATTATCTGGGTACAGATCAGTCCCAGCCAAAGACGATGCTCAAGTTGCAAGTCTGAGTGAGAAGCAAGATGCTGGGGCTTTAACAATCAAACAGCAAGTACAGCCCGCTCTCACTTGTCTGTGACTGCCTAATGCATGTTGCAGATTAGCCATGCTGCAAGCCTGGGGATGCTGGAGGAGTCCCAGAGCAGAGCCAGAAGATCCAGGCATGGGTCAAGCAAATGAAGCCATACAGCTCTCTAGATCTGCTGTGGTCCAAACTCAGTTTCTATGCTTTTGGGCAGGGCTGTTCCTAAATTAATGACTTGAAGATTAGTTGCTGTGATTTAAAAAAAAACATTTGGGTGCTTTTGCCTGGGGCTGCTCGGAGTTTTGGGTTCCCAGAGCACTCGGGAAAGCAAGCAAAAGCTTCACAACCCCATGGAGCCAGTGTGGGTCTGCAGCACATCTGGTGCTGCAGATGCATTGATGGACGCCGAAGTAATCTGTATGGAGACACCCAGGTGGCTGCCACAGAGCCAACACACCAGGCAGGGGGAAGCTGAGCCAGGCATGATCCATCTCGCTCCACCTCTCTGCAGACTGGCCAAGGTAGACGTACTCTGCACTCTGAAGTACTCTCTGCTTTTTGGTTTTGTCGCAACACAGACCTCCCAGTCCCTTCTCTACCTGTGGACTGCCACACAAACATCAGACTAGTGGTAAATGCTAAAATGTGCTAGCTGCACTGAGCTTGAGCTTACGAGATACTGCCTTAATCATCCTTGGACTAGAAGCACTCAGTGTGACACTGACCTAGCAAGAATTTGGGGTGGCTACAATGTCAGGGACTGAAGGTGCCCTCTTATTACTTTGTGCTGGGTCACGTACTCCACCATGCTTCCTGTACTTTCCTGGGTTTAGCAGTGGGGAGCTTTCAG
The DNA here is from genome assembly GCA_008921705.1 of Burhinus oedicnemus. Taxonomy (NCBI): domain Eukaryota; kingdom Metazoa; phylum Chordata; class Aves; order Charadriiformes; family Burhinidae; genus Burhinus; species Burhinus oedicnemus. Next base: position 1,792,607 of record VFFE01007182.1, read on the forward strand.
TAACCACAGCGCTATGACTAACACGACACACCATGCCACGCTCATGAGAACAGTAAGATCCTTTTCTAAGCATGACAGCCTAGCAGGTGGGACAGGAAGGGCACGAGTCTCCTTCTCTGCCTTCGGAAGCCCATGCAGCCTCCAGCAGGGAGCTGGAAAGAAGCGTGGACAGCAGCAATGGCAATTCATACGTAATATACTAGAGCGCCTTGGGAAAAAACTTACAGCAAACTGCAGAGAAGTATCGCATCAGGGAGTTATCGTGCCCTTTGCAAGGCAGAAAAGGGGGGACATGAAATGGGGTTGCCAATTCCTCCTGCTTCTTCAGCCACGGTCACCTTGCTCACCCAACTGGTAAATTGTGACTGCACATACATCCCTGAACAGATCCACACTAACATACAGCCAGCTCTGCTGTTGCTTCTGCAAAGCTCTTCCCCAGCATCAGATTACTCTTACCATCTCTCTGCTAGCCTGCTGCCATATACACACCTAAAACTTTCCCCATTGCCTTTGACATAATGTTGTTTAATAATCATTCCTGCTCCCCAAAGCCATGCAATTCAGAGGCCTCGCTGGGGGTGCTGCTCACTGCTCCTCACTCGGTCCTTGCTGTCCCAGCCAAAGTCCACCCCTGAAGCCAGCCCTGCCTGCTCACATCGCTGTGCTCAGCTCACCCTCAATGAGCCTGGCTCTTTTTCCACCTCATTCTGCACCTCCTCCTACACTCTCAGCTGCTTCGCATTACCTCTGCTACACACGGATTTGCACCAATTTCAAGGCTCGTGTTATTCTTGTAAAGCAATACAAACTCTCGGAATAGCACAGCAGGCTTTTTCACCTGTGTCCTTTATGATGGCAAGATGACCGGTCATAACTACTACTAAACTGATGTTACGGACACCCCTGAGGGTGTTGCAAGACTTCAACCAGCTACTTGTTTTAACTTGGTTTCAGTTTGATGAGTGCAAACTGTGCGTGCCTGGGCAAAAACCCACTGTTTGCAGCTGCCTGCAGGACCAGCAGTACAGAAGGAAGAGCTGCGGCTGATTCTGAGTGTGTGCCCCCTAGATTGCTAAAGAAAAGGATCTGGCAGTCGCGCCTGCGATGAGTGACTCAATAAGCACTCAGTAAGAAACTCCTCATAGAAGAGTGCAAGGCAACCTCACCTAATACCCAGCCTGAGGCAAGAGATGGGTGAAGCCCCTTCCCATGGCCAGATGGGCAGCCAAGCAAAGACAGGCCACCTGGGACAGTCCTGATCCGAGCAAGGCAGGAACCATAGCAGGACAGCCATTTCATGCAACACAAGCATGTCTGCATGACCCTGGGGGACTATGATCTCAGGCAGGTTGCATAGTTACTCTGAATTTCTGCCAAAATCATCTGTGTTTTTCAGTTTCCCCTTTCCTTATACCCTTACTCTGCAGGGAGAAAGGAATTGTATATATATGTCTAACCTTCATCTTTATGCGTGCTTGATCTATGATAAAAAACAGGCATCAGTCACCAGAAGCAGGACTTTCAAAGTACCCAGTCCTCTGTATACCTGTGTTGCCAGTAGGACATCACTTTTACCACTACAAACACACCAGGCTCCTGCTTACAGTTCCTATCTTCCTCTCTACCGCTCCTTCCCCTTCTCCACCAGTTGTTTTTACTGAGTGGCTATGCTTATTCTTCAGAGTCCATACTCTTACAGTTCAATATTTACCTCAAGATGCACTTCCACATGTTGCCCTCATTCCAAACAGCCCAAAGGGCAAAGTCACATGGCTACTGGGGAGGAGCAGTTACAAAACATCTACAGGATTTAGAAGCACAAGTTCTGCTTGCCCTCAGTCTGACTCCTGATGGTAAGTATCTCTGACGTTTCTGCAGATTTCCTTTTTAAAAGGTAAAAAAAAAGAATTCTAAAGGAGATTCGGATGAATTTTTACCTTTAGCTGAAGAATAACACAACAGAGGATCACGTCAAATCACACGAGAGGCATACACTAGAGAGCGATGGAGGAAGTTCCTTCAAGGCTTAGAGTGAAAGGAGGGAAATTGCCATGGTCACTTGAGCAAGTTCTGAATCCAAATCCCTTCCAACACCCAAACCTGACTGGCACAAAGGTATAAACCATCTTTAAACACATGATGTGTTGCACAATTTGGTCACAGGTGTCTGTTTTATGTGGCTGTGGAAATGCCTCTGAGGGATTATTTTTAGCAGATATTGATCTACTTTAACCAGATGAGTGGCATCTTCCCCCCTCCTCCCCTCTTTGTGTTAAGATAATCCCCCCCAGCAAGTCCTCTCCAGCCAGTCCCAGGGTAAGCTCCCAGCCCTCTCTTAGGGCAAGGACCAGGAGTGAAATCCTTGCTGTAGCTTCTCCTAAGATGATTTTGCACAATTTGCACTTTTCTCCAGCTCACCCTAGCTCCGCTCTGCTTCTCTTGGACAACTTACAAACCTGAAAAGGGCTCATCCCCTGTCTGGAAGCCAAGGGCTCCCCAACAGAGACCTCTCTCTGCCAGCCTGATAGAGGAAAACCACCTTCCTGCTAGCAAGGCAAGACATTGCCCTCTCCCATTCTACAAGCCAGGTGAAAATAGGGCTCAGTGGAATTCAGTTGGATGTAACTCATTCAGGATGTTTCCAGGGTAAGAGCAGAGGGCTGATCTATCTGAACTGCAAAATTACTAACCACTAATACATTATCTGCCCACCTCAGCCCAGGGATCTGTGAATCATTCACAAACCAATACTGGTTTTTGCAAATAACACCAGTTTTCTCCCCTTCAGAGGCCATTTTCCTGGGAATGGCTTACAAACAGTTCACGTCAGTCGCTCAGTCCTTGTGTTTACAATGACTAGTGTTGGTTGGCTACGCCACATGCTATCATTTCTTACTCGTCAGCTGAGTGACAAGCATTCTAGTCAGAAGACCGAAAACACCAAATGGGAGCTAATGAATGCTACATCCTCCATGGCTTCAGAGATATGATCATTTATGTTAAAATTCAGATATGTACAAGCCAAAGCACAGGGAAATAGTATGTTTTTCTGAAACTAACAGCAGCCATAGGACTTCAGGGATTGCCTTTGATCTGGCAGCAAGCAGAAGTATGGTACTACGCAACTAATTTCTTGAGCATCTCCAATAACACACACGCTTTCTTCTTTATTCACTTGTAACAAGCTGACAGCTTCACTCGTGCAATAGAAGATTTATCTTCACATATTAAAGGAAAGGGACAGGGAGCACGCTCTTGGTTAGAGTATTGTTAAGGACTGAGGAAAACTACATGCAAACCTCTGATCTGTTGGCTCAGACCAGCAACGGACCCTTGAATGGTAAATTTATCAGTTGTCAAGCTTTCCATTTGACCTTTCAAACACCGGCACGCAGCCTCAGTCCTTTTGCAGCGCCAGGTCTGACGTTAGTGACTCAGCAGCTCATCGGATACCCTGTAAAGTCTGCAGGCATACAGGACAATGTGGTTTTCAGTGATAATTTTCCATCAATGCTCTGTACTTCCTTTCTAATTTAAGTCAGTCTCTTACTATTAATGATCAAAAGATAGAAGCCCTTGATAATATCGTCTTCAGCAGACCAGACAAGGTATGTTAATTACAATATGAAAATCAGGGTGCTAGAACGAGGCATATCACGCCATCTTATGACTGTATGCTCTTCCTCTATTAGTTTGGGGTTTTTTTAATTGTATGCAATGCTTTTTTAACCAACACTTGCTGATATTTAATGGCTGATAAAACAATGATTTATGGCTGATTTATTTTATCACATCATAACACCTTCAGTCGAATGGAACTTCCATGGCATAACTGAGAATGCAATAGATGAGGAAAACCAGGCTCCTGTTGGTACTACGCAGCTCACACCACTTGCACAATTTGGTCACAGGTGGCTGCTTGTTTTATGTGGCTGTGGAAACGCATCTGAGGGATTATTTTTGGCAGATATTGATCTACTTCAACCAAAGGATTGTAAGTGGTTCAGAAATGCTTTCGTACATAGAAACCCTGTGAAACTGTTTCAAGTACCTCCTCTTCATCTCTGTCTCTTAAAACCAAGATTTGCTCTGGTACCAAAACATGGGAAGATGGAGGTAAACAGAGGTTAGTAGCGAGAGACTAATGCAGAAAAAGAGTTTTTATGAGGTGACTGTGCAGGCATACACCACAACCCTGCCTGTGGCTCTGCTGTGAATGAGGTTAGCCCTTCCACATCAGATCAGATAGCTTGTAAAGAAAAATCCAGATACAGAGCAGAACAGCTTCAACGTGAGCAGAATCTGTCTGGTTCATTACAAAGGCATTTCTATGGCAACACTGGGTGATGTATCTGGAGATTTTGGGTTTGCAATGGATGAAAGCCATGAACACACAATGTTTTCCTACCTCCAAAGAAGACAACCCTTGTTTCAGAGCTCCCAGACCTAGGAGGACTCTGAGGTCAGCACAATGTCTCAAGTTTTACTTTAGCCAGTTCAAAGGACCCAAAAATGAAATATCTAAGACTCTGTAAGAGGAATGGCAGAAGTTGAACAATATAATTAAAAATGGGGGAGAGCCAGGAGAAGTTCTTGGTATTTTGGAACCGGGCCTATGAAGAGCAGGGGTGAAAATGCATAGGATTTCAATAATATACTTCCTACTTTGACAGATCTCATTACGTTATGATTTAATATTACAGTTTTTATGTAAGAGAATACCATTTCACTTTTGGAATAAAACTAGAATCTCAAGCAATTCTCTCTCTGAATCTAAGAGTGGCATGACTAATTAATCTCCTGTCTTCAGAGTCAATAGCTCTCTGGAGGCACATAGAATTGCCAGGGAAGGGCAGCACACTTCCAAAGCCAAGCTTTCATAGTTAAGAAGAGCAATAGCTATATTTGCTTGCTCAACCTTAATTCAGCCTGTTGCTGATTTCCATTATTAGTTTTTAATTACATGACCTTGAAGATTTTTCCATAGTATTCTTGCTACTGACAGACGAATTACTCAAATTACTGGTCTTTCTCATTCTTTGCCTTATTTTGTACACCATGTAAATCCAGCATTAGTTCTTGTAAAAAAATTCATTCTTTTATGTGGTGTACTCACCCAAATCTCCTCATTCCTTACAAACACAAACATGTTTACTCTCAAACAGCTGAAAAGCAACATTGCACTGTTTCCCTATTTTGCTTATAACAAGAAGTCCAGAGAGAAAGTACAGGCAATACAATAAAAAAAGAAGTGAGTTTTGCATGCTGAGAGCCTAATATTTCTGAGTATTTAGTATTTTGTGCCAATACCTAGCATGAGGCACAGCTTTCTGACAGCTGCTAGTGCTCACCTTCTCATCAAAGCTCCGGGCGTTCTGAGTTGGGCACCTAGAAAATGCACCAATTCTGGCTCCGTGTTGCAGAAATCTCAGTCTTTTCAGCTTGCTAGGCACTACACACAGTCTGTGAGGTAAAGACTAGGAGCTTATGTAGGCAAAATGGGCTCTATAAATGCCTTCTTAGGGGAGGTCAGTGGAGGATGATCAAATCAGGGGCAGGATTAATTGCTGGGATGATGAGAGATGGGTGGGAAAGGAGTGAGAGGACACAGCCTGACTTCAGGTTTGGTAATTTAGGGAACAGCTGAAAGTGCCACACCATCAAACCGATAGATATCCCCTACCCAGAAGCCAAAAAATTAACACTGTACTGTCTTATGCACACACATAGATAAAATGTGTCAAGGGAGTGTTATGTAGATTAAAAAAAAGAAAAATCCCCCTCCTTACTCTTTTGAGGGAGTCTGACTCATGATTTTCAAACTTTTGGGGACTTGTAAAGGCTTTTCTTACAGTGCAAGCCATAGCCATGGCCTTAAAAAGCAAAGGTGGGAGGAAAGGACATAAACACACCAGCATCCTGCAGAAAGGAGCATGCAGAAAGGAGCTGTAAAGCTGTCAGGGATTTTCTTAACTTTGATCACAGGATTTTGAACTCTGAACAAGCTTTTACCAGCATTTCTTTTCAGTAAAAGTTGCCTTATTTGATTTCTAACAGCTAAGACAAAAGGGAAGCCTGCATCCCCCACTCAGAAATCAGGTGAACACCTGTTTTCTGTGACCAGGGTAGCTGGGATATGGGCAGCCACAGCGCTGGCTTCTGTCCCTTGAGCTAGTGCCTGACTTGAAAGCACAGAGGTTTTCATCCTCTGCGTGGACCTGTCTCGGGAGGGAAGGACACACCGGCTCTGCCTTGCCATGCCACCCCTGCCCTGCAGCACAGATGCCTCCTGTCCTCTGCTGGTCCCACCACCCCAGAGCCCTGCCAGCTCCCTTGCCTGTCCAGCTCCCCCTTGCCTAACCCTACATGTCTGCCCTCCAGCCTTTTCCCTCTCAGGATCTCTATTTCTCTAACCCCACCACTTTCTCTGCTAGTGGAATTAAGGAAAAGGTTATTACAGGGATATTAGGAGAAAGTCTTCATTTCGATTCTGAAGCCACAGCTGGCTCCCCCTGATCAGGAAGTGCTGGTTGGCCATGCTACCTTCAGCCGCAGCATCCTCAAGGGAAGGTGCTTTGGGCAATTTTGCTGTCAACCTCTAGAAAGACCCCACAAGCAAGATGCTCGGGTTTTGTTACTGGCTGCCTTTGAGGAAGGTGTTTTTGTGACACTGGCATGGGTGACACCTTCCCTCTCCTGCACACAAACACGACAACCTTGTTCCAGAGGTTGGAACTGTTAGACGCTCTCAGTGAAAGAGAATTTAAAAAAAAAAAAAAGTATTTTCTTATTCGCAGAAATGGATCAATTATTGGAAGTGAAGTTTAATAATAGTGATAATCACTCTGCTGCCTGACATAAAAACTTCCGCCAGCGTGAGTTGCAAAGTGCTGGGCAGAAGTAACAGCGGGCTTTTCAACCTGCGCTGGCTGCAATGCACACCCCAGGGCAACACACCCAAAAAACCCCACCCCTCTCCTTCCCCCCAAAAGTGAACGTCTTACTTTTTTGTTTAGAATAATTCACTCCAAAGCATGCATAAGGCTTTTAGGAAAAATATTCCCTGAGGCTGATGCCAGGTTTTCTCTGCAAGTCTTTGACTATTAACTCCTTTTCATTTGATACGGTACAAGCCCTCGGCTGCACATCTTCCATTTTGTGCAAATCTGGGGAATTTTGAAGCCCAACATTGCAAATTTGAATTTAGAGGAATCAAGCACAGTCTATTTAAGCAGTAAAGTATCTGATCTGTACCTGGAGACTTCTGAATTTGTATCTTCTTGTACTGATATTCTTCGTTTTCTTTTTATATCATCTTTTTCAGCGTCATATCATGCATTCCTTCTAGCAATCTTTGTCTTGAAAAAGCAAGTGTCTTCTGGTTTCTGCAAAACTAACTTCATTCCAGTAACACGTGTGCTTATGACCTGTGTATGTTTTTAATCTTAAATAATCCTTAAAAATGATTTTCCTATCCTAATGAATGCATTGCTCTTTTCTTTCTAATGTAGTTGCTTTGGCAAACGTTATATATGGTTGATCAGATATGTAGTAAACAAATGTTACTGTCAGTCTCAGTTCAATTCTGAGTAAGAGAAGCCCCCACAAGCCAACAGATGTACTAATACACAGGCGGAACCAGCGGTTACACTGAAAATTTTTTATTTTAAGAAGACTCTTTGCAGACCTGTTTGCTTCCTATACCAAAGAAATGCAGAACTGCAGATATGGGCTTTTGTCTTCAAGCCATTGACAGAGGCAAATGGTTTAATCATTATTTTTTTTCCCTTGCACAGCTTTAATTTCAGTACTGACATTTGCATTTTTATGGATGAGTAATTCAGAGGGAGAATGCACACTAAAAAGGTAAGACTACAGAATAGCGTCTGTTTAGTTTTGGGAAGACTCTAGCTATTGTTTAAGCTGATGTTCCTGCTATGCACATCTAAGGGTAGAATCTGGATCTGCTGAAGAGCAGATCTTTCTGAGTAACTCCATGTGCAGACAGATGTATTCTGGATTAACAGTGATGGGTCCCCATATAGTTTATCCATTTTTATTCTTTCTCGAGTAGGTTGCCAAAAGAGAAAAAGAAGATCTTGAACAAGTTCTTCTAAATATTGAACTTCCAGGATGTATAGACAGACTTTGCCTAGCATGGCAATTCTTTCTGCGTATTTCTGATAGGAAAAATAATTCATAGTCTCCTGTAAGTCCTTCTTTTCCTAATGTAACTTTGTCCAGGTTAAATATTAGACATTGCTCTGCCTCTCATATGCCCTTTCAGCAAAGCATTTCCCCCTTCGTTATTCAATCAGAAAAGGATTATGTCTGGGAAAGTGCAAGGTTGTACCTAAAGATACAAATCCAAACTAAGGACCCCTTCGTTAGTCAACTTTGACCAACACTTCAAGATATAGAGTCCTGTAACACCCCTCCGCAACCAGTAATTTCAAAGATAATACTCCTTCTGGTAAGAGCTGTATCTTTCGCTCTTGCTTGCCTTGGCTTACCTCTGAAAAAAAATGTATTCTTAATTGGAGCTGACTAACTCAAAGTGAAATCCTAGTAGAGATTACGGAGGGTCTAGTTTTTCTATAAGCTAGCACACAGAATTAGGGTCTTTGGGGTGGCGTATTTATAGTAACAATGATAAAAACAAATGGTTGTATGGTATTTTCATGCTTCATGACTCCCGATTGATAAAAATGTGCAGCCAGACTCTGCGCAACATGAAACAGTAGAAATACGCAGCCAAAACCCATCTGACGTCCTCAGCTGCCCACACAAGTCCCCTGACTGTGCTAAGCACCCGGGACCTGCATGCCACTCCCAGGCATTAAGCATGAACCCCGTCCCAAGCCTTTGCACCCTGCTGCAGCTAACATGAGCTTTGGCTTTTCTGAAGTAAAGCTAAAATAAAGCCAGAGAGACGATTCTTTGGCTGCAGATACGCTAAAAGAAATCACTAAAAAATCCAAGGGCAACCTCAGTCCACACTGTGGCTGTGGCTTGCAGCAGTCGCTACAAATGCTGTGGTGTGCCACCAATTCCCCCTGCTCTGCTGCCCTGCTGCAGACATGCGCTGCAGTGTATTTATCCTCCCCAAACCCTGCTCGCCCCAGGAAAGTAACACTGCGAACAATACCATCCTGAATCATCCGCAGCTGCTTTTGCAGCTTGCCGATTGCCACTGGGCAATTCCACTATTGCTTAGAAAGAGCATCCTCGGCAATAATAGTGGAAGCAAAGGCAAACGGCCACCCTGTACGTGCCTGAATATTTCTGCGTGGTGGAGTACTCCGCAAAGGGCAAATTTTTCCATTTCTAAGAACAAGAATTCTGCTCTTCTTATTCTAGGTCACTTGCGGAACCACGCAGATAACAGATCTCAACAAAATGTCACTAATGATAAAGTCCGGGGTTTTCAGAACTGTGTTTCTGAAGGCAGGCACTTTATTTAGGTGTCTAAATGGAGGGGGCAATTTTCACATGCAATTTCCAAGGCTCACTTTGGAAAGCACTGGCCCAAATATCACCATTACACTTGGATATTGAAAAGTTATGCAGGCTGGTGTGGGTGTGGCACCGGAGAAAGGAAAAGTGCAGTGGTCCGTTTAAACACTGATTTGCTGAATAGAAAGGGGCCAGCCATACCACCCTGTGCGCCACAAACATCGCTATTTTCTAACTGACTGTGACCGCATAGGACTGAGTCACCTAATTCGTAGCTGCCAGTGCAATGTAGCCAGCTCACAGGCTGGAAACATCAGCTTGGCTTTTATCCCGAAGCACGCTTCTCTGCTCCCGGCTCCACTGAAATTTTTCTTGCAGCTGAACAGCTTGCAAATAAGAAGGTCTAAAGATGCACAACGTACCACATGCAAAGAACATTTTGCAACATGTAGGGCTGATCGTTGACTGCACCATAGCTTCTGGAGCTTGGCATCTGAACGGTGCTTTCCCACAATCTCCTCCATGGTTCAAAAGCCAAACCCAGGGGAAAATTCAACAGTCACTATTTTTAGCAGCCAGTCAGTAAAATAATTGCTTTTGGCTAAAAAAATTAAATATCAGCGAACCATAATCAAAATGTTGTTTTGTTTTTCAAGAACACTTTAGCTTCAAGGCCACTGAGTCCACCTGTGACCATGCTCTGACCATGGTAGCCGTGCTGCGTCTCGACATGCAGGGGGAAAAAAACATAGACTCGTTTCCGCTTTTCTCTGTTCTCACCTGAATGACTGGATCAAGGTTAAACAACCGCAGACAGAAGGAAAAAAGATCACTGAACAAGAGTGGAAATATGAAATACGTCAAGTGATATTATATTTTTTTTTTGTCGTCAGAAGTGCTCAGGGGTTGTGGCCAACAAGGCAAGAACAGACAGGCAGTCTGCAGAACGGGAGATTTCTGACGGTGAAGTCCTATTGGGGTTTTTTGGGACAGTTACATATAAGACACCAAAGGAATGGCTCAGAACTACTATCCCCACCTACAGTGTTTCTTTTCCTTTACATTTACGGTAACAACGTTTGGGCAACAGTTTGGTTTTTTCAGTTCCCACTTACTATTCATTGTGAAACTTGGTAAGATTGGCCATGTTATAATGTTACTCCATGAGCATGTGGATAAAGACATTTTTCTTCAACAGGTTTTTGCTGTATTTATGAACCTATCCCATTGTTTGGGTCATTCTTTAGGGCATGCAACATGGCTGGCATTGGTCTGGCATAAACCTTCTGCTATCCCTCTCATTTTTATTACTGTGTATAAAAAACATATGCAAATGTTTTCTGATACTTTGTCCAACCGCTTAAACACCGAGTACCAAAACTAATTGCAGAGATTTTTGTCATTGCTACAGCAAGTGGCTTAGGCATGATTTGGAGCAATGGGCAGATCTGTAAGAACAAATACTAAAGTAAAACTCCATGTAGTATGAACAGCAGCAGAATGGAAAACTACAACAACCAACTTACAAATTTAAGCCTGATTATGTGTGCAAAGGAAAGGGATTAATTTCATTATGCTACAGAACAGGGAACCCTTCCAAACTGTATGGTGAGTGCTGCTATTCCTTTTATTTGGTAAGTGTAAAATTCTTTATTCTAGGTTATCTATTTTAGGTTATCTGTGAATTTACAGAAATGTAAATTTAAATTAACTTCACATTCATTGATGTTAAGTAGCTTTATTTAATTCAATTGAGAACTGCGTGGACTATCTGAGTCTTAGTCTGCTTAGTGAAACTTGACTTTCTGCAATGGCAACCAAGTAAAAACCCTTCTCATGCCATTTCCAGTTGCAGAAATGATACCTAAGCAAACACTATTGACAAAGTCTTCAGGAAGAAAACATTTGCAGTAGATAGACAATATAATTTTAAAGGCAATCTTGAATGAGAACCTTTGATGTCTGTCAGCTTTTTCAGTATCTGAGCATTACCTACCACTGGAAAACTCTCAGGCGGCCGAACACTGCTTTGGTAGGTAAGTTTGTCTTTGCCCATAATTAAGGCAAAATTTGCAAAAGACCTGTCTACATATTGAGGAGCAAATTTTATCCTCAGAAATTCAAATCTGTGAGCAAACTGGGGTTAGAATAAAAATATACTGCTGTTCATGTATGGGATTGCAAAATGTAAGGCAAAACAGTAGAAGTGACAGAAGATCAGCCTACATCTTTATATGTCACTTAATTAAAACAAGGCCTCTTTAAATCCCTTATAATGCTGCCTTGTTCGTAACAGTTCTTTTTAAAACACTGCCTTACTGCTGTTCACGTGCTTAATATTCTTGATGGTAGTTACAGCGTTCAGGTTTGGTCATATCTTATTCATCATTTGATGTTAAAAGGGTACATTTCTAAGCAAAAGACACCACCTGGGCATCTATAAAAAGGATGTGCCAATGTCCCCATGTTCCTTTCTGCCACAAAGCAGGACAAGTTTGGACACTGACATTTGCATTTTGAAAACACTGAACTAATTGACACCAGCATGTGCCCAGGTGTGGGTGTCTGTGACCACAAACCCCAGTGGGGTTTCTGAAGGTGCAGGTTTTGACACTTGTAGACAGAGAATTGTTTACTAACAGTTCCTGGATATTCCCAGGTTTCCTGTGACTGAGGAAAAGGGCACTGATGTGCACGTGAAAGGAAAGGGTAACACCCTGGTAGAAACTGCAGTACTCGTGCTGCTGTAGCTGTGATGATCTATAGGTATAAGTGAATCCAGGTTTGTAAAGGGAAGCTGTATCTTGTCAGCCTGACTGAAGCTGGGAGGAAGCCTCTCTCAGATCTCCCCCTAGTTCTTTTCAGGCTGAATAATTATTACTGCTCTTGCCGGTTTTGAACTCCCCGCCTCTCCAATCTGACAGCAAATTCCCCAGAACAAAGCACACTAGTTCTCTCTTGTGTGTGACAAATCTTATACACCATTTTTGCTGCCCCATAGTGTAGTAAATACATCTGAAGTTTGCTGTCTACACTCATCTTAGCATCTTTTTTCTGGGCTCCGTTGCCCTCTGCTGAGTAGGCATGCCATCATCTAGCAGTGCTTTGAAAAAACCACTCCATGAGTAGCACAAACACATTTGGCTTAGACCACCCCTAAGTACTGGCACAGCAGACAGACGTACAAAATTGCTTGGGAAACTGAGGTTTGAAAATGTGGCTGCAGTATTTGGAGAACGATTGTAGCTCATACTAACATTCAACATCAGCAACTACCCAAACAGAAATAGTGCCTTTCCTGGGAAGCCGGAGGTGTCGTTTCCAGGACAGAAATCTCGGCTTTGCCACAGCCTTTCTCAGCAAGCCAGATTTCCCATCTGATACACCAACCTCAGCCATCGCTGCAAGAGAACCAACTGAGGTGGCACCGAAGGAGCACATGCAGTATAATTCAAGATTTTTAACGCATTATTATGCCTCACTAGGCTTTACCAATTCAGCATAAGCTAAGTATGAAAATGGTCACAGCAGATCTAACCAAAGATCCAGTCCCCTCTCTTTAACAGCAAGCAAAGAGCAGAGAGGAAGAAGATGGTAGTAGGAAACACGCGCCAGCTGAGAAACAGGACCTTGGTGCGCTGCTGAAGCTACCCAACTCATTTAGTTCTGAACTGAACCAGGAGTGTCCACGTGCCCAGCTATCACGGCTCAGCTAAGCGCTGTGATTTCCAACCCTCACCTGGCTGTGCTCTACCTCTTCACGGCAAAACTAGGATATCCATCAAGCACGAAACAACATGCAATATTTTGTCTTCCCAACAGTCCTCACTTTCTCTGAAACTTACATCCTGTGCAAGCCGACCATGCTCTAAGCAATCCTCGCAATTAAAATTCACTTTCTTAAGCATGGCAAAAGCATTTGGCCAAGCATTATATTCTGAAATGGGATCGACACTCCCATTTCTGCCCCTAAGAGATGGTCGTTTACTGGTGTGATATCTCACAGACTTGGAACACACCAAAGGCATGAAATATATACATCTTCTCTTCTCTCTGTGATATATTGAGCTTGAAATTCAGTTATGGATGAGGGATTTTCATTTTTCCCCCACATGAATATGACTACTCTTAGTACACCAGGAAGAATGTCTTTGAAAAGCAAATTCCCCAGAACAAAGCACACCAGTTAACTCATATGAAATAATCTCTAAATAAATCATAAATAAATCATGTCTACCACTTTTGCTGCCTTACAGTAAATTCGGTTGATGTGTACATCAAAAGCCACTCTAATAAAGTGTGTAGATTGTGAAAATTAGATTAAGGGGCAGTTTGATTGGATGGCAATCCTAACAAAGTCTATCTGGGGAAACTGCCAACGCGTAAGGTTTATGTGCGCATGCAGAGCTTTGCACAGCGTGGCTGCCGTTGTGCCTCTGCCAACAGGGAAAGTTTGCCCTGTCAGCAGCAGTGCTTCTGGCCACACTCAGCGCTGATTCCTCTTCATATTTCCCCCTCCCACCAGCTTCACAAGTATTAATCAAAAGTCATTCATAAAAAGCTTTCACCATGCAGCAGTTTGATTGCTACTCCGGACAGTCCTCGGCAAGGAAGAGTTAAAGAGCTGGGTTGTTTGACCTCATGTGCCCTTTTTTCTGCAATTCACAGCATGCATGTCAGCACTGCCATAAATATCACACCTCCTGTGCGATAGGGCTTCACAGCAGTCGGCACTTCGCTAGCTTTTGTCACTCTCTTAATCTCACTTCCTCCTCAAGTCACCCAGTGCGGCACTGACCTGCAGGAGCCAGGGGATGGCAGAGGAACCATGGGAACCATGCTGCTGAGGGGCTTGGGATGTGACGCTTCTCAGCTCCTCTCCTCTTGCCTGGGCAGCAACACCTGGTTACTCCACAATCTTTTTTGGAAAAAGCCTGTTAGGGAAATGCAAAATAAAGAGCATTTCAATAACACAGCTAAAGTTTTTGTTTCAATCCAGTGCAATTTGTTGTGAGCTTGAGGAACTTCCCTTACCCTCCCTGACCAATCCCCCAAAACGCACCCAATATCCCCAGCCCCCAAAACTGGGGTCCCCAGAGTGCTCCCGCAGCTAATGCACACAGCTTGGCTTCCACTAAAACTGTTTTGTGGTCTTCCTCTTTGGGGATGGTGTGATAACACAAAAGTAGACAAAAAGCTCATGTGAACAATGTACATTTTCACATAGATTACAAGATACTCACCCCACTCGCCCTATAGGGATGGAAACACAAACTTCACGCTGGGCCAGACTTTTGGTCTGATTTGACCAACAGGGCCAGGAATTTTGGTGTAGATAGGGGGATCGCTGTCCCTCAAAGCCCCAACGATAGCCAGTGGCCCGCCACATCCAGGCATCAATCCTGCTTGCCGAGGAACTGTGTTACAGAGGCTGCAGAGGCAGTGGCAGCCTTTGGCCAGGCCAAGGGAACTGCAAGGCTGGATCCAGCTTGAGGGGACTGAAAACTAGCTCCAGTGCCCGGCCAAGGAAGCACGGGCAGCTCGTGGCACCGGGCATGATTTCTGCATCCTAAGGAACGCACCGCAGGCATCGCTGTCCCCCAGTTTCAATGTTTTCTTTTCATCTGTTTTCTATAATTTAACTATAGATGATGTTATCAGTGTGCCTAATTGCTCTGAATCTCACAAAGGTCTCCCCCTTGGTGATACTCAGGCAAAGACTTCCACAGCTTGATTGTGTGTTGCATAAAAAAGCACTGCCTTTCATTGGCTTTAAGTGTGCTGTATTTTTACTATACTTCTTGTTATGTTTTATTATATATTTACTTAAATTTTCCAAAATACTTTATAGTCTTAAATGTAAGATATGCTTCAAATGCTTCATGAAATAAGCAAAAATAGTCTTCAAATTTACCAACAAAATAAAGTTGTCTCCCAGAATGAATCAATAAAACCGCCAGGCCATTTTCAAGGAAAATGATACCACATTGCCAGAATGACAAGCACAGAATTGCCTCACAGATAATAAACCAGAACTGAATTTGAGAAACCTCACATAGACATTCTACAGTGAATCATCTTTTTTCTATTTTCAGCTAGGGGTTGAAGAACGGGTGATTCATCCCATTCTGAAATTGTTTTCTGTTTCAATACAACACAACTTTGTTTTCTGCAACACCTTGTGAGCAATGTTGGAAGCGCAGAATAATAACCAGTTAAATCAGTCCCAGCAGAAGAGAAAAACAAGTCTGGGGACAGGAAGAGGCATTTTCCATCTGAGATTTAGGAAGGAGTGGAGAATCAATGAGGCAGAGTTGTACGAAAAAGCCTCTCTCAAGGCAAAGAAAATCCATCTGTTTAAAACAGAAACAAAGATTTTGAAGGCAGAGAGAGAAACGGTCAGTATTAGGTGAAAAGAAGAAACTGGGAGACGTGAGCTTTAAAAACAGTGAGGCATGTGGGAGCCAGTCCTTAGCCATCACAGGGGAGAGTGCAGGGCTTGTGACATGGACATGCCAGTTTGTTGCAGCCACTGGCTGGTGACGTCGCAGATGCACGGGGGCAGCAGGAGCTGGGGTGAGCGGGGAGGAAGTGGTGGATGAGGATGCAGTGATACCATTGAGGCAGCGCGTAATGCTGTGGGAGCACCAAGAGCTGATGTGCTCACAGGGCCAAAGTGAAGGGGAACGTAAAGTCAAAGCCAAGGAGGAAACAGATGCTAAAATACCAAGTAATAAGAGGGATAAGTCAGGTTTAGGAGTGTATCTCTTGCCCAAATAGGGATGCTTGGCTTTGAGACTCCTAGCAAGGAAGCTGAAATAAACCCATGAGTTTTCTTGCTCAGACAGCCAGAGCGACTGTGGGTAGCCGCTAGCTGTGACTAATGCCATAGAGAGTCTTACCAGTACTGAGAACATGCAGCTCCTGCGTCTTGCAGCAGGAGGTACATGCTAAGTACTGAAGTCACTTCCTCATGTCCCCCTCGCCTATAAATTCAGGAGAAAAATACTGCCTGTACATTTCATTCTCAGAGCATTGCATAAACTAATTTACTTGGTGAAGTCATACTGGGAAAACTGTTTGCCAGGAAGGATTTGAAGGAGAAGACGACAATGGCTTGGCACCTCCTTTGCAGCAGCACCCAAAGGTGCCTCCTGGAGAAGGCAAGACAGGCAGGCAGGGATTTGGGTAGATGCAGATGCCCAGTGTGCCCAGCCAGGACCAGGCAGGTGACATGCTGTGCTCTGCAACCACCCGGGACCTTTGCCCGCTGGCCTGCAAATCCTACCAAGGAGCCCAAATTTTGAAGAACCTCTTAGGTCATCTCATGCGGGTTTCAGCTCCTATGGGCAGCTGTCTCCAGCAAGTGTGCTCCTGAGGCATGATGGTGCTCCTCCAGGCACAAAGGATGATGGACTCCACTTTACCCTTCTAGTGCCAGCCTCTCTTCTCCAAGACACCCACTGTAACCACATCTTCAGCCCTTTGAACTGTGGTTTGAGGTTACCTGAGCATTAGAGGTCCTTTATCAATCTCAGACAATTGGATATTGTTCTTCTCTCAACTGGTAAGACCCATGTTCATGACCATGAGAGACGTGATCTCAGCTACACGGCTCTTCAGCAAACAATTGCCACCTCACATAACTCAGAGAAGGACATTTACCACTTGGTGCAAGGGTGAAAGATGCCAGAGTGCCTCAGTGCTGCCAGTGTAACAGTAAGAGAGCAAAGAGCAAGAAGGTAAAAAGTCCTCCTCACAGAAGTAACAACAGAAAGAGACAGAGGAAGTTCAGGAGGATAGGAGGAAGAAGAAAATTACAGGAAGAGATGAGCAGAGACACATTCCAGAAAGAGATCAAGACATCTCTTCCTCCTATCAGAAAAGTCCCTTTAAATCTAATCTATAGCTCCTGTCTTTCCCTCTAGCCATTTATAAGGTGATCACCTTCATGCCTGTACACCTTGCAGGCCTTGGGGAGCAGGGACAGAGGAGAGGTGTATGGTAGCCTTCATTTACTCCATTAGCAATAGCACACTGTAGTATGTTCCTGCATCTCCTGAATGGCCGAGCGCCCTGCTTCTCACTTTAGACTGTCTGCCCTTGCAATTTATTACAAATAAACACAAGAAAAATATACCAAGTACGGATATGGGGAAGAGGAATTGACCTCTCACGGTTCCTTCCAGTCCTGTCCTAAGTCATGTCCCAAATACTTCCAATTATGTATCCTTTTTCTAAACAGGCACAGCAGCATCAAAAGTACTTGCGTGGGACTTAGTATTTCCTTTTTTGCCCCACATGTAAGCAACAAACTTAGAAACAGGAGAAGTCTGTAGAGTGGCTTTGATGTCACTCAGAGCTATTTGTGCTTCTTGTCAAACCTCTCAAGCTACAACTTCCTGCCAAGATTGTCCAGCAAACCATTAATGTATACTGCATTCAGGCAAAATTTGTACAGTGGTTGTTCAGCTTTCCAATTGGGTACTAGAGGATTATTTAACCAGTGGTGGGTCTGAGTTGCTTCTCTTGCACTGATATGATGCCTACACTACTGCAAGCCAGCTGGTGGGAACTCGGTCCAAGACTGATTTCATTCTGGCCATGCAAAGAGCTTGGAGACAAATTTCTGGACTATATAAAATCAGCACAGCGAGGTGTACGGGCTACGCAAGAAGGGAAGTCAGAGCAGGCTCAGTTCCACTTATCCTCTGCAGTGCAGTACAGTACTCCCCAGAGGACTGCTGTAACTCATATACTTCGAGCCCTGCTTATTCTACTGTACAGCACGTTGAAAGTTAGGGTAACCACTTTGTCAATACCAGACTCAAGGACTTATGGAAAGGAGGCTCCTTTTCTATGTCCTAAACCAAGTGCACTTCATTTAGGTCTGGTCGACAGTCATGTGAAAGACTGCCTGTATTAATAGGAACAGTGGGACTCTTCTGTAAAATTTTTCACTCAAAACTCTTCACGGAGGAAAAGAAGTCACTTCCCCTCCGACAGCTCCGGGAAGAGAAGAGTGGCACAAACGGTTTGCTTTATGGGACTCAGTGGCCCCATGAGGTGCTCAAGCATAAACCACCAATGACTGTAAGCAGCCTGCACAAGATCTACCTCCTGCCACTTCTCCATTAATTTTAAACCTCTTGCTGCTCATTTATTCCCGTGTGTGACCTACTAGGATTACTTACTGACCTGCTCAGCACTGCGCTGTATATGGAGCATATGGAGAAAACAACTCGAGTGAAGGATGGTATTTGATGCTGCTGTCCTCCATGCTGAGTCACATCACATAAAAGAACATTTAGTGTAAACGACCCTCCTTAGCTCCCAGCTGTTCTCACAGGCAGTTGTGCAGCATATAAGCAAAAACAACGTCGGTGAGGATCAAAACACTATTCAGATCACAGGCACTTGAAAAGCCGAGGTTTTGGGTTATTTGTTTCCCTCCTAGATAATGGTCTATCAAAATATAAACCACCCCACCCTAGTTTCAAAACACCAACATGCAGCACTAAGGTGGGGTAAACCAAGGGCATTGCCTCCCTGCTGTTTTTTAAGAAACATTATTCTTGATCTTTATTCAAGCCACACAGTTAAGCAAACAAACAACGTGTGTCAGACCTGCCTCAAAGAAAATCATTGCCGTCCATACACAGTATCAACTATTTTTGCATAAGACACAAAGGGCATGTTCCCACTATCTGCACATATTTCAGAACCATGAAGTTGCACAATGGTGAATGTAACTACTGAAATGGTCCTACTACTGGTATGCCTGTGGACAGATACTCAAGCGTCTCTTGTGGCTTACCTGGAGGGGAGGAGATGGGATTGCACAAGGGTTTGGATAATGTGCAGCCTGGTGTGGGTCCCTGTGAGGGAAGCTCTGCCACGATCCCGTCTGTTGCTAGCACGCATGTTGAAGCTCTCAGGCGTGCGGGGTTGAGGGCAGATTCCCTGTGCACCAACTCTTTTTACTTCTAAAAGGCAACTGAGCTTACCCTGCATTGCTGTACGCACTCTAAAGAAGCAAAGAAACAACAAAGGAGATGTATTTTTGAAAAAAAGTTTGATTGAAAATATCCTTAATTTACTTAGATTTCTAAAGCAAATAAAGTGTTTTTCCATGCAAAAGGCTGCTTGTCATAGAAAGCAGTCTGCAGAAACTCACTTGTTACTTTGTGCAAGCTAAGTTAGAGAATGGCAACCTCCTGATGACTTACCTTGGTTCCTAAGTAAATCAATCAAACCCTTCCCCTGAGCCTCACATCTCCCTAAATCTCAGCCTTTGCAGAAAGGACTATGTATGTATTTCATCTTTTGTAAAAAGACTGCATGGATTTTGAACTGAAAGACTTAATGGCATTTCATTATTTAGAAATAATACGATAGTTTGTGTTTTAAGTTACTTCCTACTGTATCCTCTCGATAAAATGAAGGCTATACGCCTTCACAATTTTCCATTTACACGGAATTCCACCAGTTTAATCAAAGTGAAACATAAGGTACTGTTATGGTCCTTGTACCTTCAGATTTCCTTACTGATAACCGACATACTATCCGTTAACCCATTGCATCATTCAGAAGAATAAACAACCTGGGCTCAGCATACAGGAAGCTGAACAAAAAGGAAATAGAAAATATTAGTTTTCATATATATATTTTGACCTCTGCACAGTTCAGGCTGACATATTTTCACAGATCAAGGTTATCCTTCAGATGAGCCTGTTAAGTTCACTACAGAGACAAAAAGCATTTTCTATTTTTATTTTTCAAGTTTGAGCCTTTTCCATTTAAACCACCATTACCTCAATTCCACTGAACTAAAGGATAGATCCGGTGGTTAACAAGGATAGAAAAGGTCAGACTTACTTCCCATTCTCGTGTAACAAGCCATCCAGAATCACCCAGGCTATAACCAACATGAGCATACATTTTTTCCAAGCATCTTTCTTTGGGTTTCGTATGCTTCCCCATTCAGCAGGTCCTCTTTTCGCAGGCTGCATGGAGTTGGGAAGTTACTTGTTATGATATTGCTGAGATGATTGCGAATATAGTCAGCTTACAAGGCTAAAATTAATGCTGTATGAATTGCTTTTGTATTAATTGGGAAAGCGTGGTGTCATCATAAGGTACTCAGAAATGCTTCTGATGGCAGAGATGAATAGGAAGGCAGATGTCTTCACCCATAACTTGTTTCTTTTGTGCCTTTAAGATGTGGGATGTTGTCACCTCTTGTCTTGAAGATTTTGTTTGGCATTTCCTAATTAGCAAGCTGTCGGTGTGTCACAGCTGACACAGTTTCTGGGCCTGGGGAAGAGGGACAAGGTTGGCAGGAGAACCCTTGGTTCCCCCCCTGAGCATCTTCTCTCATGGAGGGTTAGGGGCTCAGGCATCACAAACAATTGTGTGCCGTGTCGTGCCAGTTCAGGCAGCTGCAATACTGCCCATCTTGAAGATACGACAACCTGTCTGTGGAGAGAGGAGACCACGCATCTGCGGAAAATGGCATATATACTGCAATATTAAGGATTAAGTGTTTGTGTCGTGCCAAAGATCTGCACCTCAGACATACATCTTCAAACATGCACATAATGGAAGGGGCAAGGGCCAATATATGAGTTTATAAACAAATTCCAAATCAAAATCTCGAAGGATAGTTGTGATGAACTTGTAATCTGGTGGAGAAGAGATGCAATAAAAATTCTGGCAACCAGGCACAAAAGAGAGGAGTGCTGCAATTAAGTGAAATAAGCAACATGTACTTGGGGATACAGACTACAAAATCCAGAATTTTTATTTCTAATAAGGTAAGAAAATCTTTCCTCAGTCTGAATAAAAGAAAGGTGTTTAATACCTCTGCTCAGATGCACAGGTGGAACCCCTTCCAGATTCTTAGCTTAGATCCTCAGTTCAGGTGCAGAACCAAATATCACCCTCTTTCTAGGTAGGTGATGGGACAAGGACTCAGTGAACTCTTTCCCAGTGGGAGATGCAAATAATTATTAATGAGCAACAGATTAGCAATCAGAAATCCTAGACTTTTTGTCCCTGACAGGAGAGAATGAGGATCACAGGATCCATAACCAAACCAGTTTAATCATTGTGGGTGTACTGGCTCCAGCTGGGATGGAGTTAACACTTTTCACAGCAGTGCATAAGGTGCTGTATTTTGGATTTGTGACTAAAAAGTGCAGATAACACACTGGTGCTTTGTGTATGGCTGAACAGTGCTTGCACAGCATCGAGGCTTTCTCGTCTCGCTCAGCCCAGCAACTAGGCTGAGTGCGGGCAACAAGCTGGGAGGGGACACGGCCAGGACAGCTGACATGAATTGGCCAGAGAGACACTCCATACCTAATAAAGTTATGCTCAGCAATAAAAACTGGGGGCGGAGGCTGTCTTCCAAGGTAGCCATTGCTCGGAGACTGGCTGGAATCAGTCTCCTTGTGGGAAGGGCTGAGTGACTGCCTTTACATCACTTTTCCCCCTGCCCGTTACTTCACTTTAATATTAAACATTGTCTTGACCCATGAGTCTTTTTGCTTTTGCTCTTCCTATTCTTTCCCTCATTCCGCAGGGGGAGGGAGTGAGAGAGCAGCTGTGGGGGTGCTTAGCTGCTGGCTGGGGTGAACCCACCACAGTGGGAAAGAGCTTGGTGCTTTGAAAAAGCCGAGGTAGTCATGTGTATGTTCTGGGTGTTCACTGATCCCACATAACCATGCCTCATGTACTTCTGCAGCGCTGGTGCGAGAAGCAAATGTAGTGGGATTTCTCCCTTGTGTTTCCTTTTAAGGCCAATAAAAAAACCCCTAAATGCTAGATGGAGATTTTAATAGTACCAACCCGGGTGAACTTCCACTTAAGACTCCCCAGTCATCATTCAGGCAGCTTGTTCTTGGGCAACAGACCACTGGGGAGAAGGATGTGGTACACTTTTATACTTAATAGGACTTGCTGGTATAACTACAGATGGCCTATAGCTGAATTCTTCCACCAGCACATATTAAATCCCTTTTCTAGGTAGAATGAGCTATACTGATGAAGGGCATTTTTTGTTTATGTAATTGCATCAACATGGGCTGCTCTGTCTACTAAAAGTGACCTCAACCCTTCCTTCTATCTTCCACGCTTGAGCTCCAGTAGTTTTGCAAATGATTGCAATACAACATATACATTTACTGTAACGTCTACTTTCCATCATAGCATGTACATACCACTACTACTACTATAACATATTCATATAACACAACAGCACAAAGCAAGTAATATCTTGCTGAGGGACTTGACAGGCAGCATACACTACTATTCCTTGGAGGGGACCAAAGGACCACCAAAAGAAGCCATTTACCAACTCTGTTCTTTATCATCCCTTTTCCCCCACCTAACTGGGAAAATTTTTTTTTTCTTTTTTTTTTATAACTTTCTATGGGCTAAGGTGGGTATTGTTAATTTAAAATTTAATTAGGTAATCCAACTCTAAATGCATTGTCTTTACCATTGCACCACAATAACTTATTAAAGCTGGCACACACATAAATGATTACGGTTGTGTAAGACTTCATAATACAGGATACTCTTTTCACTCCTTCAGTATTTTGCCAGACTTCTTTATGGTGGGAATGCTTTTCTCAGTAATTTAACTAAAAAACTAAGAAATGGGATATCCAAGTTATTTCTAAAGCGGCTTTTGAAATACATACTACATCTTAAGCAAACCTTCTTGCATACATATAAAAACAATGTTGGGTTAAGTACAGGCTATTTTGTTGCACACATTATTTTGTTCATAGTATTAAAGACTTCTTCAGTCACTTCCATGAACCTTTAGTGGGTTTGAGTCATGTTATGTGGTCCCGAAGTTATTTCAGGGCTATTTATGAAATCTGTCACTGATTTTTGCTGAAGTTACTGTAATAGAAGAATGTAACCCATAGGTTTGTTCTGAAATTCTTGTAAAGATTACCCATCAAGAAAACAATACAGGCAGAAGATTATTTCTGGGGGCATTTTGGTGGATGTAGGAGACTTTCTTGACATATAGGGGACAGCTAGCTAGACACTGAGCCAGTGAAGTTGCTGGAGAGGTCAGGAACAGAAGTGCCATGTTTCAGCCCCATGCTGTCCCTGGGGCTGTCTGCAGGCTGAGCACTGCTCCGTACCACAGCCAGCCCCAGACCCTGCTGGGCAGCCAGGCTACCCGAGGTCCTCTGTGTGTGCGCACTTATGCCTGGGTGTGCTGACTTGATTTGACATTGAACCCACTGAAATCAATAGTTTTTCTCCTGAGAAAGCCTGAGAGGATCTCACCTTCCCAAACGTGAAGGTCCTATCTGCAGTAGGTATTTTTTTCTCTGCTATCTTTCTGTACAGCATAAGGAAGTAAGTACTTGTACTTTGCACACCTCCCCTTTTCTGATCAAATGTTTTTCCTTAGCTCTAAGATACTTGCTACTCTCACACAGTGCTAAATGGAAACACTGTCATCTCCAAACAAAACTACAACGTACAGATAATGAAATATTGCTCACCACAGCACTGGACAGGAGATCTTTTTTAAAGTTGCTATTGCATTCTGCCATTTCACTGTGACCCTGGTGTAAGTCAGCTACATAAGGAGGGGACAGACAGCGAGAAAATGAAGAAGCAGCTGAACTCACATGTGTAGGCAGTTTTCATGTTCTGTCTGTCAGCAGAGTATCTATCTACACGATTGTATTCTGGGGATGTGAAGTGTACTTACTCGCTGATGCTATTTGCAAGTCCACTAGAGAGCAGCTATGCCTCACATTTACTGAGGGATTTTTTAATTAGTTTCTCTGACACCATTTATTACACTTAACTCAGATGACTAATCAGACCTGAAAAGCTTTCTCAGTACTAGACTGAGAAGCAATGGAGGTGTGGAGTCAGGCTGCTCTGATTCATACCAGTGTAGTAACCTTCTCTTAGCACTGATCTGGTCTTGTTCACAGGCAACATCATTCTTACAGAAATCTTGGCTCATATTCTCGTTTGGGATATTTCATTTAAACTGAAAAAATGCAGAGCTTAGTTGCAGGCTTTTCCTTAAGCAAGCCTTGAATGCCCCATGTTGTCAGCTCCCTTGAATTCCTTCAGGAAGGGAAGGAGTACAGATTTTTTGGAAGAAGTCCAGAGCAAGAAGCAGCCAAAGGTCTGCCAGTGCCTAGCCTGGTCTTTCCAGTCAGTGGTTAAAACAGGAATTGAAAAATAGCGAAATAAGGCTCTTTTACCCCATTTCTACTAGGAGCAAAGAAGTGCTGTGTAGGTCTAAAGAACTGGTAAGGCATAGCAGTCCACATCAACCCATATTAGGCATCTTCCACTAACTTATGGAAGATGTTACATAACACCGAAGACTAATTTACACTAATGAGAAGACAATGTATTGTACAAAATACAATTTATAGAGAGAAGACAATTTATTGTACAAAATATTGGCTTCTCCTGACCATTCTCTTAATCCTGTAAAAAGGTAAAACTTGTCTTTCTTTAAACATCAAGGAAAAGGCTAAGTATAAAGACACTGTTTGTTTAAATTCCAAAAGTCTCACTATTTATCTTTCTGTGAGAGAAAAAAATAAAGGAAACTACTACCTGTCATAACAGCTGGTAAATCCAGATTCCCTAGCCTGGTCTGGTAAGCCAAAGAAAATTGCTCTGGCCCTGTTAGAAGCAAACAAACATTAATAAGGTCGAAGGACATCACCTTGTCTCCAGTGCCCAGACCTAAGTAAATACGCATTGGCTAGTCACTCCTTGAGCTGCACAAACCTTTCACAGATTTTCCACCTTGGGCACGTCACCCCATGAATTAGAGGGATGACTAACAGCAGGGGCACATGCACGTAAGGACAGTGCTAGGGAAGAGGAGGCAGTGGTGATGGGAGTGGTGCCAGGCATATTCCCACAGCAAAGAATTTGGGGTAAAGGGCCCACACCTCTCCTCAGTGCACAGTTTCCCGGCCCCCTCTTCCCAGGAGTCCTTCAAGTCCCATCATATTCTTGAACCTGCATTATTCTGGACCCTTATAAACTGCCTTAAAGCACCTGGGTAGTTCTACTCTGGCACACTGGTTTGCTGACCTCCTTTTTTTGTATCAGATCACTTAGCCCTGATGCATAAAGTAGGAAGGACAAGGACTAATTTCAGAGTTTGTAGATGCCGAAGGTCAGGCTTGTCTCGTGTACTTTTAACAGGTACTTCTTTGTCCTTCATTTTCTGCAATAATGATTACCCACTGTATATAACCCTGGCATTGTTTCCCACCTGTGAAAAAATAAAAAGCGAGCATAGAAATGTTTCAGAACCATCAGGCATGTATACTGAATCATAAAGATTTAAGAAAGCACAGAGAATGACTATTAAATATTAGACTGATCGCCTAAAACAGGGCAAGCATCTGACTTTTTCATTTGCCAGAAGACGTATGAAGTGGCACAAAACACATTGCAATTATTGAGATGGTCAATCAAAAAGAAAAAAGCTCATTTCAGATTGGACATTCTGTATCAAACCATGAAGAAATGTTTCTTTCCCAGCTTTTAAAACTACTTCAAATAAAACAAAACTTCATAATGAAATATCATAAATGGAAAATTGAAATGCTCATATGAAAGCGTCAGCATTAAACATTTTAATATTTCTAATTATTTATTAGTTTTGACAGAAATCGGACAAAATCAGTAAAATCAATCGGGATATGATGAAGAATATAGCTAAAAGGGAAAATCTGTGCAGTTCAGTTCTTAAAAGCATTGACATAGATCTAGCAATAGAGGAGAAAACAAGGCAGCCCAGAGAATGAGTAAGGAGAGTTTCCATGGCATATGATTGTATCAGAGGGTAAAACTGTTTAATCTCTGCTCAACTGAAAGATAATTTAAAGTGAAGTGAATGATGGCATTTCTCTCAGAAAAACTCAGCATGGCCACACAGAAATGCAGAGGGCAATGGCAAGAAGAGATCCAAGAAAAAAGCTGCAGGGTCTATTGCTTCTCTGTATTTTTTCACAGCACCTTTAAAAATAATGTTCTTCTGTAACCTCCTGTAGATCTGCCACAAACAGCAATTTGAAAAACATCAGCCTCCTTTGATCTCCAGTTATTGTTTTGGAAATTACATTTTTGTCTCCTTTTTTCTTCAGGCCATTTCTGATATTCTCATGAGTTTTCCTGTTCTCAGCTTTAATGTTTCCATTTCCCTTCATGTTGTCACTCTTTGTGCAACAGTATCAAGTATAATTATTTTGCAGCCTCTAGAGTCCAATCAGCATCTCCTTATGTGTGGTGCATGATACGGACACACAACTCCTGGAGATGAAGATGTTGTGGCTAAAAGCACTAGTACATGTACAGTCTTTGACCAGTCCAGAGGGCAAGTAAAATGCAATCTTCTAAGTGATTTAAGTTCTTCACAATTTATTTTGCCTGTGGTTGGGCTACAAGCACATATGCAGTTGCCAGCAGTGGCTCAGCTGACAGCAGGTCTGCTTTGAAGGTGAAGGCTGGGTAGACACGGTCACATCCACCCTCTCCTCATGCCTGCTGGGTGTCATAGCCCTCCATGCCCAGTGGTGCAGCAACAATTGTCTGTGGTCCACGCATAAATCAGATGCCTGAAATGATCAGGGTTAAAATAAGTATTCCAGAAAAGGGGAAGAGGGTGACCAAAGAGGTGTAACCTTCTAGGCTGTGGGACAATGAAAGATGCCCTTAAAAAACTAAAAATAAGAAATACTACTGAGGCAAGCTTCCACCATTATCTTAGTTGTTCGCCTATGGTGTAGAGCAGTATTTCTCAGCTGTTAAGAACACGTCTCCCTGGGACAGCAGGGCAAGGTATGTGTGGTGCCTCTGTGCCCAGATGGCCAAGTGCCTCCCAGGATACGGACTGCCGCAATGGTTGATCCAGCCCAACAGCTCCCTGCCACAGCAAGGTACATTTTCGGCTAGGTCAGTGACCTAACTTGTTCCCTGACAGCTAAACACCAAAGCTGGTGAATGGCCGGTGCTAGAAGGAGGGGAAAAAAAAGGACCTCCTGTGACTTTTCATCTAGGCCCTCAACACTGCGGGGGTAAAGCCTGCAGAAGGGGAGATTTAAGTGGCTGCTTTTGCTCCTCAGCAGTTGGGATGCAACCATCCAGGGAGGGAGAGGGGGTGCCGAGGGAAGAGGTGCAGCACTGGTGCTTCACTGTCTATCCCTGGCCAGCAACAGGCAGGTAGGTTAGGAGGAAGACAGGCTTGGAGATAAAAGTGGAAACGTAGTGGCTAAGAAACCACCTAAAAATGCTGCCAACCAGGGATCTGAAGAGCTGTAGGTTTACTTACACAAAAAGAGAAAACAGAGGCATAGACTGAGTTTTTCCTTGGGTTCAATAAAAAAGTAGTTGTATAATCCCTATGATAATCAGAGGATCAGGACTGGAAGTTCAGCTATATGGAGAGAATTGCTGAATCTTATGATATTGCTTCTGGGTAAATTCTGGATGCCCAAAAAGAGAGTTCTTCCTTGGTTATCTGTATATCCCATGTTTGCAGTGATTATGGGAAAAATGTCATTCTCAAAAGCCTCCATTGATCACGACTAGCATCTTCAGTGCCTCCATGTTTTTCTCTTGGTTTCCCACAAGTTAGTTCAGAGAAACAGCACTGTCTGCTCAAGGAACAGGGTATCAAGTGTTAAGTCTGCAAGAAGCACATAAATAACAGGCAAGAAAAATGTCAATGCCCAGAAGAGTACCTTAAGACAGCAATTTTACTATTTTCTTGTATATTCACCTACAGATGCAGACATCATATTTACTGGCTTAGGTTTCTGGAAAGAAAACACAAGCTGGACAAGACATCTTAATTTCCCAGTCAAAGTTAGAACATTAGAATAACACTTTTTTTTTTTTTTCTTTTCTTTAAAAGGAACAACTCTGCTATCAGGACCAATGAGACAGTAGCACGGAATTAAAATCTTTGGTTTTCTATTGATGTTTCGATATAGAAATTACTGAAAATTATTAAAATGAATCTTACAGTCATCCTTCTGAGATTAATTGACAGTGGGTGATAACACTTTCAATCTCTGCTTACGCAGAAGTCTTTGACTAATGTTTTCAGGAGATTTTTGTACTCCCACAAATGCACAGAGTAGTTATTTTCACATAAGTAGCTGTTTTATTTGTATTTCAGCAAGAAACTTTGTTTTGTACCTTGAATGTTCTTTTTCTCCTCCTTTGTTTTCTATTCAGAGGTCTTTGCTCGTTTTTAATACATTTCCATAGGTTCACTTATAGGGAATGGTGTACATGCTTCCGGGAACTTGCCTGCAAGAGGCAAAATTGTTGTTGGTGAAAACTCAGGGTTGGGGCAGTCATTGCAGTCATTGCTTGTGACAGTGAAGGGAACAGGACCTGCCAATATTAGAGGCTCAACGATCCTGTATTGCCACAGCTCAGCTTTCTGGGGAGTTACAGGAAGGGAATGAATGAAGGCCAATGCAGGTGGGTCCGTAACTCTCCTGGTTCCAGTTTGGCGATGCAGACATGGATGTGTTTCCGCTACACCTACACAGCACAGCGAAGCCAAGAAACTTACTCTCCCCTCCTTCCAATTCCAGCTGTGCATACCTGCTATGTCCACTGCACCAACATTAGTACATTTCACCTGTCAATGAACTGCATCAACTCACTGAATGTAGCTTGAAACTCAACTACCGAAGAAAAAAGCACATAACTGACCTCATGTTCAATTATGTTTTTCTGTGACTGCAACTGCTTCTGCTGCAGCTCTTTGTCCTACCTTTAGATTCATTAGTCTTTGATTTTACCTTACGTGTAAATTTATTTTTTTATTTAGACCACCTGAAAGACTATAGATGCAGCTGGTTACCCTAAGTGGTACCAGTACCATAGTTTATTCTGAATTACCTTACTTAGTTGTTTGGGTTTTTTAAAATCAAATTCTCACTTGGGAGATTTTTTATTTTATAATGTCTATGTCATTTCCCACAGTTAATTTCTCTGTTTGTCTCCACACTTGAGAAACGCTTTCCTCTCACCTCTAACTCCCTGTATTTAATTTTAATTTCCTTCTTAGACCTTAATCATAATCAAGAATATCTTAATTCTTCTCCCTTTTTGAGGTCAAAACAGGCTCACAGTACATCTTAAAACATTTCCATTATTGTTTCCACTGAATGCAAGGAAAATATGTTGACTTCATTAAAAAAAGAATGAAATTAAACCAGAGATAATTTTCATAAATTAGATGTACAGATTTCACAGCTCAGAAACAAGGATGTCAAACGTGTCCAGCTTATACAGCCTCCTACACAGAAACCACAAGGTTTCAACGATAAGTCACTGAAACCACAGCATTCAGCTTTTTATCCAAGACTACCTTTACCAAACGAGTGCTGCTGCTTCAGTGCGATGACTGATCAAACAATAGTTTTTCCAGGGTTCGCTTAAGGTGCTGACCTGTGAAAAAAAATGAAACTCATTATGCAAAGCAACTGTGCTACATAGCTTTTCAAATCTGTATATGTGCGCATATAAAAGATATAGCTGTAGGCACAGGCACACACATTCATATCAGTTATATATGTCTAGTTATAGATGTAGACAGAAACAGAGATATCTGAAAAAAAAAATTTACCGAGAAAAGCTGGGTTTTTTTGAAAGTTACTACATCAAAGTTTTATCTGTTAAGGATAGTATGAGCTACTCAGCTCAGAGCATTCATTAACCTGTTGTAAACAATTAAATAGATTTATTTAAGTGTAAAGTCATAACAAAGTGCATTATATTTAGAGCAATTCATATAGGAGAAACAGAATGGTTAGTATTCCTATTTAAGATAATTCTATACTGGTATAGTTGAATACACGCTACAGATTTTATTGATATAACTGCCTGAAAAAAACCGCACAAATCCTGCCAAAGGACCTGCAAGAGTCTTAAATGTAGACCAGGCTGCAGAGTTAAGACTTTCCTAAATCCTCTTCCTTAAAATGGTTCTGCCAGAAACTGTGTTTTGGCCACAGCTGAAGTGCTGAATGCTGTTTGCACTGGCACCAAATTGCTGTTCCTGGAACGATGCTGCTGAGCGATACCCACTGGCCCCCTCAGCCTTGTGTGCTAAGGAGGTACTTGTTGCGTAGGCGATCCCCTGTTTTGATCAGCAGTAAAGCCAGTAGAAAAGGAGTTTCTGACTTCTAGCAACTCACTGCTATTCGCAAATCTGTCAGTCGTGCTAAGGAGAAAGTAGAGTTGATAGCGAAATGATTCCAATCAAAACAAAGCAAAACAAACTCCTAAGGCCTTTGCAAGAGGAATTTTTAACCTAGATCATATTAATGACCCAAGCTACTGTAACAGAGACTCCTCAGACTGCAATAAACTGTGATGCAGAGATACGGCAGAGCGGCAGCAACCTGAAGGACAAAGTTCTTTAAATGGCTTTGCTGCTGAAGAAAGTACTTGCATTACTACATCCTGAGGTCTGCAGAGGTGGCTCCTGCCTCAGCCTTCCCTTTGGTTACGCAGGATGACACCAGAGCCTCTTCTCCGCTGCAGGAGCTGAAGTACAAGCAGCATCTGTTGGCTGATCCAGGGGTTTGCAGCACACACAGTGGTGGCGCACAGGAGAAGGTGAAAAGTTGATCAGCAAGCAGGTACTTGGAGTCACTCCAAGGGGAGGCAGACTACACCCTCCACTGCAATCTCACACTGCTCCTCTGTCCTCACTGTTTCTTGCTGTGCCACAGAGGTGCCAGCATGGTATGACATGACACTGTTCCTGGCCCTGGGAGACGAAAAAAAAAAGGGCAGGAGAACAATGTGAATAAGTTTATAGAACTTGAAATCCACGTTATCATTAAAAAAATAATTCTAACAGAAACTCTGTATACACAGTAAACATATATACATATATGAAGAAGGGTACAATCTGTAATATTTTGGTAGTACCTGAGAACCAGAAAGTGAAACTAGTTAGAAATAAAAGTAGTATTCAGTCATCTGCTTCTACCAATACATGCCAAAAGGTAAAGCATAATAAAAAGTCAAAAACTGCCTTTTATTTTAAAGATAACTTTATGTAGAATGTATTTGTAAGGAAGGTAAAACTAGGGCAGATTTGCTGGAGAGGAGGGAAAAGGGGCCATAGCCCCTCACTGCTGCACCCTGTATTTTGCTCTGGACTATGTAAGAGGGGAACAATTGTACTGCTGCGGAGATCCCACACCGGCCTCACCAAGCCCCGAGAGTGACTTCCAAACGAATCTGTAATGTCAAGCCTTTATTTTGATATTGAAACACGAGCTGTAGTGTCATGCTGATCACCATGCAATGCATGTCGGGACACAGGAAGGCCCAACTGCCAGTGGAATAGTTATCTATGTACGTAGTGCATTCCCACTGGCTGCAGTAGATTCTGCACCAGGCTTGTCCATCTTGAGCCTATAATGGTTTGGGGTTACTTGTTTTATACTATTGATATTTTAACACAGAAGTAACTCTCTTCTGACTTGTTCCTTCTGTTCATTAACATTAGTAAATGAACAGCGGCAGCATTTTGTATTGTGGCACTCTGCTTCCTCCACTCACTGTCCAACATCTGCATATGTATCTCTTTTGATTTTTCCTTCTGAACATTTTCAAATGAACATGACATTTACTCTTGGGTTTCAGTCCTACCACATCATTGCTTTTCACACCGTAGGCCATACTGTCTCTTAGTGGAATCATCAGGAAACGTGTATTACATATAGAGAACTTCTGAGGTAGAAAGATTGCGCATTGCTGGGCCATGTTTCATGAGGAGACCTGAAGATCTGCAGTGCAATACCATCAAGCACGAGAGCCGCAGAAGTCACTGTTGCAACAAAGAAGAGCAGCACTGACTTTTGTTGCTTACTGCTCCCACCTCTCCTTGCCTGCGGCTTTCAGCTGAACAACTACCTTCTGCCCTCAAATTGTGAAGAGAACTGTGGTAGCTTTACTTCCTGTCAACTGCTGCCTTGCCTTCTGAAGATGGCTGTCCTCTGGCAGTGGGGAAAGATTATTAGTAGTACTATAAATAAGAATGAAGCTGCCCTATAAAAGCTGGTATGCAGCTCAGGCACAGAAAAAGCTCTAAGCTCTTATCGTTACAGAGATCGAACTGATAAGGCTTTGTGCAGGACTTTTTAGCTGAGACGTGAAAGGAACTATATGAGGTGGATGCCTCCAATGGCAGAAGACCAGACGTGGTGATCCAGCAAGGCTCCTTCCATCCTACATGCAGAGAAAGGTGTGACCCGGAGGGTGGGAGGCTGCTCCAACATTAAAGGAAAGACGAAAGGATGTGGTCACAAGAGGACAGTTCTTCTGAATATCTGGTTCTGTGCATAGTGGGTCCAGGCTTGTCTCAGGCTCTGGATGTTGACAAGACATCTTCTCAATACAGTTTGTTATTAGTAGTTGATAAGGCTAGAAATACATCAATCAAACTACGTGCACAACAAGCATCATTGGGTTGACATAGGAGCAGGATGCACCTGATATTTAACACATATACAATTGCTGTTAATGTTAAATTGTTCTGCTCATAGACATAGTCACCCACTTCTGCTGAACCAGGGAGAACTAAGACAATAATGGCTGGTGCAAAACACATGAGGCCAATGCAGGAACATTTCCAAATGGCTTTGCATTTCTCATGCATCTTCAATAGCTGAAGCTGTTCCTAAAACTTACATAAAACCATGAGCAGGGTTGTGCTAGACTCAGAAAGATTTTTGTCTCTTCTTGACAGCAGGTTCTACCTTCCATCCACCACGTCTCTCTCATTCTTACATTGCCTCTTTTTCTGTTACGCAGCATTGCATCTCAGCCTTAACTGCAACTGAGAACCACAGATTATAATGCTAACATCAGTGATGTTCACTGCTAGAAGTCTAAGATAATGATTTTTAAATCTGATAACAGCTAGAGGCCAAACACAGGCATGCCCACAGCACCCAGGCACCACTCGAGGCACTACGACCAACTGCAGACAGGGGGGCTCTTTGGCACTCGCACAAGTTCTACTAGTTCTCTGAAGACAGAACAGCCCACTTTATAATCCAGCCAGCTGAGCACTTGTCATACTCTTCTCCTTGTTTTCTAGCAACTGCAAATTGTCCTAAATATTTTGCTCAAGGTAATTACATGATGTAAGACGAATCTTCTGTAATAAAAGCTTTTACTTGGCATCCCTTTGATCTTCAGTACATTCCTTCAGGACAGAAATGCACAATCTCCTGCAGGAGCTGCTCCATTTATTCCTCCAATTCCTTCATTTACTGTGTGGGATCTTTTTATTAGCCAATGTTAGACCCACTTCAGTATGGATTAGAAATTGGCTATGAGTTAACTCTGGAGGAACATTATGGAGAATGACAACGGTTTTATAGTGTCATATGCAGTCTATTAATTTTTTAGTGCCTGTATCACCACATTCAGAGTTGTATTTACTCTGATTTTTATAGCAAATACAAATACAAGTTAGGAATAGATTTTTTTTGCCAGGTTTGATTTTCTCTTTTCAAAGCAAGGTTGAAAGACAGAAGAATTATACCAAAGCTTATATTAAGAAAATAAGATTGAAAGAGGGTGGAATTAACTTGCAAAGTTGTCAGAAATATTTTGAAGACTAGTTTTCCTAAATCTGCTATACAGGAGTCTTCTTCCTAGTCTCCCATTTTCCAGGGAGCATACCCCTCTCCCCTTGGTTTCCCACAATCCCCCCTCGAGTCGCAGACAGTACACACATGAAATTTCACGTACGTAAGTTATAAAAATTCTTTGAAAGCAGCCCTGTACATTACAGGCTTTTTTGGCTGAGCCATAGCAATGACTAAGCAATGGGAAAAGCCTCCATTCAACGATACTGTAAAGGAAAATGTGGGTGGGGGAACTGGGCTTTCAGGGTCGAAGTCATTCAGCACTTGGGTGCCACTGTCGCAAAGAGGAAAGAGGAGGACTCAGCCACGCGGGCCTGGGATGGGAGGTTTTTCAGATTTCCACTCTGCAGCCGTCCCTCTGGGGCCAGGCAGGCGACGGTGCGAGAGAGAGTGTCATTATTTGACTCAGCATGTTCCTAAGCCACAAAAGAGAAGTGACGTATATAAAAAGCATGTTGCTTACTCTTATCTGATAAGAGGGATATCAAGGAGTTTTCTCCACTGCCTAGACATAAAGGAAGTTCTTCTTTGTCCTTATATTTCACTTTCTCTGTCAGTGTGCCTTTCTTCAAGCAATTATTGTGACCTTACAGCCTCTAACACAAAACTATTCGGTTTTAGAGACATGATATGCAACCATGCGCTACCACATTGCCAAATACCTATGGTTTAGCTTCCCATTCTAACTACTCCACCAACTTTAAAACTGATTTCAGATATATTAGATTTAATTTAGGAATATCTCAGAGCCATCTCGCCTCCCATGAATTTGGTGGGGGTTTGCCTCCACCAAACCCATTGCTGGATCAGCAAATTAATAAAGTCTGCCATATTTCTGTGATGCTTCCAGTAGAAAATGACAATGCTTCACTTACTACTTACTGCCCAAACGGTCTCTGGTATTACGGTACAGCCATTCTTCCACACAGTAGGTTTCACTGTAAAATACAGAATCACAGAATCTTAGAATCATTTTGGTTGGAAGAGACCTTTAAGATCATCAAATCCAACCATTAACCTAGCACTGCCAAGTCCACCATTAAACCGCACTACATCTACACACCTTTTAAATGCCTCCAGGGTTGGCGACCCAACCGCTTCCCTGGGCAGCCTGTTCCAATGCTTGACAACCCCTTCCATGAAGAAATTTTTCCTAATACCCAATCTAAACCTGTCCTGGAGCAACTTGAAGCCATTTCCTCTTGTCCTTTCGCTTGTTACTTGGGAGAAGAGACCAACCCCCACCTCACTACAGCCTCCTTTCAGGTAGTTGTAGAGAGTGGTAAGGTCTCCCCTCAGCCTCCTTTTCTCACGGCTAAACAACCCCAGTTCCCTCACCTGCTCCTCACTGGACTTGTTCTCTAGACCCCTCACCCACTTTGCTACCCTTCTCTGAACATGCTCCAGAATCTCAATGGCTTTCTTGTAGTGAGGGTCCCAAAACTGAACACAGTATTCGAGGTGTGGCCTCACCAGTGCTGAGTACAGCGGGACAATCACCTCCCTAGTCCTGTTGGCCACGCTATTTCTGATACACGCCAGGACGCTGTTGGCCTTCTTGGCCACCTGGGCACACTGCTGGCTCATATTCAGCTGGCTGTCGACCAACACCCCCAGGTCCTTTTCTGCCAGGCAGCTTTCCAGCCACTCTTCCCCAAGCCTGTAGCGTAGCATGGGATTGTTGTCACCCAAGTGCAGGACTCAGCACTTGGCCTTGTTGAACCTCACACCATTGGCCTCGGCCCATCAAAATTCAGCCTGTCCAGACCCCTCTGTAGAGCCATCCTGCCCTCAAGCAGATCAACACCCCCACCCAACCTGGTGTCATCTGCAAACTTACTGAGCGTGCACTCCATCCCCCCGTCCAGATTGTTGATAAAGACATTAAAGAGAACAAGCCCCAGTACTCAGCCCTGGGGAACACCACTTGTGACTGGCCACCAACTGGATTTAACTCCTTTCACCACCACTCTCTGGGCCTGGCCTTCCAGCCAGTTTTTGACCCAGCGAAGCGTACGCCCATCCAAGCCATGAGCAGCCAGTTTCTCCAGGAGAATGCTGTGGGAAACAGTGTCAAAAGCTTTACTAAAGTCTAGGTAGACAACGTCCACAGCCTCTCCCTTGTCCACTAAGTGGGCCACCTTGTCATAGAAGGAGATCAGGCTGGTCAAGCAGGACCTGCCTTTCATAAACCTATGCTGACTGTGCCAGATCACCTGGTTGTCCTGCATGTACCACGTGATGGCACTCAAGATGATCTGCTCTATAATGTTCCCTGGCACCGAGGTCAGACTGACAGGCCTTCACCACAATCAAACTTTTTATGTCCTCTAGCATCATAAATTACCTGTTGCAGTGCAGTACAAGAAGGTTTGTTTTGCTAGGACCACTAACAGCACACAGAACCTGCCAGTCATCAGCAGGGCTCTCCTACTTGGACTCAGTTTGCAAGATCATTAAGTAAACCTAAACATGAAGGGATAACCACAACCTAACATAACAGCTTTGCTTAAATATGAAGCTTGGGATGACTGAAACTCCACAAATCAGTGCTCATCAGGCTTGAGCTTGGTTCAGTGGATTTAAAGTTGCCTTTGTCTGCCATTATATTTCTTTCTTTCCTAAAGCAACAGAATCTCAGGACTGTCCAGGCTAGTAACATGCTGATTGCTGAGCCTTATGATTATCTCACTCTTTTGTTACTCGGATTCTATCTCCAGAAGCAGTACTGTTTTAAGACCTGGTTGCTGCATGAGATCTGTAATTATGACAAGTTTATGAAAAAAACAAAAGATGAAAATTGAAATGGTTGTTCACTACACAGGTATGATTCTACTGTGGAGTTGTAGGGTCTCATTATGTGTGGCCATATAGATCAGAACCAGTATCTGGAAGTGACTCCCAGAGACATAGCTATATCCAGAATGCCGTTATACATACTCTTGTCTAGCAAATCACCAAGGACAAAGAAAAATGCAACGTTAGTCTATTATAGGTGCAGCATTCTGGTTAATATGATAAAATATTAAAGCCACCGTACAATGTGGCTGTACGATGACAGGAGCCAATGCTCTCTATGTTGTCCCTTCCAGCCCTGCGTTTCTGAAAATACAGGGACAGTCATAGTCTGCATTAACTGAAGGTCTTGAGTAGTCTTGAAGTTGTCTGGTCAATGCAACCAATCTGCAGTGGTATCTTTGCAACCACTTAATGAGGACACAGCTAATAGAGTTGTACTCCACATCCAAGGGGAAAGCTTCCAACCTATCAACCAAATAAAGATGCATAAAACGAAGGCTGACAGGGTTAGCACAATCACTTACAGTAGCTGAGCTCAAAGAAGCTTCTCAAAAGAACTCACAGTTGAAACACTGACAATAAAAAGCAGAAGCAGACATTATCACCAGCCTGCTCCTTGACTATCAACACTTCCAACAGCATAGTCAAAAACTGGACTGAGAATACAATGTACATTCATCCAAGTTACTAGTTAATAACCTACAGAGGAGCCAAAGGTTCAGCTAAGGTAAAAAGGAGCAGAGCTAAGTACTCTCTTCTTGTAAAGAATACCACTATCAGAAGTAATCTCTCCAATTTCTCAGCAGCCTC
Source organism: Burhinus oedicnemus (assembly GCA_008921705.1). NCBI lineage: Eukaryota > Metazoa > Chordata > Aves > Charadriiformes > Burhinidae > Burhinus > Burhinus oedicnemus. The sequence continues at coordinate 1,830,403 of VFFE01007182.1, forward strand.
ACAGAGGTGTTGAACAACAGATACAAAAAAATTTTTGCAAAGCTTCACATGAACGGGATGGGGGGAGGGCAAGATAAAAATAAGTATTGGTCACCATATGGTTTCTCAAACAAAGGATGCTGCTGATTTCCATTAATGAACCTTAGCTAAAAATTAACACAACTTCTAAATAAAACCTGTTGATATTCCCCCTACTTCACAGTCCAGCTGAGCTGCTTATCTAAAATTATTTCAAGAGATGTCCATCAAACTAAATAAAAAATAATAAATCGCACTACCTTTTCTTCAAGAAATTAAATTTTAGACTATGTGGTAGAAGAAAGTATTCATTTTCTTACTTATTTCAGTTCTCATTTTTCAGGATTTCAGTTCTGTCAGGTGTGATTAGCTATTCTTTTCACCAGGAGAGATGTTCTGTGTGCATACATGAGAGCATGAGTGTGTTATGTGTATGTACACATACACCTATAAAATACATTCCTTTAAGTTATCCATCTCCCGAAAGATTAAAAATAGCTTAATCACATAAACAGGGTACACTGAATAATTGTTTGTATACAGCAAACACACTTAAGTATGTCAGGTAGAGCTGAAATGCTCATTTTGAAAGAACAAGAAATAAGTGACCCAACTTGACTGCCCAGATTCACCCACCAGACAGAAACATACAGATCCATTTTATACGATGTTAGCAAATTACACAGGCTGGCATTCTAGATAAAGATGACACCAAACTGAAGTCCAAACACTGTGAAGATTTTGTATAGCATCTCCAAAGCCATCTGAAATCTTCAGACTTCCAAGGGCAAAAATTTAATTTGAAAGAAACTTGAGCATCTCTTTATTCACCACAGTGAAGGTGTCCAAGTGACTTTAACTGCCTTCTACTTATTCCACACAGTAACCTCTTAATGGTAATACCACAGTGTTGATAACCATTTACTAATGATAATACATAAGAGCCAAACCATTTATTAATGATAATACATAAAAGCCATTTAAAGTCATTTTTTTCCTCCTTGTGATGAAATACTAGGAACAGTGATTTTGAAATCAACTGATTCCAAGAGCTGGCAGTCCAGTAAGTCCCTAGTGCCTGCAAAGAGCCTTGCCGAGAACAGTGCAGCTCAGTGAGAGTGACAGAAACTGGGCTTGGGCTGAAGGCAACTAATATAAAAAAAGGAGTATACTCAAGAAGAATACCTTTAAATACCTCTAACTTCAGTGGCAGTCATTTAGAAAGAAAGCAACTGTGGAAGTCCCCATAAGAGAATATTCCTTACCAGCATTTGCTAGAAAAAAATCCCTTCGCTAATGCACATCTTTTAAATATTAAATAAATTTCCTCAAAAGCAGCATATACAGTTACTTACAACAGGCATCAATTTTGAAGGAAATTATGAGAGTCTGCCTTATGTCTTAATTCTGCTGGCTTTACATTTTCTTAAGTATGCACTTTTGTTTGGATTTCACACAAAACAAACGTACTTCTGCATTCTCAAGAGAATTCTCAGGTCTCAGTATCACATCTCCTTTGAAGGTGTTGCATTAAAAAGCAAAACTAATCTTGAGCCTAGCTGCTGCAGAATGTAATTGAATGTCTTTAGCTGCCACAAGCATTGGACCACCGCTGCAAAGCGGTAGCATCCCTTGGGACTCTCCAGAATTTAGTCCCTGATCTTTCAGTACTGCTTCCATCTGGAGAATGGGAATGGTATGTGGATCCACCTCTCCCAGGGCAACGCAAGTCCCTGCAACTTTCACCCCCAGTGGATGTACTCTCTACAATGGTGTTAAAATATCTGGTACTGGTTCCAAGTAAATATAAAGCAAATTCAGCTGGCTTAAATGCTAAAATGAGCTTTCACTCACAGCTGTTGCAGAAACCAAGCTAAGAATGTTAAAGTGGCAGTTCACAGACATCAGGGGGAACTAACCAACAAACATCCCTTGGAGCCATAAAGTAAGTAGGATAAATACATTTAAGTTCTGAAAAGAAGTCTTGTCCTATTTCTCCAGCATGGTACAGAAGAGCTTCAGATGGATTGGAGAGATTTGTTGCTGTAAGAAACAGGAAAAAAATGCAGAATCTTTGTTTACTTAGGTCTGTGGTTTCTAAGTACCTACTTTTTACTACGTTCATTGCTTGACTCAAAGTGAAAATGGGAATTCACCCTTTTCTCTTTTTTTCCTGTCCAATGTGCAGATGGGGCATATTTTCGTTCACTCCATCAATCCCTGCCCCCTACGCACAAACTCACATACATGCACCTAGCCAATGGAAAAGAAAAAAGGGTTACTCATTAATCCATTCTACAAAGCTTTCCAAACTGAAATGGGTGGGTTTTACATCTCCAGCAAGGAGCAATATATAGGTAGGTACAGAGCATACCTGAGCACAGCTCAAACTGAAGTGTTCATCTTGAATAGCACAACTTTGCTCCTGGCACATTTTAAAAAAAAACTCATCAGTATGGAGAGGATGATTATTTTCTGCATGCTTTTCTTCTGTTCCAGTATGGCGCTGACTGCAGCTCCACACAAAATAGTGAAATACAAACAGCTTTTGAAGACAATTAGACGGTTAGAAACCACAGTGAAAGACAAGGTAAGCAAAGTATTTGTCGTAACATTGAAATTATTTTCAAGCATTATTTATTGCTCAGAATATATCTTATGAGGGACATCACTTTCAGATGTTAAACTTTTCTAACTTGGATTTGTTTCATTGTAGGATGTTGAATTGCTGCACACACCAGAAAACCCTGTGGTGAGACCGCTTTAACATTTCTTTCTATCAGTTTGATTTTGTACTGGTTTATTCCATTGATAAATGGCACACGTCTTCTTCACATGTCTGACCTAGTACTCTTAATGCAAACTAGACTGAAAAAGAAAATACTTTTATATAAGTTCCTTACTTCTGGATTTTTAATAGCAGAAGTGTTTATATTATGTAATCTTAATTACTATTTTGCTATTGTGTGTGTATTCTAACACACCCACAGATGCAAATTTGTATGCATTCCGTTTACTCAAGAAATGGTGCTAAGAGTGAGGATTCATACAAGATCCAGATGAGCAGCAGTGCTTGTGGGGATGCAGGTTTTGGGGCGTGGAAGCGACTCCAGCTGCCATGAGCTCTGGCCACACTGGGAGCATAGCTGAGCCGAACCCAAAGGGACCCCCCTTTCCTTCCCACTGAAGCTAAATGCCAAGAGCGGCACTGTAAAACCGTATTACAAAGCGGTTCCTCCCATATGTAGTCACACTGGTTTCTCCGAGACTATGTGCAAGGGTTGTGCTAGCAAGGGGAAGCTAAAACTGCATTCTGCAAGTATTCTCTTTGGATTATAACTAGTTAAAACTACAAGAACAGGTCCCTGTGAATCCCTTTTTAATACAGATATTTATTTACACATTATTTAATGCTGATATTTTGCGTGTTCCAAGGTCAGGAACTTCTTATCTGTAGTAAATTACACCAGAGTCACAGAAAGCGTGTGCATACTTGAAAGTGGCAGGATGCACTGTTTACTGTGAAATTAAATGCTAATAATAGTAACAACGTCTTAAAAGTTTCGACTGTAAATGCATCCTGCTTTCTTCTGATAACCCCCAATATGCAAAAAAGGTCTAGAGCTAGCCATGGTATAACATTATACTTCTCCGGTTATCAGCTGTCTTAAATTTACCCGTAATTTTGATTTTTGAGCCCTGACAACTATTTCAGAAAGCAAACAATTTTGATCTATGTATAGAAAATGATCATTTAGCACAGTTTTTTGAAAAACGTCCAGAGCGTAAAGCTATTTACTCAGGACTGTAAACTCTCTTGCAAAACAATGACAAGAAAAAAGGAAAAAAACTCACCTCATTTCACACAGGTTTTGTTAGCCTCCTCCTAGGCTTTACAGTTGGGTGCATTTTTTAGTTGCCAAAAACATACAGAAACATGACCAAAACAGATACATTCCTTCTCATTGCTAGAAACAACTGCAGTGCAAAAACCTAATACACTCTAACTAATTGCTGGGTTTTTTTCATTAAAGCGCTTTCTAACTTGTGGTGTCAAAGTGAAAAGGAGGAGATGATTAGCTGTCATGTTACTGCAGTGTTTGCCACTACCTCCGAAACAAAGCAAATGCAACTAATGACTAATCGCTTAATCAGTTGTTTGGTTTTTTTTTTTCTCTCAAAAAACATGGTCACCTCAGGAAGGAAGACAACAGTTCATCTGCAGCTTAGGGCTTTACAGTCTGATTCTGGGAGGTCCCAAGTACCTCTGCTGAAAACTAGAGGGGACAGAGAATTCACATATTTAGATGGTACTAAGTTGATACAGATTCAACCTCTGATGAAAAACTTAAGATGCTTGTGTGCTAACAGTAGTTACCACCAGCAACCACATTAACAAACTTTTCATCCTACAGGATGAAATTTGCATTTACTGAATTGTCCAAATACTAAGATATGAATTACAGTGTGCCAAAGCTGCACTCAGGGTGATTAGATGCAATCATACCCTAACAAAACTGGATTTAATAAAAAGTACTTCACGTAACTGTATTTCCAATATGAAATTATTGCTCCTATGATAACCTGCTTATGCCAGATTTACATTTGGCCTTGAATATTCAGGAAGAAGGCTACCTTTCATAACATTCAAAATTCAGTGGTTTATCACTATTTGTTTTGACTTCCTTGAGGTTTCTGTGAGTGGACTGAGTGTTAGCCCCAATTCAATCCCACACAATTTCCTTGTACACTCAACAATGAAGTATCTTTTTTTTTAAAAAAAAGGAGGTGAGAAGTTTAAAAGATCAGAGGACATCAACTCAAGGAAAAAGATGCTGAGGCTGAAAAAGTAGTCTTAAGGCTGAACTGATTCAAGAACAGAGGGAAAATAAGATCTATTGCTGGTGACTGACACCGCAGCTGAAGCCAGTTACACAACGCTGATCTACATCGGATCAGCATCTAACCCCGCTGATCGCTACTTCAGGAAGTGAAGGCTTTTCAGGCTAATCTGTAAAGTTAGAGTCAGATGCAGAGTACTGCTGCAAATCGCCTCCAATACGAATATTTTACATGTTTGCCTAGCCCCCCTCAGACATCACCAGTGGTCTCTGCTTTCTAATGCCTCTTCATCGAAGTGCTTAACCCATCAGAACATACCAAAACCCACAATCCTTGTGGTCCTCTGACTGTTGGACTGCCTACAGCTAACTGTTAACTCAGCAAAAAAAAAAAAAAAAAAAAAAAAAAAAAAAAAAAAAAAAAAAAAAAAAAAGGCAGCACATATGAGAAATGCTGGTTTCTCAGCTCATCACGGATGAGACAAAATGTTTTCAGTTTCAGCTGGAAAATTGATCTCTTTAAAAACGAGTGTTTTTTTTCCAGTAAGCAAGACTGGTTACGGTAAGAAGCTTGAAACAAACATAAATGTGTGGTTTTTAAGGAAAATAAAATGTTATATCTAACAAATATAAGATGTTGCTACTAAAATTTGCTATAAGCAACATACTTGAAGGTTACCGTGTCCTTGCCAAAGCAGCAAACTGCAGTGGCATCTAATAAACCAGATGAGACTCAGCTTTGGTAGCAGTTGGTATGCAAAATAGGGACGATGGCTTTGGAGCCTTTCTAATATGCGTAATCAGCAGTTCTAAATGTTTCCTTCTTTGGAAAACAGAAAGCAAGTTAGAAATTGTCTTCAGTAAACCCTGCTTTTCTTTCTCTGTTGACTATAGGTTAGTTTTGGTGATATTTTCCATAGTTGTGCCCCTAGCAAAGGAAAACAGCTGCTGCACAGGAAAGGAGATTCTGGAGAACTTGTAGTCTTTCTGTTAGCATCAGTAAAATTAATATGCTGCTGCACCATGAAAGGAAAATGGCAGATTGTTTTAATTCCAGAGAAGCAGTAGCAGCAGGAAATTTAGATCATCAAAACACATGGCTTCAAGTTAGATACAGTTGCTGCTTACTGGCCTTGACTTAGGTTTAACGTGCACCTGACTTTAAAGCAACACAGTAAGACAATTCAAGCCAGGAGCCTGACTCCTTATCCTGCCTCTCCATCCTCACACCCTCCCTTCCCTTCAGCAAGGTAACTAGCTTACTTCATCACCTTCAATTCCCGTGCTATCAAGTGAGAACATTTCAATAGTATCTGAAAATATGCATTTGTACATAAATTCTAAGTATCACTATTAAGTAGGCAATACTAGAAATGGCATAAAAATTAGGAAGAAAACACTATATTCCCATATGTAGCACTGAGGAACAGTCCAGAGTGATATTCATATTTTTTTAAAAAGAAAACACTCATACCCGTGCTTGTGAAAATTTACTACATGTAACATGACCTACTCTTCATTAGCATTTTCTTTTAATTGCTGTCATGATTAATATCCAAGTGGACATTTTAGGCATTTACTTTATGAGGAAATATTTAAGCAATTATCAAAGAACAGGCAGAGTAAAGGTTAAGGATCTCTGGTATATCTAAAACTAACTTAAAAAAAAAGTACAGTTGAATCTTCTCAATTAATATCCTGGATATTTACTTTTACACATGGACCACAACCTAACACATGCAGGAAAAAATGCTGCAACTTTTGTTTTAAAACTGTTCCTTCTCTTCCTACCCTAGGATGAATGCACGTTCACAGCTGTGGCCTGCTTCCAGAAGGGCACACTGAAATTACAACCAGAAAACAGACAAGTAAATTCTACATTCACCCAAACCATTAAAGTCTTGAAAAACTTCCCCTTCAGCAACCCTGGCAAGGTAGGATTTCCTCACAATGCTCATAATTGTGATCACTGCTTCTCATTTTCTATAGCAGACACCACCTGCAAGGGTGGAATTGTAGAAAGTAAACTTGTTAGAGAAACTGATCTGCTTTCATTACTTTGGAAATGAAAAATCTCCAATTTTCTGCCCATGTGGGAGAGATGTTCACTCTGATCCTATCAGTCAATTGCATGTATCTCTGGCAACCATGCAACGTGCCAGACAAAAGCACAGGGATTACTGCAAAACATGTGAACAAAAGGTGACGTTACTATATTCTTGCCCTTTCTCAAATAGCCTGTGTCTCGGCTTTTCCATTTGTAAAAGGCTTTGATTACAACTCTCTTGATTTTTGAGTATGAAATCTTGAAGTATTGTTTATGATTCCGATGCGCTGTTTAAAAATGGCATGATTTTCTTTTGTCTTCCAGCATTGTGAGTCTTCATGTGAATCTTATGAGAAAAAAAACCCCAAAGAGTTTTTGAAAAGCTTTGCAAATCTAATCAGAAAGGTAATCAGAGTTGATTCCTCCTGGGTGCTTTTTGATATTTTGCAAACAATTACAGATTTCTTTATTTTACACTATTTCTAACAACATGTTGTTTTTACAGTTACTCATGGGCGAATATACGACACACCAGAGCTGAAGGCTACCGAAAATCCAGTATTTAAAGCAGACACTATGTTATTTAAGACAACATGAAAAATGTAAATATTTTCTATTGCTACTATGCTATGCTGTGTGTGTGGTAAGTGAAAGCTTCTCCCAAAATATTAAGAAGTCTTATTTGGATGGCTATTCATAAGATAGATGATGTTTTGAAAGTGATCCTAGACTCACTTTACAGTGAAAGTTAAATTGTAATTTTGCAAAAATAGGTTCTCTTAAGGGACTTAACTATCACCTTCTGCTGAACTAGAAATACACAAGATGGCTACTCCGGTATTTGTGCTTCGATCTTAAATGAATCTCATCCAGAGAGGTCTGAAACTTTTTAAAGAAAATTAACAAAAAAATTATCAGAGGCTTTGAAGTCTCAAAAGGTACCTACTTGCACCGATCTCCTTATCTACAATAATACCACACACACAATTCTATTTGTAAGTTCTTAGACTGTATCTTAGCTACCTATGAACAAATATCCTGCATTTAACTGTCATATAAATACTGGAAAAACATTTACAAGTCATGCTGCATAGCATGGGGCTGACCTGTCTCCGTGTTGAAGTTAATGGCACTTTTCCTATGGATTTCAATAAGGAGAGGAATAACCCACATACCCTGAGTGGAGACACAGTATTCTGTGGGGAAAAACACGTTTCAGAAGATGGAATTCCACCCAGACTCCCTCAGCTTAATGTGATAAATACAATAGAGGCATGACTGGCTGGTATGACCAGCCACTGCAAAAGGTCCAACAAATACAGTAACTGAGAATTATTCAGAGTGAAGCAGCTCAAATGCATATTGCTTTCTCAGAAGATAGTATTTTACACTGACATTCATGTACCATTAACATTATTCCTTCTCTCTACTCTTGATTCATTTTAATGGTTTAAGTTTTAATTGCAATTTTTTCTTTAAAAACTATCAAGTTTTTTGTTACGTGGAAACCTTCCTGTACAGCTTCTGAATCCTGAATGTTTCTGTGGAATTATGGCCAGAGATACCACTGAAACTTTTTAAAATAAAAGTGAGTATCATAGCACTTAAAACTAGTTACTAGCAGCTTAGTTTTATACCACCATATTTTGCTTGCAATGATTCCGTAATCTAGACTCTTCCATTTGAGAAGTAACTATTAATTTACCCCAAGACAGGTATCAGCCCCACATAAGGAAACTGATCTTCGAAAACAGTGTAAAGTCTTCCAGTAAAAAGCAACCTTTCATCTAATTTTCTCACTACTTAGTAGAAATATGGTACAGAGAGGAAACTGGAAAACTACATCTAGTGTTACGATGGAAAATGACAAGCTTAGTTAACTCCAAAAATAATGAGGTAGTATTAAAAATATTTCCATTCCTACTAATGTCAGCCTAAAGGAAAACTAATACAAAAAGGTTTTTTGCCTCTGCATCTTCGCTGTCCTGAAACGTGAACCTCTTCAAAAACCCGTGGCAGAGGAGTAAGGAGGATCCTCAGGGCAACAACGAACCAAGTTTCCACAGTGAACCCTCCTTGTTTCTGATGATGACCATTTTGATTTAGATCACCTTTTTTTTTTTTCTTTTTCTTTTGTTTCAAAAACCACTTTCCTCTGAGTAATGTTCTATCTCATACCTCAATGTTTCCACATTACTGCATGAGAATTAACATTCTAAAGCTGAACTACCACTCGTATGTAAGTAATGGAGCTACTAAGTTTAAAATGGTGTTCTGCACCTTTTATACCTGTTTCTCTGACTTTGCTACCCATAAAGTCCCTTAATCACCAATTGGTAAGCAATATGCAAAGCTGCTGCTGAGACTGCAATGGATTTTAAAGTTACAGAAATCGAGAAAGTCAAGGTAAAACTTGATTTCGGATTTGGATAGAAACAACTGGGAAAAGATTAAAGCAAGTCCTGCAAACGCAGAGTACCTGCTGATGTTTCCACAACGTTACACATAAATTTTTATGGAGGAGTTTAACTGAATGCCTTTATGGTGAACTAAGTGCTTTTTTTGGTGAGTCCTAGAAGGCTAACCAATAAACCAAGCACTTTTCATTCACTTCCATGGAATATTTGCATGTGCGGAGTTTTGGGGAAAGAACTTTATTTTTGTACAAAGACTAGAGTATGTATTTTCTGATTTGTAAATGTCTTTTCCAGTAATTTGCTAAGTGCACTCAAATCAATATTCTGAAAGAGCCTGTTAAAATTCTTGTTGTGCAGATGAAATGTAATTAGGGTGCCCCAACAGAGGGAACATTGTACATTACATATTTATTAGTAATCATTATAAAGCATGGAGAAGTAACTTTTGTACCGCGGATGGATATTTTACAACAGAAAAGCAATTTCCTAACCAGGATGTCATAAGCTAACTAGTTACTCCTGCCTACACTGGAACAATTTCTGGGTTTTGTACATGAGGCAGCACGTAATGCAGTAAGTAATGTAGCTATTTCTGTTTAGTGACTTGCTCCACTGTTTTTAAACTATGGATCTTATGACATCAAGCATTGTGCTAAAGGGGTTTTTTTTGTTTTAAACGTAATATACTCATTTGTTAATTGAGGTTATTTCTTGTACCTGCAGAACAACCTAATTCAAAATGCTCATTCATAAGATTCAAAAAACTAGTGAGAAATTGTAACAAATGTAACTTAGAGGGTTACTTGTTCCAAGACCTTGCAGAAAACTGTATTTATTGGACAATCCAGTCCAGATATGTATGGGGAATATTAATGACAAAATCATCCCAGCTGATTTTAGTTAACGCCACACTTCAGGGCGGTGTCAGCACGATCACTGTGGGCAACTTTGTACACTTCAAATACAGTTTGACTTACGCGATGCTGAAGCCTCGTGCTAACTCTTTGATTAGTCAGAGTTAAGAAAGGTTGAGTGTATTATTCAGGGTGTGTTACTTAAATCCCAAATAAAGAACAGGAGATCAGTGAAGGACAGATTAGTCTTCAAGAAGACATCACCTTGTTCTTCAACAACGTTCTCAGGAGCAAAATTGAAGATGCCCCAGGAAGAATTTGTGACCCTAGGAAGGACTGGTTATAACAATTTCAGATGTGTACACAATCTTCACTTATTTTTACTTGTAAGATGAACTCTCTTTGTACTAACTGCACTCGCTGCAGCAACAATGTATGTTTTGTTGACAGAGTACATAGAGTACGCCATAAAAGCTCATTACCTCCCAGGGAGGCTTTATAATATATTTATGATTTTAGTCATAAGTGCCCTTTGCAGGCACTTCAAGATGTGTTTTAGCATGGTATATACAATTCTGTATAATATTTACTTTTCCTGAGAAGATTCTTTATTTTTATACCAATTGACTCATCTAATTTAATTATTTATTGCATTTCTGTGAATGGAATGTTCATACTAAGGACTATGTAGTCTGATTTATTTATACGCCTGTGATATTAAATGATTTTAGCTAATACGATTTTCTCGTTTTTCTTTAAAACCTTCTGACCATTCCTACCCTGACAGTGGCCCATAAGACCCCTCAGTGAACTTTATTCTTTATTAGCCTAGACTGTCATAGATTTTGCCAGATCAGATCAGGCACATGGTACACAAAGTTTATCTTCCCCCTGTTCTTATGTAAGTGCTAAGAAGGGGTCGTTAATTTTTCATTGTTCCCATCTCGTTTGAAAATATTTTTAAAAATTGGCTTTTTAGGCTCAATAAATTCCTTTTGGCAAACTCACAGCAAGTTCAATCATGTCACCTAGATGTCTTTCGACTGACATGAATCAGGTAACTTCATGTTTTGAGTCCACACAGAATAAAGTCAAACACCTGAAAACATAACTCTAGAAGTAACAATTATCCAGTCTGTTTTTCACCGTTCACTCCTCATCTTACTTTTCTCATACTTTGAAATGTCAATCCTTTTTCACATCCTAATTTGATACAAAGTGTTGAAGTTCTCAGAAAATGAGTATTTTCAGCTATTATGCTTTATAAGGGTAGCTATGTTTTATCTTTTCTAAAAATGCCCTTTCCCTAGAAAGTTACAAAAATGGACCTTGTTCCAACAAACACAAAGCTCTAACAAAAACAAAGACTAAACAGTTGAACAGTTATTCCTTCCCTTTTCATCTGTTCAGAAAACACTGACTCAAACAGTCTATCCTTCCATTATGTTTGCTGTCATCACACATCTGCATTTGTTGGGTCTGATTTTCTGTTAAAAAAGAAAAAAACCTTCAGAAACAAATAAAAACAAAGAGGAAGTGTCATAAACCACTGGAGACCTCAGGCATAAACTGCTCCTATGTCCAGGACAGAGGCTGATGTGCAGGACAGTGCCACTACGATCTCTCTCGTACAAGACAAGAAGTCCTTCTCTGCCCAGTAGGTATCTTCCTCTCAAAAAAAGGGCCAGCAGACTGGTTCCCGATGAGCTGGATGCGCTAGTTGCCTCCTGTTGGTTCCCAGATAGTTCAGTGGTGGCAGACACCTGAATCTGCAGCCCAGATCACCCTGTAAAAGCATTTGGAGGGACGAGCAAAAGGACAGGGTCTAATACAAGCAATCCCTCCTACCTTTACACTCAAGAAACCAGTGGGAGTCAGGTATGCTGGGATTCACCCAGAATTAACTATTAGTCAAACCTGAGCCATCTGTCCACTCAATGAAGAGAAGCAGACATACTCAGGAACAAGGCATCCCACTCCAAACCAGGTACGTAATATAGCTGACTGGAAAAAACCATAGGACACCTATGTATTACTAGATACGACGAATCTCACTCAAACTACCTAGGATTTAGATGAAAGCCAAAATATTCAGAATAGTTTCTGTGGTGGATGCAGTGTCTCCCGTTGCACATTTGCTAAATACACTATAGCTTCTCTTTCCTGGTATAACATACGTAATATTGCACATATACACTGCTTTTATTTCTTGCTGCCATTTTTCAGTACTTCCACCTACAGCTACAACCACATTAGAAAATACAGGAAAGACTATATTTGGAGTAGACATTTCTCTGCTTTTACAGTCTAAGGAAACTGAAAAATAAGTACAGTTTAAATATGTAAGTATGATTTCAGAAATATTATTACTGGCTGATCTAACAGTGTCTCTGCTGTCTGCAACTGATAGCGTGTTGTGTCAAGTGTCAAGTGATCTTGATACTGCCCTGTGGGAAGCAAATAGACCCTGAAGCCCTGTGGCCAGGTTACTTTGTCTTCCTAAGTACATGATTCATGGTGTAGACATATTCTTGTAACTCCAATTATAATGCTATAGGCTCCACAGGACCCCAGTGAAGCCAAAACAGATCGCACAGAAGCTTTAACAGAAGGCTTTAGGCTTCTGGTACATTCAGAAGTATTTGCTGGAGCACAGCACGTTTTGCATTGTATGGATATGTGCTGGTGCAATAGAGAACTACAAAGCCCCCAAACCAAAGACAATTGTGCTAACACTAGAATAACTCGACTATTTAACTCTGCTGTGAAGTCTAGGCACAGTTTTGCCCACATTGACCTAGACAGCTGGACAGATGTAAAAGAACTCCCTTTCAGAGTTGGAACATCTCAAATATGTTGGTTTGTACTGCATAGAAATGCCATGCTCTCTCAATAAGCTTTTTTTTACATCCCCTGTATGCTGTCCCAACAGATGTGGGGGGCGGGGAACAAAACGAAACTGTCCTCAGTGTTCTTTGCTTTGCATTTGCGCTGATGATCCACGTTGTAAAAGGAGCAAAGGTGAAACAGAACATTTCCTATTCAAACATCTTCTTTGTCCAAGCTAATGATCTAAATTGCTGTACTGCCACCTGTTGATAAGTGTATGGAAATTCAAAACAGTTCCAGATACAAAATAGATAAGCTGAAAGAATCATTCTCATGACAGTATGCTTTGAGATACACTACAGGTATAATAACTAACTTCTTTACTTCCTATTTAGTTTTCCCTTTTCCTGCTTAGACAGTTGAAGAATTCCCAATATTGTTTTCTTGTTCAATTGTATTACTGCTGTAACATCATGAAGTTTATGTTCAAAAAACCCACAATGAAGGCACCTGAAAAATTACTCAAAAAAGTTTCTACTTTCTAGGCTTCAGAGATGTTAAGAACCCAAAAGACAGGGCATTACTCATGTAGAATAATTTGTTTATTTCTGATGGAAGCTTTGTTTCTCTGTTCTCGTATCTCACGTTTCTACATTTATATATCACAGGACTCCATCACTTCAGCATCTTTCTTGCATACCTTTTCCACCACTCTTGAACAGACTGGAACAGCAGCGACAACTTAGAGAGGATGAAGGGCTTACATGGTAGCTAAAAGTTCTGAAGGAATTAGAGAGGATGAAGACTGAAAGTATGGCAATACAGAGTCACTCAGAAAATCAAAACCTAGTTTAAAATTAAGGTAAGACAATACCTCAAATCATGAATAACATGCCCAGGTCAAGGCATACTACCTCTATACAGATGTTCTGAGGCTAAGTTAAGGTCTCTCTATTTCCTTCTGGACAAGAGCATCTTCCCTGGGTTTAACACATTTTAGCTTGTGTATGCTGATTTCACATCATTAGCTTGCTTATTTTTCCAAAGAATCACCTTCAAAATAGAATTGGATCAAACCTGGCTCTCAGGTCATGCCCCTTGGTGTTTATCCTGACACTGGCTTGTAGCCCCAAGAAGTAAAGAAGTTCGCAGTGAAGCTGACAGGGATAGCAGCTACTTGTAGCATCATCCTTGGGCAGTAATGTTCCCAGGTATAACAAAATACCCGAGACAATAACCTTTAATGAATATCCCCCAAAAATTCTTCTGGAGCAATGCTGATTATGATAAAGATTTATATGCTATGGCAAGAGAATACAGATGGAGTCCTCAAAACTCATTGGTGGTACTAACTTTCCAACAGAAAACTATTCATCTGTACACAGTAAACTGAGATCATCCAGAACATCTCTCTATATCATCTGTCTATTCAACTTAAGACAATCCCCTTAAATCAGGGACCTGATAAGGTACGCAGTTAATACATTTCCTGTTGTTACTGCTGTCATTAGAAGGGAATAAGATTCCTACTTCTGAATGTACGTAACACCAAACATCCACCACACCCTGTCTTTAGGCACCTTGCCATCTTTATGTCCAGCAATCTTCCCTGTGATTGCTTGCTCAAATACAGTATCATAGTGATGTTTTCTGTTCTCTGTTCTTAATTCCTAACATTCAACTTGATTTTCTGACTGTTCCTGAGCCACGAGCTGACAATTTTGTGTAAGTATTAGGATACCCAACAGTGTCATTCATGTGTGGTTATGTCCAACTTGGAGCCCGCTGTTTTACATGTAAACTTAGGATTTCCCCTGCACACATGCATACACGTGACTACCTCTATCGACACTGAATTTCACCATTCTTCTGCCCAGTGAGTCTTTTTTTCCAGAACTTCCTTGTCCTCACTACCATCAGCAATCTTTCTCCAAATAATCTGTTACACAAATTGCATTACAACGAGTTCAGTCTTCTGTTTGTTATCTTTCAACCAATTAGTTTCCCATGAAATTACTCTCCTTTTAAGTCTACTGATGCCTAGAGTTATTATCCTTCAGGGAGGGACTTTGTCAGTTTTGGAAATCCCCACAACTATGGAAGCCAAATCACCTTTATCCATATGACTGTTAATCCTTTCAAACATTTCCAATATACTTTGTAAGGCAGGATTTTTCTTTCCAAAAGCCACAGTGACTCTTCTTAAGCAGATTACATTTATTCAGGTACCCACTAATTTGTTTTTCTCTCATATTGTCTATTAGTTTTCACAGTTTCCTAAATGCCCTGTGGAACCTCTTTAAAACGTCAGCTTCCCATTCATCGCTGTCCAGTTCTCAGCTATTGTGGTAGTTTAGAGTGAGAGGTTATGTACGCCAGTTAGCAATTCAGCTAATTCGGAACTCCTGGGCAAATACCGACAGCAGCCTGCTACTGTTTGGTTTAAAACATTGTTCCACAAACCCTTTTTTTTTAGCCACTTCAGGTCCTGAGAGATCTTTTGATGGTTTACTCATGAAGAAAGCTGCCAACATTCTCCATTTTTTTCCAAACTGAACCTTTTAGTTTCTTCTACACAAATAATTAATTAGCTTGCCTTTGACAGTCTTATTCTCTTTCATCAGTCCTTTCATATTTGATTATCATCTTACAAACAATCTTGGGGCATTTCTTGCTTGTACATTTAAAAGAAGATTTAGTATTAATTTTTGCTAGATGTTACCACAGACTCTGTTTTAGCCTGTAATTTATTTACTAATTTTTTTACTGTATCTACCAGTTTATCATCCTTTTTTCTTCCTTTGAATACATCATCAGTTTTCTGAAGGATGTCAATAGCGTTCCTTACCATGCCAATTAGCCTCTTTAGCTTCTCCTTTCCCTTTGTACAAGGCTCTACAAGTTGGTGCTGTGTTCGTGTTCCCCTTCATTAACTGTCCAACAACCTATCAGGATTTCTCCTGCCCCCTTTAGTTTCCTTGGAAAGAGCTTTCTCATTTTTATTCCTCTTCACCTTTTGAAGATGACCTTATTCTTAAACCCCTCTCTCTACTGTTTCCTGTCCCCTCTCCATGCCTGTTCTCCATCTTTCTTCTTCCCATTCTTTTAATTTCCCACATTTATTCTCCCACTCCAATTCACTTTCTTCCTTCTGTTATGCTTCCTCCAATTTCCTTTCTGTTTTCAAGGATTTTCAGACACTTTCACAGTGCATAGATATCAGCTGTTCAATTCCATTAAAACTGAAAAACAGTTGAACGTAACTTTATAAGGGCTACTAGACATTAGCATTAAACTCCTTATTCATCACAACTGCTGTTTATCAACCAGTGTAAATTCACACAAGATAAAATATAGCTCATGAATCCATGGCAGCTTCTCTTGGCTGAATATCAAAGGATCATCCATGGCAGAACATCCCTACATCAAGGAAGTCAGAATGGTTTTCATTTTTAAGCCACAGAAGTGAGGGGACCACTCACGAATCAGATGTAATGGAAGATACAGTACGTTTCATATCAAGCTTATCACAACAGATTAGACAAATGCTTTAACACCGCGACAGAGTAGCTCCTCCATAATCCCTTAAAAACGTTAAAACAAACGCAGAGACAATGAATGAAAAGGGGTCAAGGCCAGAGCCACTTTATATCAAGACAGGGCTGAATGGAAGATAGGATCTGCAGGGAGTGAAATACAGAAAAACGTATGAGGTTGGCACACCAAATCCAGCATTTCATCAAATCAAGAAGCAAGTCCAAGCTTATGACTGCCTTTATGGATGGCAAGTAAACACACCGATGTAAAGACCAGATCATAGCACAAGAGGGCAGCAGGCAACAGAGAAAGGAAAACAGATCTCCTACTCCTCCTCCCTGTGCTGTGCCAACTTTTAAAAAAATTAATCTCACCAACCCTGAAAGGTAGGGAAATAATATTCGAAAAGGTAACTTCACTAAAAAGAGCTACAATGCTCCCATTTCTGAGAAAGAATTAATGATCAAAAGTTACGAAGTTGACTTTTTCAATGCAAACTAAGATACTTTAGGGTTCGGTGAACTGCTGCTCACAAGGAAGACCCAACATTTACCTGACAATGGCCCAAAATCAGTGAAACAGATCTGATCAGTCCTGAAGATAATTTTCATTGATTGAGAGGATAATGTCTGCACAGACACTATTCATTCCAACAGGTTAAAACCAGGGACAAGGAAGAATATTAATAAAAAAGAGAAAACATTCTTTTATGCATCAGGTGTTTATAAAGCCTACTATTGTTGTGTTTGAGGTCCTTAGAAATAATTAATCTCATTAGTATCATCATTACTCCCCATTTTACCATTGGGGAAATAAGTCGGGCACAAAGTAATTAGATGGCTTTCCCAGAGCTTTAGATGAACTCTGTATCAGAGGCACAGTGTGAAGCAAAATGCTGCTAATGAATCCAGTCCGGTACATTTACCAGACACATATGAAGACACGTAGGCATGACACCCAGCATGCACTCACTCATCCTCCTAACACCTCACCTAGTATCTTATGAATGCTTTTATCAAGAGTGTGAGACACCCCGTTCAGACAATGTGCACTTGTAAATGGTGAGATCTATTTTAAGTTCAGTATTTGTAAGGAAGTAAGCTGTAAGTTTCTACAATGTTTTTCTCCCTCCCACACATATGATCTCTCTCCAAGGCTGCTTAAGAAATGCAGTATATAAAGACATTATTAAGCTGTCTTAGTCAGAGCCCTTGGCTCTGAAACAGAACTGTTTCAGTGTAGGCCACTGGCAGGGCCCTGAAACAGGAACAAAACCAAGACCCTTTTAACGCGACACTTAGCAACTGCTGTTTCCTCTTCCTATATTCATTTCTTTCCCAATCTTAATTTACTCCCTCCTCATTCATTCTTTCACTCTCTTTTTCTTCTACCCTCCTTCTCTCCTTTAGATAAAGCCCGTTTAACAGTGCATGACATTTACAACTCTTATGCATTAACACCATACAGGACAAAGCATTGGCAAATTATGCCCCACCTTATGCCACAGGTCCTTTAATACTGAGAAAAGCACTAAAATTATTCCCAGTTGCCACTGCACTCTCCTTTTATAAAAGGTTGAAAAAGGCACGTTACAGTATGTAACACCTTTGCTGTTGGATACTGAACAGCTAGGAAGAATCCGTATCATTGCTAGCTTCTTAGCTAAATATCGCCTGTTAATCACAAAATGGCAAAAGCCATTCGTATTTTGGAATCCACTGGTGAAAGCTCAGGAACATCAATGCCACGCTGTGACATCAGGAGAAGTATCACTTGAAAACAAATATACATACAAATTACAAATAACAAGCAGAAAAATTTACAGGCTCTTTGCTATCCCTGGAAGAATTTACACTTCCTTAACTAACAGTTTCTAACACGATTTCTCTCTGATAGTGATTATGAGTTGCAGCACAAAGAAAAGGCTCATGTTTGCACGGAAACAGCTGGCCCAGAGTCAGCCCAGAGCTAGAAGATAAGGCAGGGAGCTGATGGGGCAGGAAGAGGTGGGAGGCCTCAGTGGTTTGCACACCTCCCTCGGGGTTATCACTAAACCTGCCCTTGGAGGGGCTGGCTGCTGCAGTGGCCACCCTTCCCACGGCACAGAGCACTCCTGGCACCGTGGAGCACTCGGCTCATTTCTGAAATACGGACTTAGTACCTGCAACTGAACAATAGTGCTGAGCATTCCTCATCGGCTTACTGCCTCTCTTCCTGGTGGACACACCATTTTTGCTTGAACTCTCAGACTCTTCAGGTGTCCCATGTTCTGTTAGGCAGCTGCTACACTCTACTCCCCCCCTACCTTTACAGGAATATTTTTAGACAAACGTACATGATAAAGTTTTGTTTGGTGAGACTAGCTTCAGAAATTCTTGTTCCTTTACCCATCCTCATCCACTCTTTTGCCTCACTCAATCCCAACGCTTCACTGTTGTCTTAGCTGGGCAAGTGTAACTGCAACATTGGAACAGGCTGCCCAGGGAGGTGGTTGAGTCACCATCCCTAAATGCGTTTAACAGTCATGTAGATGTGGTGCTTAGAGACATGGTTTAGTGGCAGACCTGGTAGAGTAGGGTTAATGGTTGGACTAGATGATCTTAAAGGTCTTTTCCAACCTAAACGATTCTATGATTTTAACTGCTCTTCAAACCTGAAATGATTCAGGTAAAAAACAGCCTTGGCCCCCTCTGGCAAAAATATTTGGCAGGGGTTCTTCTTTTCTTTGACCGATTCTTTCCCTTATCTGGTTTCCACCATGGCCCTAAAAGAGCTCAACAAATACCAGGTTTGTTATTTGTAGGTTTTTTTAGGCACTGAAGAACAAAGTACCTATTGCCTCAAGTTCCTTTTCCACCTATGTTTCACTGGGGCAGGGCTGGCTTAAATCATTCCCACTTCTGCACCCTACCAGTCCCAAACAGTTGCTTTTTTTTTTTTTTTTTTGGGGGGGGGGGGAGTTAGGGGAGGGAGATGAGGCAAGTTATATTTAGTCTGGGTCAGTTCTCTGACCCAGACACATGCACTGCACCACCACACGAACTTGCACAATGACATGAACCAGCACAACAGCAGAAGCAGCCAGAGGACGGGAACAAGAATCAAGCATCAGGAGAAAGATAAGCCCAGTCAGCTCAAGGAGCTCCAACTGTGGCAAGATCACTGCCCTGGCCCAACACCCATGGCACCTACACCAGGTTGGGCTGCTCACTGCAGCACTTGGCATAAACACAGACAAGAACCTCTCCTGGGTTTATTAACAATTAACCAGTAACTGCCTTTAAAACATGTCCTCCTTAACCACGCATGTTCTGCACCATAATAAGACTTTTCTTAAAAAGATGTTGTACAAGGCAAACTCAGAAGCAGACTGGGCTGGGAATTTTTCAGTGAAATGTTTTTCCACTGAAGGATAACAGTTTGTTGAAACTGAAACTTTTCTTTGCAACTTTCACTGAAACAGTCTGACAAAACCTTAAACAAAAACCATTTCTCAGGTCCAGGATGGAATTTCTATTAAAAACAAGAGCACGTGCACAAGAGCAGAGCAGACAGTAGGTTTCTGGGATGGGCATTCACCAGCGAAGTGACTGCTGGAGTTGGGGTCCGATCCCTTCTCTGCTCGATTTGGCTTCTCCATTTGGACATGCTCCATCAAGATGCTAGAAGAGATGGCTACGCAACAGGCTACTGACTCCTATGTATTAGTCTCTCTTTGTTTTTTATTAAAATAGTTGAAAGTTTTCAACACCATTTCAGTGTGACACAAGAGAAAAAAGGTCAAAATAAAAAAAAAATGACACTTCTGTGAGATAGGGAAATATTTTCCAGCTAGTTCTATCTGGTTCTCATAAGGTTTATTTCAGTGTCTGAGACAATTCTATGGCAAATTTCCCAGTCTGATGCATATGCCTTATTTAGCCTTTAAGTAAAATTCAGTGGGCACAGTGATGAAGGTCAGAGGAAGAGCAGCAGAGGTATTCAGCAAACAGTAAATCCCTTTACGGAATAAAAGAAACTGTAGCTTGAAAAGTCAATGGGAGAATAAAAATGGATAATAATCTAATTTAAAACTTCTCCCTCTATGGAAGTTTCTGTATGAGTACTGATCCATCAATAACCCATTTCACAATCAAAAGCACCCAAGGTGTTTTCCCAGCCCCCACAGATCTCCTTATTTTCCACCAAGAAAGCACCAACACAACTATTTCACTGCAGTGAAACTGCTCTGCACCAAGTCAGATATCAGCAGTCACATGACTTTGGATAATTCACGTTCAGTTTTTAAGTTAAAGGAATGATGATTTATGCTTTAAAATGTATGATAAACATATTGTAAAGCTCCATAACTTTAAGACAAATATGTAGCTCCATATACTTGTAACATAATGTTTTATAACTGTCATCATAAACTGTGATTAAAATTGTGGTTCTTTCTGTTGTTCTATTTCAATGGTGCTTACATATAAAAAATTATACAGACATACGTGACCAGCTACCATTGCACAGTTCACATAGTTGCAGCATACACATGCCCCAATACTATTAACCCTAGGGACAGAGAATTAAAAAAATTCATGTGAATGTGCCATGTTTCACTTGTCACAGGCATACTCTTTTACTGCCTAACAGGTAGCACTGGACTTGTTAGAGCATCCCAGAGTGACAGGAGTACACTGCTAAATAAACAGAAAAAAACTTCAGTCAACACTATACAGTGAAAAATAAACTTGATGTTTAACATTAGATTGCTGAAGTTGCCAAACTTTTACTCATTGCGTTGCCAATGTCATTTCAAACCCAGGATTCTTCCTTTAAGCATTGTCACCAGGCCCACACATAGTCTACAAATGGTGTTACATAGTAACCTGCTCTTTTAGTTTAATACTTAGTGCAAAAAGGTTATGTTCATATTTTTATAATTATTTCTAACAGATGTTTTTGAGATCTTTCTCTCTAAGCTCGCTGTCCAGGGATGTAAATTTTTATAGGGATACGCTGAAGTATGATGACAGGGGAATTTTTAAAACACCATGGTGCTGACCTAACTTGATTTATAAACTCTGAATCCTATTGCAACAATAGTTGCAGAAACAGCAATTTGGTGCTAATTACCAACAGACTCTCAAAAATTAGCAATATGATTTAGTCATTTCTATAAATAGCTAGTTCCCTGCTGGTATAACCATATCATCTAATATTGTTAACTAAAGCTTCTGGAAAGACTATTCCAAAATGATCAACTTCATTATCTCTGGGAGTAACCAAGACACGGGTCTTGGATGCTTTTACCAAGAAAAGGTCATATCCAAAGACCTTGCACTCAGTAGAGGCAACAGAACAAATTATTGTACATCAACTGCTCCTTTGTAACCTACAGCTCAGTAAAGGGAGGCTTACCTGATGGCAACTGCTCGTGTGCATGTGTGTCCAGACTGAAGACTGCAACAGCTTACCTCCCAATGAAAGAAAGGCAAAATGTCTCACTGCCCGAGGGTAGCTTGTTTCTGTCAACAGACATGGTCACAGTGTTCAGAACACAAAAGTTCTTAGGTTCAGAGGTTTCTTAGATTTAGTAAATAGAGATAGGCTTGACAGACTGGTATCCTGGTACAAACGCAGTGCATGTTTCTTGACTCCTGTAAGCTGATATGAAGCAAGAAATCAAAAGTTTTACAACTTGGGATTTCAAGTTCCACCGTTTCAAACTTCCCTGCCTGGTACTACTATCTCATTATAATTCTGGCCTCAAGCAGCAATGATTTTTTATTCTGCCTGTATCTGTATCACCTATGGTCAAAAGTCTAACTGGGCAATGAGCTGTTAAGACAGCTTTGCAGGACAAAGCTTAGCAAGTAGCCCCTCAGCAGGGGATCACAGCAAGGATACGGATATTTGGGAAGTGTCCAATGGTTAATGAAACATTGCTGTATTCCACAATCTCAGGCTGAACTGCTAAACGTGTGTTGCACACTTGGCTTTGCAGGGACCCTTTGCTGACTTTCCAATGCAGCTAAAGCAGCCCTGTGAAGTCTCAGTGGCAGTCACCTTTATGCTGCTCCTTTACGCTGCCCTCCTCACATCTGCCTCATGGTGGTTCTTCTGTTTTCATTTGCTTCTTCCACTCTCAGCTGCCAGCAACTTCCTCACATAATCCTCTGACTGTCTACCTCTCTCAAACCGATTTCCAGACTACTGTCCCCGGCCTTCCAGCCTCCTACAATATGCGGTCCTTCGGCACATAAGAGAAAAGAGCAGCAGACTCATGAGTTGGCAGGTGCATCACAGCGTAAGTCCTGGAACTGTTTTGCAGCAGCCTGCAGTCCTATGCATACCTCCCTCTTGCCTTTTGGAGATGCCAGTATGTCAAAACCTGTTACACATAGCATGGAGAAGTCTACTGACTCTGATACCACATTTTTCCTCATCTGAGAGCACTGGAGTCAATTCTGTTCCTCTCTCCTTTAGTAAATTCACTTAGAAAATACTAAAACATTACTGGCACGATATATTAGTAGACTGAAATACATACACAGTGTCCATTACTTCTTTGCTGTGGAGCAGTCATGGGACATAAGTATACAAGAGCAGGGGCAATATCAACCACCTTCACTGAAAAGCAGAGGGATCCGATCCCAATGAGAACTGCAAGTGCTCCATGCCGTAAGAGAACATACAGACTACACCTCGTATGTGACATACACCCATATGCAACAGACAGATGAGGAGGCAGACGGTGCCCCAGAACAGGTACCGTATCATCTCCTGGGATTTGCCGAGCACCACACATCCGCTCAACTTCAGCAGAAATGGCTTCCTCTGCACAGCTCGTTGCACGGTGCTCTTACCATTTAGTGTCCCTGCAAGTCCAGAGGAGATAATTTCAGTTTCCATAATTATCAATTTCAAAAATACCAATTCACCTAATTTACAAAATACTTTTATTAAAAAAATTAATCACAGGAAAAGCTTACAAACAGCAAAGTTCCTTTACAAGAAATCCTTCAGAGAATATGACTAATGTATCTGTACTTTTTAAATATAATAAAACATTGAGTCAAGGCCTACTCATTTTCTTACTCTGATTTTTTCTTTTGTTGTTTTCTCTTTACAATCTTTCAATCATTTTCTGGATGGAAAAAACCATCAGCTTAGTTTCTGAACAGAAGTAAAAGTCCTTCCACTTCTACTTAGAATTCAGGATTCTCACGAGCGCTGCAGTGCAAGAGGCCCCACACAACCCTTTGTCTACAGCAGCAAGAGAAATGCTTTTCGTCTTTAGTGCACTGCATCTGGAGCTCTCCCAGATCCAATGAGCTTCATCTTGCTGGGTTTGGGTTTTTTGGTTTTTGGGGTTTTTTTCCTCTCTCTGCTTCTATCGATTTCTATTGAATGTCCAGACATATAGATTTAAAATGAATGTTTGGACCTTTGTGCGTATATATTGACAAGACAGGGGCAAACTATTTTTAATGTCAGTCACTGCTTTTGTGCATGCAAGGGAACTGGTCTGTGACCTCCTAATCTACTAAACAGGTATGCTAATGACAATTACCCAAAGTATATTTTAGTATGTTTTAAAATGCTTGATATTAGTACTCTCCACTTCCTCAACATTTTAGGCATTCCATGTTATTGTGCAAACAATGAATTGCATAGAAAACCAGATACTAAAGGAATGTTAACATGAAAAAGGAAAGAACTCAAACATTACAGATTGCCAACATCTTTCTTGTGCAGACATACTGTCAGGACTTTAATTCTGTATTTTCTGAGAAGGGCTACATTCATTGAATAATAACAATCCACTTCACCTCCTAGGAGTTGTCACAGCCAACTAGTATTTCAGTCTTTGCACCCAGGCCCCTCATGCCAGAGCCAGACCCCTTCCCAGTAACACCCTTCTGCCCAGCTACATCCACTGCCCTCCCACAGCCTTAGGTGGTCCCAGCCACAACCTCTCCCACCTTTCTTGGGAGTCAGTCGCCTCCTGTCTCATTCTGTCCCCCCAGCACCCTATGGGCATTCCTCCAAGTCTTCTCCCCCCACTGCTCTTGCACCATTTCCTCTTCCAGTCTCAGTTGCTTTCTCTCAACTCTTCACTACTACCCCCCATTACCTGTCTGAGTCTGCTCTCCTCTGCAGCCAGGGCTGGCTCATGTTCTCATCCGCATCTCAGCCAAGCTCAAGGAATACCACAAGTAGCATATGAATAGCTTATTTTTCAACTCACTGGCCTCCAAAAAAGTTGAATACAACTTTTTACTGGTGCTAAACCATTTCTGGGAGAGGGTAACTGGAAAGAAATCTTGGGGGGTGGAAAGGAGAAAAAAATCTTTAGGAGATGAAAAGATTTAGCATATTATAGGCTACTTAAAAACACTACTTAAGAATAACGCAAATTTAAACATGAAGAATTCACAATTTTTTAAACATCGTTAAAAATCTCACAACCATGTGTATCTTCTTTCTTTTTCCAGAAGTCACCCAGATAAGGTAAAAACGAATCTATTAACATAATCACGAAACAATACAATACTTCATACTGGCATTATTTTTGGAAGTGGCAGATCCATTCTTGCTTGCCTTTTTAAATGCACAGACATCCCAAAGGTACAAGTCATCCATCAGGACCAGGAAATTGCATGTACACTTCATGCAGCAACTATGTTTTTATAACAGATGAACTTTATTCTGCTTTTCAAGCCAAACACCTTACAGGTAGCTATAACTACCTATAAATAGCTGAACTACTAAGACCATGGTCACATAACAGAAATATTGGGTAAATTCAGCTACAGTGAGTAGAAGCATTGTTCACTTGAACAACTTTCAATTTTCTTCCCAGAGCCTGTATGCTGAAAAGAATTATCCCCATGCCATGTACAATTAAATTAAGACACAGTTTACATTAGCTGTATTAGGTCACACAGCAACTCAAATGGCAAAACTCGAAAAAAAACCCAGATGCCCTGACCTTTCCGTTTTAGCTATATTATCAAATCTTCTCATTCCAAACTCCCATGTACCTACAGCCATGTTGTTCCAATTTCATTCTCTCAATATTAAAATTAACTGACATTCCCCTCTGTAAAAGTCACCAGTTTAAAAGTGAGTACTCTTAAATATAGGAATTTCCCAGCACCTTGCTACTTGTAGAAACTCATTTGGTTCAATATAAATGACAAAATAGCATATCACAGATACAGCAACAAACTGAACCTCAGAGACTGCTGCCATCTTACTGATTTTGCTGCTGCCATTTCAGAAACTCATTTCAGCTCTGCCTCTCAAATTCTACACGTGGAAAACAGGAAAAGCACTACCAATTTTCTTTGCAAAATGCGTTAAGATGTACCAATTAACACTGCTATTCAAGAGTTCGGTATTGTTTCAGAACATCAAGAATAAGAAGCCACAAGAAGCTACCTGTACAACACAAACATCAGATAAAGTTAGTGTTGCACTTGCCAAAGAGTAAACACGACTCCTTTTTTAGCAGTGGACAAACTACATGGCTACAGCACTGGTTGATTTTCCTCCCTCCATTATGTGTTTGGTAAACACACAGAAAGATTCTTTCTTTCCACTTTTGTAATTTCCAGTTTTAGTATTAAATGAGATGCCTTAGGTGATTTTAAGTTCCCCATAAATAAAATAATAATCTTCAGGAAAAAATGAGTGAGAAAATTAACATTTGTACATCTATAGAGTTATTAATGATGCTGTAGCTAACATTTCTGTAATATTTATGCTTCCTGTTTAACATCGGAAATTTGTCTCCCACGGATCTTGGTTTCACTCTTGGTCTTTTTCTTAGGCATTTAAATGGAACCTTTTGACATTTTTGTTTAGCCATGTGTAGCTAAGATTTCTGGAGGCACAGCAATAATACTGCTCTATGAGATATATCATAAAATATACGTCTCATAAAATATTCCTCCAGTTTCTCTGAATGCAGAATCTAAACGTACAGATTTTTATAGATACCAGACTTCATTATACTTCAAGCAGTAGCTGGAGAATTAAGTCTTGCAGAGACATTTAACAAAGGGATTTCCCCTTTCCTTCCCTAGGCAGTAACCGTATGTACAACAGATAGAAGCAATCAATTACACAATCCCTGCGTATAATGTCAACTCTCATTGAATCAATAGGATTTGACAAACAGTACCTTGCAAGGAAAGCAGGTAATTTTCCTTGCTAGGACTATGATCTGGCCTTTGGACACTTGGGGTTTTTTTCTCTTTTTCATCTATGACTGTATGGGCCCTCCCATGTAACAGTTAATGAAAAACAATTTAATAGCCACAAATGAACAGCTTATTGCCACACAAGCAACACAGTAACCACTTGTAAAATTTTACACAGATAAAGAAACCAGTGTTAGTGAAAAATCATTTAGCCATGTAATAGAAAACGCTCTGAAAGCAACGTCATTAACACAAGACCTAGGTTGGGAAGGCAGCGGCGGCAGTGCATCTCTAGCCAACAGTCCCTGGACCAGGTATCAAGTTCTGTTTGAAAAAGCCCTCTGATGGTGTGAAGATGGATATACACAACTGGCTGCACAGGTACAGAATGAGTGGCTTCAGCGCACACAAGACACCTGCAGCACACTCAGCACAGAGTTATTCTGCATATATGTAAAATTATGCAAGTACTTCTGGTAGTCAAATAGTGCCTCACTCTCAAGATAATGCTGCTGAGAAAGAGGTTTGGTAGCCAAGCTAGAAAACCCACCTTCTTCTCTCTACTTTCACTGCAAGTTTCAGGGCATTTCCTTGAAAAAGATAGTGCAGGCTTCATGCTGCTAGCTTTCAAGCAGAGGCATAATGAGTGCAAGAGTGCCATGGGGAGAGAGACAGAGACCAAGAACAGACCTTTAAATCTCCAACCCTTACGGTAAAAGCAGTGAAGTAATTTCAAATATGAGGTGTCACTGTAAAAACTGTTCTGAGACAGAAAGCTCTTTTTTTCATCCCTTGATACATTACAACAGTCTTCATTAAAATACCACATATGGTCTCTTCATTTCGGGCTATGAACTAGAATTTAACCTTGGACCCTGACAGATACATCCCTGATTCCTACTACTAAAGAACCTTTTATAGGATTATGCAAACTTCTACACGTTACCCTGGAAGATCACTGCCTAGTTGCTAAAAGCAGTAAGGCGGTGTAACCAGGATAATGACCCACATCGTAGATGCGGGTGTCTAAAATCCATTTTCACTATGGCAATCCAGGAATTAAATGTAATAAAGTAATAAAATTACTTTGGGAATGAATGGAGGTATCCTCCAGAGATAAGGAGTGTATTTTTTCGGAACTATGTGTCACCCTGACTACTATCATTAAGCCAAAGTGCATTATTTTATCACTAATTCCAGTGGGAAAAAAACTAGAGCCAAAATCAGGAGATATTTATAAGATAAGTGCTCCAAAGCTTTACATCAAAATGAAGCAACTCATCAATGCAAACCACTTCTTGTTTTCTGCGAGATCAGGATTAGGACTGGATTATTCAGAAGCTGGCACAAAGTTCCTGCAAAACGTAGTGGTGAAATTTCACTCTCATTTAGTCATGAGGAAGATTAAAGCACGAGTCAGCAACTTCCCCAGGTAACGGGGGAGGCAGTGTCATAGCTAGAATGACAACATGGGAGTCTCTAAACCACATCCCTGCTTAAGGTCATACTTCACCGCACCAGGTAATCCTACAAAAACCTATCAGGATTGGACAGAAAGGAAGAAATTAATCTACAGTCATCTAGGAGAACAGGAAGAATTAGACTATATACCCAACTAAACAGGCAGGAGAGGAAAAACCCTGAATTACCACAAGCAAGGATATACCATACACCATAGGGGGAAACCCCTACATTCTGCATATGAATCACATTTGTTAATAATGAAATTATAACCCAAACCACAAAAGGTATTCTGTATTCAGCCTAACTTTTTTTAATAAAAAGATAGGAATAGGGTCAAAATTGCTATTGCTTTTTGCACTGTAAGAGAAATCTGTCTCAATCACAGACTTTGTACATTAAGTTTGTGAGATACTGGGAGATCAGTTTTAGCATGGGAAAATTTGGAATACTAAGTATTCAAAATGAAATAAAATTTTAGGCAGATGGTTTTCTTGGTGCTTAAGTCAAGGACAGCTATTTGGCTTAAAATAAAAGAGAAAAAAAACCCAACCCAACAAATGTTCATTGTACTAGAGCTACCTACATTACCTGAATCAGAAGACCTTGGTCCTCTCTCCATTCTCTTGTTTCTTGTCTCACATTTGGTTGTGAAGCCACAGGAATCGTCACTCC
Source organism: Burhinus oedicnemus (assembly GCA_008921705.1). NCBI lineage: Eukaryota > Metazoa > Chordata > Aves > Charadriiformes > Burhinidae > Burhinus > Burhinus oedicnemus. The sequence continues at coordinate 1,859,275 of VFFE01007182.1, forward strand.
CTGTGGTCCCTATATACCAATATAATTCAAGTTGTGCTGTATTTGCAACATGAAGGAGAATATCTCAGGACTCTGAAATGGTTTTATTTAACAATGCTCACGAAGATAACTGCAGAGAAAACCTGCAGTCCAGTATACCATGAACAGTCAGGCTAGCCTCCCCCTGTTGTGGTACTGGCTACAATTCAAAGTGGTGTTTTTATCTTTGCAAAATGTAGCCTATGAGATGAAAGAACTTGTCTCCATCCTCCTGTTAAAACATCTCACCTGCATGTTGCACTCCATACTCACACTACCCATACGCACATCCATTTTCTAAATGAGCCTCCTGAATTACAGTCATTAAACAGTGTGAGATATGCTACAATGTTTTATTTCACAGACAAATGCACTAAATTCTAAATACTGAGAGATTCAAACTGAGAATCTCCACCCGAAATTTGATCCAAATTTCCACTACATACCATTTCTGCATTACCACTTCCCTGTGCATTACCAACTAGAATTTCTCAACATAACAGGGTTCCTCCATGAATCTGGCAACATAGTTGAAGTCTAGGTTTAAAAAGCAGAAAGGCAGTGAACTCTTCTTACATTTTGAAGCCTCAACCAGTATTTTCAAAGGAGCAACATTTTTCGTTTGGGGATAAACGCAACCAAAAAAAAAAAATCTACTGTGACCTTTTGTATTTTTTGTATATATGTCACATAGTGCGTCAGAAAAGCACACTGAGGACTACACATCTCTCTTACTACTCTATTTTCTACAGCAGTTGAGTCTCATTTCACATAAAGCAGAATCACAGTTGTTCCAACATGACAGTCATTTTTGATGTTTTTGGCAACAACTGTAGTAAGAATTTTGCTATGACACCTACAAAAATGGAAGAAAAGAGGCACAGTATTAGGACAAATCATAAAACTCAGTGGCTCATTTTCACACCTCCTAAAAAAACAGGGAATGGATTCTTGGATTTAAAAAGTCAGAGAATCCTCTTGCCATCCTCTAGATGTTGGCATCCTAACAAGTAATGCCTTCCCAAGAACTCCTTTCTTCCTTCCACTACATATATTTCTTGCCTCTACTACTTTTGTTTTCGGAAACAGTCAGTTCGATTCATCAGTAAATCCTCTCATTTTCTTGAATGCTTAATATTTTTAAGGAATTTTAACATCTAATATTATCAAGTGATATCAACTCCCATTTTTAAAAGAGTATAATGACTTGCCTCTACCACCACGGGAAGTAATTTTCAGCCAATGGAGTGCATTACTGACTCAGAACTCCAAAACTAGAAACATCTCACCAGAAAGGGAAGAACATCACTCACAAGTACGTATAATTCTGTCAGCTTCAATTTTCAGATGCTCGTGCTAACAATGGGTAAGTCTTACACGCCGTAACCAATTAACAGTATCCTGACGGGATCAGGAAGAACCCTCAGCATTAGATCTCTTTTTAAAACAGCAGGAATCAAAATCTGATGGTAATTTCATGCCAAAATATGAAAAAAAATAATCACACTACACCAAAACATAATCACAAAATGTTTTGAATAGGAGACATTCCTTAGACGTAATGTTTCGTTTCCTTCTGGAAATGTCAAAGAGCTTTCCCTGGCGCACTCAAGGCTGATCAAAGCCTCCCAGTTTTGCACAGAAAGCTTATTACCAGAAAAGGCTTCTGCAAAGTAGGGATTACGAGCCAGGAGCAAAAGTCTGCTACTTCATTTTAGTATCTGGCTCAAATCTCCACATCTCAATTTAGGAATAAATGGCTTGCGTTAGATCACTCTGTTCATTACGGCCAAAACCAAAGAATGATTTACAATAAAAAGAATGTATTATATAAATTCAGCATAAGAATAATAGCAAACAGCTTCCTAGAGTCAAAATAATGACAACATTGCATGTTCACTTCTCTTCCTCTAGCCTCAATCTGAAACAAATGCACTGAAAAGTCCTTTTATCATTACTGTGATAATGCATGGTAGCAGTTTCCCGCATTGAGCATCTAAGGTGTAGCTATGCCTATACGAAATCCTAAAGTGTCCAAAATATTTACATCCTATTTATATTTGCATTATTAATGGGCTATATGCTGCACCAGATTAAAATCCTTTGCTCTTCTATTTTCCACAGGTGGAAGGTGCATTTATGTTATCTGTTTTCATCGCATTTTTTTTTGTCCATCCTGTTCTCCTCTTCCACCTGGGCTTCTCTTCTGTGCGGTGTTGCCTCTCAGAAAGCAACACCTTAACATTTGGATGTAAATGTCAGGTCCCTTCCATTGACAGCTCATCCCATAGACAAAAGCATGATTAGGTGATTACAGTATAGTAAGCCATAGTCATTTTTATACTTGTTTCAGTGACTGGTATTCTCTGTGGTTAAAAAGGGAACTTTTCACTGATCACAAATTCACTGTTCCCCACTTTATCTCATGGAAGCCAGCCTTTCACAGGTGCTGTACTACTGATATGCTAACACTAAAGAGCAAATCCAAAAGACGTATTTCTTAAAAAGCTTTAAAATTGAACAGGCACAAAATGACACATTCAAGGGCCTCTCTGCTCCTATTCATTTATATCAAAACCTTTGTATCACTAAAAACTTTTACACTTGGATCTGAACAGGGCGGGGGGACAAAATGCTTGCTCTCTCACGCATTTGGTTATGGAATATATGACTGAAGTTGCTATGATGCATTTGCCACCAATAAATCACTGTCAATCTTTCCTTGAGCAAGATACGGAAAGTAAAAAGTACAGTAATTTGAATAACGGTGGGAAGACCAATAACCCAGCAAATTTCTCCATCACTTTTGCTTCCACTGCCAGATTTGTCAATAAGAAAGTCCAGAGACCAAGTGAGAACTCAGCACTAAAATTTCAACCTTGCTTTCCACAATATAGTGGATATGACCTTCATATCTAGCTACTGAAGAGCGGAATCACCCAAAATAAGTCTACACCTTGTGCAGAGCTTGTACGCAGTTTAAATTCATACTTTGTGGTTTAATAGACTTCTCATATTCTATCAAGACTGCAAAAATAGAGTGAGAAGAGAATAAACTCTAATCAGATCACTGTGGTCCTTTCAGAAACCTCTAACTACATGATCAAAGTTTCAATTTCCTGCACTTTTTATTACCGATGAGCAAAAGTATATGGTAATATACAGCTATAATGAGGTCACAGACCAAATGATTTTATGGTATTTGGATACAGTAGCCCACTTTGCTCAGATTATAATCCATTGCTTCAGAAGAGTGCAGTTCCTCTTGTGAAAATCAGTCATATTCTTTCTGCCACTATGCTGTTCAGCCTTGCCTCTCTGAAAACTGCTCCCAGAGCTGCAGAAACGTAAAAGCATTTTTCCCAAAACTCCAGAAAACTTAGCTGTGCAAGACTTAAAACCCGAACCCTACTGAAAACATGTGTTCTAGGAATTATTATTACCCATTGTTATTTAGGAGCATGTTCAATGGACAACAGTAGCTTCCCTCCTTCTGAGTTTACAAAGTTAACACAATGGATTTGGATTTCACTTTTCATGCCCACGCATTATTATAACATGAGTAACATGAGTAACAAAATAACGGTGCACGCATTTAAACAGAAAACATGTTCTAGGTGTTTCACACCTCTCTTGCAATTTTGCCAGATCAGTAATCTCCACTGTTTTGGAATTTAATACTCCCAGTCTCCTAACTGGCTTAGTACTATAGAAACTTACTCCTCCCATCCCAACACAAATCTCTCGGAAAAAATCTCTTCTTCCAAGATCCACCAGTTTTTCAGAGCATTTTATGATGCTCTTTAGGCACCAAATGGAAGAATTACACTGTAGTTTCTGATTTCTCCATTTAGACTGAGAGATGGGCATGAGCTTATACGGGTGCTGCTATAATCGTCCAGATCACAACCTAGCTAGAATGCACAGTATCTCCTTTCCATCCCACGCAACTGCATTTCCTTTCTGAGAAAACCAAGGTACAGGAGGGAAGGTGACGCACGTATGGGTCGCGCACGGGTACGGGGTCATGACGTGGCTGAGACAGACATGCAGATCTAGGGGCACGCACTCTTTTAAAATTAACACAGGACTTTAGTTATGAAATATGCTGTTACCATACTATGATGTATAATTTTTATTTTCTTTTGAGGTAACTATCTCATTGTATTATTTTATTTTTTTTTATGGACTTTCTACCTTCCCCAGAAATAGGTGCACAGCATATACTAGATACTGCTGTCCTGAGTAGATGAATCATTTGGTAGAAGCCTTCTTTTAGGCATTCATATCTATGAGGACACTTCCCAACCTCCTCCTCCAGCTCAGCCCCAAAGCTCTCCCCTTTGTTTGCACAAAGCTTGTAAAAAACACTATGCACAGCTAACAGCTAACCTAGCTATTTCTCACTGGTCTCTGCTCTAGACATTAGACGTGACAAGCTTATTTTCAATCTCACAAACGCATGTTCCGTTGTTCTTCTGTACTCTGTTAGTTAACAGTGGCAGACTCATCTTACTATCCCAGTGGCTAGTAAACGGCTTCCTCAACCAAGGAAACAAGGTAAGCTGCGTCACAGAGTAGTTGCAAAAGAGCAAAGCTAGCAACACACACAAAAATCAAAGGAAAACACACTCATTATTTCATTGCAGAAGAGTACAGAATGACCCCAATACAACTGTGGAAATCGCCTGTGTGAATCAACCAACTTCTCTAATGACCCAGTAAAAAATGCCCTTACCTCCCAACAACTGCACAGTAACAACTGTTCAAATACGTAACAAATCAGACATGTAACAAATCAAACGAATCAAACAAAACATGAGCCCAAGTTCCTGTTATCCCAAGGGCTTTAGAAACAGAACAAAATGAGGACTCCTAACCTAAAAACCAAGTCAGAAATTGTATTAAGAAAGCTAGAGAAGTAGTAATGGTAAAGGACTTTTGCAGAATTTTCAACAGTCTTAAGATAAAGTCAGGCTTTTACCTTAAGTCAAAAAACATCAAGGAAAATGGTCAGAAGCATAGAACCATGTCCACAGCTAGAAGTGACCACAGAGCGAGACTAGACTGCTTAAATAAGATTATAAAACTGAGGTCAATCTGCCCAGAAAGAATGGAACAGGTTAGGCATATCCTCTTGCTGCATTTACAAAAATACAGTTATATGTGTAGAATTAGATAAGAGGGAGTTCTCCACCGAAGGGGAATTCACATGGCCCCACCTTTGTGATGGGTATGGCAATTTCCCTCTGCAGGTAAAAAATACCTTTGCTTCCTCACAACATCACCTGAAACTTTATTCCTGATAGGCTACCCATCTGATAATGTTTTTAGCATCCCCAAACCCCATAAAGATTGCCCTATTAAGATTCTAGTCTTCCTACTAAATTGATAAAAACTATACCTCTATTTAATTTACTGTATTTCACGACTGATTTTAAATTTATTTTACTGAAAATACCCATTCTTGGAGTACTTTGTTTTTCCTGAAACTGGTTCCTTGAGTTCTTTCGGTTCCTACCTCCTGTCTAGAGGTCAACAATCAACAATCATATCTGGGTGGCAGCAGCCAAGTGTTTCTCCATGCTAAGAACTCGCACAACGTCATCTTGTCCTTGTCTGGATCGCTAAGTCTCAAGCAATATACTACAAAGTGGGGCTGCGCAGCAGGACCTCAAAGAGGTGCCTCCTCAATTTCAGCCTTCTCTTTCTTATGCCTGTATTGTCTTGACTGTCAACTCATCACACAAATGGAGAGATCTGTACAGAAGCTGCTGTATTTATTCTTCACTCCTAGAATCGTAAACCATTTTTTTTTCTTTTTGAGGCTGTGCTGTCTAGCAATATTTGCTTTGAAAATGCCACTAACAGACAAAAGCAAGATAGAAGATGGAGCAAAAAAAGGAACTACTGACATCATTTGCTTTGGTCTGACTCCAGAACTCCATGGCTATTCAAAAGCACTTTTCATACTATGCAGCATGGGATCACAGAACACGTATCTGGAAAGAACAACACTTCCGTGTCACTGCAAACATACAAAGAAGCTTTGATTGTCATATGATAATATGCACATCATCTGATTTGCATCAACTGTTCTGTATGTAAGGATATGCAAAATTTACACCACGTTAAATCCAATATGCCTTCACTATCTGCCCAGAACTTCATGCAGGCGGGTAAAGCTAACAAAAATCTGATAAGAGGACTCTGCTGAACAGTTTGTCCCCTTCCATCAGTTTGTCTAACAGAACACAGCACTCACCACCCCTTCCATCCCAAGATTACCATAGCTAGAAGGTAACTACAATGTTTTATCTGGTGTTTGGTTGAGCAAGATTTGCCACCCTCAACTCCCAGCACTAATATGAGTCAAACAGTGCCGTGTCATTGGGAACAAGTGAACAAAAATGACCCAAGATACATTAATTCAATGGAATCTGAACGGGGAAGATGTAAGTTGTATGCTACTAGAAACACACAGTGCAGTGGTCCTAATCAGTCAGCCTACATATGAGAACTACTCCAGAATATAAGTCAAACGAACAGCAGAAAAGCTACTTCTGGTAGCTACCTTCTGCCAGCACTTCAGAAACAGCTGGGTGAAATTTCAGCTTCCATATCATCACAGCGTAAAGAGATGTTTATGTCAAAAAGCTTAGCAGTCTGTTTAGAAATAAAAATTAACCGTTATGGCAAAAGCAGAATGTCTCAGAAATAACCCTCTGACCTACTGCATATACTGCTTCATATTGCAAATGTGTCAAGTGCCTAGTGTTATCCAAAAAAAGCCACAGTGCCAACACTTATACTACTGAGACCCTGAGCAGTATAAACATTTAGCTCTGATCATTGTACTGACGACCTTATGCCAAATCAACTGTTTTTGTGATTTTTCTATATATAAAGAAACAAAACATTTGTGTGGAGCTTATGCTTTTTAAATGAAATAGATACTGAACTGCTGTGCCCAACAGCAACAAATGTAGAGCAAACTCATAAAAACTGTGATCTAGATAGGGAAAAAAATTTTTAATAGTAACAAAACATTGCAGACCCACATGAAATTCAGCTTGTCTATTGCAGTGTTTGTGTTAGGCTCCATCTATGTTAGTAATTAGATTATTTTCAACATGAGTGAAAGGGAAAGAACCAGGAATGCTCCTTAGCTCTGAATCAACCACTGACACCCACAGAGGATTTTCCTAGCAAAATACATTTTTTCTTCGGTTTGATGTTCAAATTCATGTCATGCCAGGTCGCTAGTATGGAAGTTTGTTCTTGTAATCACTATCAAATTTGCATTTCTATTCATTATTTCTCTGCTGTATCCCTTAAAACTCCCACTCTTAAGACTGAAAAAAACTGCAACTTTTAGTTGTTTTGTTTGGTTTTTTGGAGTTGATAAGTTAATTAGTCTACTACAAGAAGACTAAGGCACTACCACAAATCTCACACGTTGCCTTTGGGACAAAATGGATATACTTGCAAGGCAGAATTTTACACACCATCTATGCTAAGTGAAAAAGAAACCACAGCCACCTCATTTGATCAAGCATCCTTATTTCCCTGACCTGCATCACTAAAGGTTAGTGAAGATACAAATATCTTAAGACAGGGTCCTGCTACAAGCAACAGCTGCAAATAATCCATTCCAATCCTCTTTCAAAAAGGTCTCCTGTCTCTAACATTTTGTTTGACGTGACCAACACAGGATGTCTACAGAAGATACTTCTCCAGTACAGTCTGAGTCACTTAGGATTTGTGCTTTAAGAGCTTCTTGAATAAAAGGCATCATCTTTGTTTTTAAAGGAATAAAAATACTACTGGAGCTATAAACTTGTCCAACAGCTTTACAAAACTATGTAAGCTTTTGGAACCCACAGCATCCTGTAGCAAGGAGTTCCTCTGCTTAACTACACCGAAATGGAAGAAGGAAACATTCTTCTCATTTAGAACCCAACATCTCAGCTTGTTTTACTGTTCATTCTTCAACTAATGAAATATTCGCTCTTCACCCTCTACCAGCTCACCGAGATTACTGGCCTCCAATATATCTTCATATCTCTTCCACCTTGAAGAGTTTGAGTCTACTTAGCATTTTCATTCCATTGGTCACCCACTTTGCCATTATCTGTGTCCAGATGTGCGGCCAGAACCACACGCACTATTGAAGATGTGGGTGCACCTCAGATTTACACAGCACAGTTTTGCTCCCCTTTCCAAGTAGTACTTAGCATTCTGCTTTTTGATTAATACAGACTATTGCGGTGAAATTTGAAGTGAACTACTCTAATGCCACGATAGCCTTCCTCAGTAGCACCAGCTACATTTTACCCACGTAAGATCAGGGCAATTTCTTCTTAGTTTTAAGCCACTAAGACCTAATACAAAGAAAGTTATTTCAACGGAGGACTTTCTGATGAGCATGAGCTGAAGTCTTACTTGACATCCCCAACTGGCATCTAAACTACCCTGTATATTCACATAATCAGCTTAGCTATGACGCACTTGACAGATGATAGCTTGCTTCTCAGCAGAGAGTAGGTGGAAAGCCCAACAAAGTACCCTCATCAGTGACGGTCCCATTTATCCTCAAATGGGTCAATACAGGGCCAATACTATTTAAAATCTTCACTAATGATCTGGACAATGGGGCAGAGTGCACCCTCAGCATGTTTGCAGAGGATACAAAGCTGGGAGGAGTGGCTGACAGACAAGATGGTTGTGCTGCTGTTCAGAGGGACCTTGACAGGCTGGGGAGGAATAACCTCCTGCACATGGGGAGGAATAACCCTCCCCACAGAAGACAAGGCTTATGGCATCTTATAAAGGTGTATGAATATCTGATTTGGGGAAGGAGGAGGAGTAAAGAAGATGGACCCAGACTCTTCACAGTGGTGCTCAGCAACAGGCCAAGAAGCAACTGGCACAAACTGAAATAGAGGAAATTCCACGTAAAAATAAGATTTTTTTAAATTTTATTCATTTTGTATTTTATTCAAAATGTCAACAGTGGTCAAATACTGGAACAGGCTGCCCAGAAGGGCTGTGGAGTGTCTATCTTTGGAGATAAAACCTGACTACGCATGACCCTGAGCAACCTGCTCTAATTGACGCTACTGTGAGCAGGGGGTTGGACTAGACAATCTCCAGATTCCAACCTCAACCATTATGTGAAAATAAACCCTACTCTAATAGCTAGCTCCTATTTAGTCACCTGACCCCTTCCTCCCATGTCACAAAGCACCTGAGGTGTGAAGACAATATTGAACAGTAGAGCACTTGCTTACACTCCAGAAGCTGTAAGGCAAGTAATCTACCCTCTTTCAGTTTAAAACCGTCACCCGTCACCCCTCGTTCTATTGCTACACTCCCTGATGAAGAGTCCCTCCCCGTCTTTCCTGTAGGTCCCCTTCAGATACTGGAAGGCCGCTGTAAGGTCTCCCTGGAGCCTTCTCTTCTCCAGATGGAAAAACCCCAACTTCCTCAGCCTGTCTTCATAGCAGAGGTGACTCAGCCTTCTGATCATCTTCGTGATCCTCCTCTGGACCTGCTCCAACAGGTCCATGTCCTTATGCTGGAGGCTCCAGAGCTGGACGCAGTATCCAGGCGGGGTCTCACCAGAGCAGAGGGGCAGAAACATCTCCCTCGACCTGCTGGTGATGCTTCTTTTGATGTGGCCCAGGATGTGGTTGGCCTTCTGGGCTGCGAGCGCACATTGCTGGCTCATGCTTCTCATCAACCAACACCCCCAAGTCCTTCTCCTCAGGGCTGCTCTCAATCCATTCTCCACCCAGACTGTATTTGTGCTTGGGATCACCCCGACCCACATGCAGGACCTTGCACTTGGCCTTACTGAACTTCATGAGGATAGTACCGGCCCACCTCTCAAGCCTGTCTGAGTACCTCTGGATGGCATCCCTTCCCTCCAGTGTGTCGACCATACCACAGAGCTTGGTGTCGTTGGCAAACTTGCTGAGGGTGCGCTCAATCCCACTGTCCATGTCGCCAACAAAGATGTTGAACACCACCGGTCCCAGTACCAACCACTGAGGAACACCACTCGTCACTGGTTGCCACTTGGACATCTAGCCTTTGACCTTGTGGTCACTCTTTGAGTGTGGCCATCCACCCGACTCCTTATCCACTGAGTGGTCCGTCAGTCAAATCTACGTCTCTCCAATTTAGAGACAAGGATGTTGTGTCGGACAGTGTCAAATGCTTCGCATAAGTCCAGGTAGTTGACGTCAGTTGCTCTTTCCTTATCCGCCAACACTGTAATGCCATCATAGAAGGCCACCAAACTTGTCAGGCGTGATTTGCCCTTAGTGAAACCATGCTGGTTGCCACCAGTCACCTCCTTATTTCCCATGTGCCTCAGCAGAGTTTCCAGGAGGATCTGCTCCATTAACTTGCTGGGCACAGAGGTGAGAGTGACCAGCCTGTACTTCCCCTGATCTTCCTTCTTCCCCTTTTAAAAATGGGTGGTGCGTTTCCCCTTTTCCAGTCAGCAGGTTCCTCATTCTCCCAGCCTTTGCCTTCTGTGACTTGGGCAGTGTGGCTAGAGCACTTGCCAGTGAAGATCGAGGCAAAAAAGTCCTGGAGTATCTCAGCCTTCTCGACATCCTGGGTGACCAGGTCTCCCATTTCCTTCTAGAGAGGGCCCCCGTTTTCCCCAGTCTTCCTTTTATCACTGACATACCTATAGAAGGTTTCTTGTTGCCCTTGACATCCCTAGCCAGATCTAATTCTATCTGGGCTTTAGCTTCTCTAACCTGATCCCTGGCTGCTCGGACAATTTCTCTGTATTCCTCCCAGGCTACCTGTCTTTGCTTCCTCCCAGGCTACCTGTCCCTTGCTTCCACCCTCTGTAGGCTTCCTTTGTGAGTCCGAGTTTCTCCAGGCGCTCCTTGTTCACCCGTGCAGACCTCCTGGTGTTTCTGCTTGACCTCCTCTTCATTGGGATGCATCACTCCTGAGCTTTGAGGAGGTGATCCTTGAATACTAACCAGCTTCCTTGGACCCCTCTCCCCTCCAGTGCTTTATCCCATGGTACTCTACCAAGCAGATTCCTGAATAGGCCAAAGTCTGCTTTTTTTCATAGAAACAATAACAGAAAAGGCAAAATAACAATAATAATAATGACATGGATCACTCACCACCTGGTGAATTGGTACCGTTCCAAGCAGTGATCGCAGATCCCCACCCCCTGGCTAACCCCCCTTTATATACTGACCATGACATCTATGGTATGGAATATTTCATTGGCCATTCCATCATTCTGTCTATGCTTTCATAGGAAGCTGAAAAAAGTCCTTGAATAGTGTAAATATCACTTAGTAACAACTAAAACCAATAGGTATTATTGACATTCCCTACACAGCAATCACTAGAAAGAAAATTAACTCTGTTCCAGCTGAAACCAAGACACTATTTCATCGCTTCGTTCCTCTTAAGAACTAATTTCAAGTGCACAGACACAAAAAGACAATACTGTCTAGCATTTTGAGACACTGGATGACACAGACTTAGGGATCAATTTCTTTCCCAGCAAATACCATATTTAGCCATTACTGTGTTACCTTCAGAAAAAACCCCAAAAAGAAACATGGCATGCATAGAACACCCTATGCTTGTATAGCCTTCCACGTTTTAGACTTCGAAAGCACAGCAGGACAAGTAAACACCTATCTTTGAGTTTGTGAACACCTCCCTCCATGCAGATGCACACACCCAGTTCTTAGAACTCAGAGAAAGGGGCTCATACACCACTTGCCTCTTACTAGATAAACATCTTCATTTTAAGGATGAAGACCTCTTTCCTGCCATCATCCATCCACTGAAAGTAAATTTAATGAGTGTGTGCTTCTTTTCTTTGAAACTAAGCAGGGAGCAAGACCAACATATCCATCACCACAGGCAAAGGCAACATTGTCCCTTCACATTCAGAACTTAACATGGTTAGTTATGTCATAGTTATCAGAAGCCACAATGGAAAGCCACCTTAATGACAAATTAGCTGTCTTGACAACAGTCTCATGTGTCTACAGTTCAAGTTGTGCCTAATGGCATTTACAGTGTCACAAACACTATTTAATTGTCTTGAACAGACCAGAAAATTGAGCAAGAACATAACCTTTCAGACACTAAGAAAATATTAAGTCCCTGGAGACCACAAACAACACTCGCATGTAAAAAAAATCTCTTTATGACTATTACATACATCATCTAACAAGAGCAGTGAAAATGGAATTCCTTTTACCTCTGAACCTGGAAAAAAGTTGAGGTGACATCACCTTTTCAGTTGTTATTTCATTACAAAAATTCCTAAAATGAGATATTAAGAAACTAGATTCACTGTCATACTTCCTTACACTGAATGACAGATTACTTAGATGACAAATGAAAGCTACACTATTCTCTAAATAGCAGTTGTCACATTTTTTTCTGAAGTAAACACCCAACCTATTCTAAATAGTACATCTAACTCTTTCTGGAGTTAGGATAACTCCAAGCAAAATCTTTCAGTAACTGTCACATATACAGCATAAAAGTTAAGAAACGCTATTTGCCTCAAATTACATTGTAAATAGCTTGCATAGTGGCTATAACAAGCATCACTTACCACTGAACAGAAGGGAGTCTTGCAGCACCAAATAAAAGATTTGCAAAATACTGTTGGCAAGTAAAGAGAATCATCTATTTTTCATGTGCATCTAGATAAAGTCGTCATTCTAAAAGGATGCTGCTTTCAGGTTTTGACTTATATTTGAAGATGACTGAAAGAAGAAAGCACACCACCGCACATAATTCTTTCAGGAGTATGTGGATTAGAACTAAAGTAAGAGCAACACCCAAGTTGTTAGCACTGTTAATGTTAGCACTACAATGAAAGCAAACCAAAACACTACATGGATAAAATGTGTTAGTGTGATTCCTTAAGAAATCAAGCATATGAGAAATCAACATTTGGTATAAGCCACCTATTTGACCATGACAGATTATAGCCAGATTTTGAATGATACGATACAGGTAATTGTCAATTGTTAAAACCTATTTGCTTTAAAATACCAGTGTGCTGCTGAGACTTGGAGAAGCTTCACCAAAGAAAGCAAGATAGCATGTGAAAGAAAAAGAACAAGAGATAGCCTCAAATCTGACAATTACAAACAAGATCTTGGAGTTATAGTGCCATGCCAATGTCAGTTCAGTGTGCAGCCTATGTTAGAGAAGCAAATCTGATGTCAGGAACTATAAACAAAGTAACACAGAACAAACAAGAAAGTATCATCATGCAACTGCATTAAAGGAAAAAAAAAAAGAAAAAAAAAGAAAGGAAAAAAAAAAGAGAAAAAGATCAGTTGCAGTTCCCTCACTTCCAAAGGAGAATAGCAGAACTTCAAAGGGCTCAAAAGGAAGGGCAACAAGAACAATCAAATTTCTATTGTTCTGTATAACAAACAAGTAGGACAGCAGAGACAGCCTAGAAAAGAGGCAATTCTTGTGCACAAAGTTCCACATAATTTTGCATATCACAGCACAGGTAGACAGGAAGACTCACATTTCAGTCCTTGTACTGGAAGAAACAGTAATACCATCAAATAAACCTAGCAGGAACCAGGATCAAAACAAGCAAAGCCACAGTAGGTAGATTTGTTGAACTTGCTAACCATTTATGCTGTGGATGCTAAGAGTTTGCACAGGTCAAGGCAGGGCCTGGACATACATTGTGGGTTAATCAATACAGAGGAACCACTTCTGAGTAATTCTTCTGGGCTGAGAACACCTGGCATTTGGGAAAGTACTCAGGAGTACCATATGCCCTAAGATTCTGGTTGTGGCCACCTTTGGAGAAAGAACTTAATTAAACGGACTCAGCTGATGAAGCATAGGTCCAAAATTTAAGGAAAATAAACTGTTATTCTCCTCCCAATATTGTTGGCTATTTCAAAACAAATCCTTTGTATCTTCAACAGAACTCAACTAAATTCCACAGGGTCTTGACAGTCAGAAGGGCTGCCTAACATGGACGGAATAAGCAGAACGCAGTCTCTGATCAAACACTTTTACTGCACTAATGCTTGTAACACTCAATCAGGAATATACTACTGGCTGTGGGTATGACAGCAGGCAAAGTAAGTATGTGTGGGGAAGCCCCTGCCCCTCCCCAGTAAATCCCACACAACCAATCTGAAGCAAGTGGGAAAAGTGAGCAAGAAGAAAATGGAATCAAGAAACTAAACTTTTAAGAGAACAGGTACATTGTCATAAAAATGCCTATATGCAATTTTTGAGCCTTCGTTACTGCCAGCCAGCACTGAGGGCTGTACCTCAATAGCTTTTGTCCCTATCTAGTGATGAATCTAGGCCATCTGCTTAGCATGTGCATTATCATAGCATTCAGTAAGGTAAAACAATAATCTTCGTTTGTGGTTTGCTAACATCCTGTACTGTTACCATCTGACACTGGCCTTTTGACCTAGTAGGGGAATTTCAACTTTCATTTTACCGTAGGCTTCTTAAATCCAGAGACTGAGAATAGTTTGGCAGCAACTTAGTTTGCCAGTGTATACACCAGTCTCTTTCCCACTGCAAAACAATAATACTGAAAACCAGAAATCTTTTGCCTTCTGGCTTTTTCTCCAAAAGCTAAAATGGGAAAGAAAAAACAAACATACACAATAAGAATACCTGACTGCAGTAGTCTTCCCGAATAGGTAACTACAGAGCTGAAACATGCAGCTTGCCTCTGTTAAAGCCTGTTTGTAAACCTGAGCAACAGAAATGCAGAGAGGATTCCCCTTGTGGCCGATTCTCAAATTGACAAAGACCTGACAGAAAACTTCATATTCAGTTCCCTATAACACTGTGTAAGATGGGAGAAAAAAAAAAAAAAAAAAAAAAAAAAAAAAAAAAAAAAAAAAAAAAAAAAAAAAAAAAAAAAAAAAAT
>VFFE01007182.1:1874295-1934428 GCA_008921705.1 Burhinus oedicnemus
GTTGGCTTTCCTTGGTTGCCATAGCAATAAGTATAAGCCAGAGCCTCTCTGCATACCGTTCCTTGGCATCAGCCATAAACATGGGTCTTATCACTCTGAGAACGAACGGTTTTCCTGCACAACATGCTGTTAATTTCAGCAGTTAGAAGAGGCCCAGCTAACAAGCAAAGTTACTGAACAAAACTGGTCCTGCTTTACCTCAAACCAGGACAAATGCTCAAATATAATTCAGACAGATATAAAATGATCCATCTCTGCCGTATACAGATTTCTGCACATTTTTCATGTTTGGTCACAACACTGATGTGACTAAAAAAATACTGATTTATAAAAAGTCCATAAAATCTGTTGGCCATTCTATACACACGTAAAACCAATTAGTGGGATCATTAGCAGGTACCATCAACTGTTGATATAGAAATGCCAAGAAGAGCCTATCTACCTCCTCAATACCTGCACCACAAGAGATGCCTATTACAAACAGCCCAAGACCTCTACAAAGCTGCAAATGACTGATCACTACCCTTTCAACCTCACGGTCCAGCTGTTTTTTCCATCCGCTCTGCAGTCCTCCTACCCAGCCCGTATCTCCACAATCTTGAAAGGATATCACCAGCAACAGTACTTGCTAAAGCTGGCATAAGCAACATCCACTGCTCTCCCTTCATCCACAGAACCAATCATTTCATTACAGAAGGCAACCAGGCTGGTAAAGAAGGTGCCCTTTGGTAATTCTGTACTGGCCCACAGCCAGTCACCTCCTTGTCCTTCAAATCCCCAAAGACTTGCTCTGTAACTTCCCCAGGGACTGTGGTGACAGTGACCACACTCTAGCTCTTCAGATCCTTCTTATCATCCTTTGTTTTTGTTGTTGCTCTTGCATTTTACTAGTCAGTGGAGATAAACTATCACCATCATCTTTGGTTGCATGTATTTCATACACCAACAGAAACGAATAATCAAAACACAGCACTGTCAACAACAAATCTCGTAATGGCGACTACATCAAACGCTCTACATTCAGCAAAGCTTGCTTTGAAAAGTTCAGTGAGAAATGGCTCTTAATCTCTCAAGGAAGAACCGGCATCATCAGCATTTATGAGCCATTTAGTGCAATAATGACTTCCATTGAAAAAAATGGACTGAGCAGACACACGTGGTAAGACACCACTTGTCTAAAATGAAAATCACGTCACACAGCTGGGTGCAAGGCAGATTCATCCCTGTCTAAATATGCAGAGGGGACAGACCTATACTACGACACCTCAACACACTGGTAGGAGAATGTGCTTAGCCGATGCTAACTATGGTGACAGGAAACACCAAGGCTCCTCTAAGTCCACCACCCTATACCTTAACTAAACCCATACCTATTAAACAATTACAAACAAGATTTTTAGGAGAATAAAAGGTTGTGTGTCAGACAGTTCCTAAGGAAAGATTAAAATTACTTTCCCCATGAACAGGCTCATTTATAATTATTAGGATTTAAAAAAAAAAAAAAAAGTTCCCACTTAATGTTGGTCCTTTCAATGAAAACCTATTTCAAACACGTTTTGTGAAGAGTTTCCCAACTGTTAACTATTTTCAGATCATTTTAGTTAACTCTCGAAAAACAAAAGCCTTTCTTTAAAAAAAAAAAAAAAAAACAACAAAAACAACCCACTGATATTCTTGCAGGAAAAATTCACTCTAAGAATTACTCACTTTGGGTTTTTTTTTTTGGCACTTTCTCCTGACACAGTGGGTACTTGCCCTAATCAGGGACAGTATTCAACTAGTTAAAACCACTAATCTAATCCAATATGGCAACTCCTTGCTCCTCTTTCACCTATTGCTTCGTCTGTTCTCGTCACACAAGCCATCCAAAGGATACTTTCCCGCATCATCCTTTATCATCACAGTGATGATAGCACACGCATTGGCAAATCAGCAAAACGCATGCTATAATACCATCAGAAACAAGCAAAAAAGAAAAAAAACATTTAATGCTTTCTCCTGCTTTTTCTTATCTTTCCTTATAAACATAGCCATCAGTTCACTCCTATATTTAAATACTAATACATTATGGAATCCATTGCATTTATCTGAACGCTGTTCTACTTGTATCTATTAAAAATGTACTGCAACGTGAAGACACAGATTACTAGCTGTAACTCAGATATTGCCATGGTTGTTCTTGCTCAACAGAAAATACAACAGTCATGTATTCAATAGGTTAGAGATTTTGAATTCTAGGGTCACAGGGACTTGGGAAGCAAGTGCTCCATTCTACAGGGCTTATTAAACTCATACAGTTTAGTGCTAATTTTTTTTAAACTTTTATTCTTTTGTTATTAATCTAATACCTTCAGTAAAATTACTTTCCCATTTCTTAAATGCAGGCAGGATCATGAACCTCTGCTACTGCTTGACTGAAGAGAAAGACTGAGAAAAGGCTGAAGGAAAGAGGTCACTACCTCCTCTTGATGGCTTAAAAATCAACTTGAAAACAACTGCCACAACCCTTTATTCAAATCTTCACTTCAACACGTTTACATGAGTGTCCCTACTGAGCGGAATAAGACTATAAAGGCTTACTACTTTCCACAGGTTATTGCTTACAACTAGGAGATCTGCAAACAGAAGACAAGTTCTACTATTCAAAATTCTTTAAAACAGTCCTAGAACACAGTTACAAAGAGTTAAATCAGCAGACCGTGATCACAAATTGATGGTTATCACCTTCATCAGACATATGAACTCTGCTGCGGTTCCTATGACTCCACTGACAGTAACCTTGCAAAAGCATGCTACTATAGTAGGAGTCTGAAAAACACCTGCACATGAACTAAAGTACACCAAACAACACATTCACAGTGACTCTAGCTGAATACGCCTTTGTTCTGGTGAGGGAGAAAGGAGGCAAGCACCTTGATCAACAAGATGCCCAATACCTCAATGAAACCAAAACTTCTCTTCAAAATTCACCAGTCATCAGGTTTGTGAGGGGGGGTGGTGGGGGAGAAAAAAGGAGATGCAAGCTTTCAGTTCAGAAAGACACAAAAAATAAGAGCCTAAACTGAGAGGAGTCAGATCCTATGTAAAAACTTTTCCAGACTTTGAAGTTTAGTCAACGTGTGTCATTTACTTTTACTCATTTTTTAAAAGAGAAATGAGCCTTATTCTTTATATTAGGCACAAGTACCACAAAAAGTGTAAACAATCCACTAAAACAGCAGCAAAACACAAACATTCTTCTCCCTTCCCAGCTCCCTGATCCACAAATATTTTTTCCGTTTAACATATTTGCTTTACTGCTAATTAATCTTCCTTGAAAATTTAGGTGAGGTTTTTAAATTGTTCCTCAAAGCTTTTCAGATATGGTGCATTTTACAGTGTTTTTCTTACAATGTTGTTTTAGTGTAATGCTATTTTATTTAGAAAGAAAATGAGGTATAAATCAACTAACCTTTCATAGTTGCGCATCGAAACCAAACCAGAACAAA
The DNA here is from genome assembly GCA_008921705.1 of Burhinus oedicnemus. NCBI lineage: Eukaryota > Metazoa > Chordata > Aves > Charadriiformes > Burhinidae > Burhinus > Burhinus oedicnemus. Next base: position 1,877,784 of record VFFE01007182.1, read on the forward strand.
AAACCCACAGTATGACAATATCACCAGTACCTGCCCCAATACTTTTGAAAGGCAGGATTTTGGGGTTTCAGCATCGGCAGCACTACTTTATCCTGTATGATTCCAAGGCAATTTAAAGGAGTAATGTCACTTCCTGTTAAAATGCAATCAACTCTGAGATGAAGCTGGGAGGGCTATCTAAATCAGTCTACCTCTGAATAAAATCCTAAGTAATTCCCTGACCAGTAAAAAAATATGAGATCAGATTGCGCATAATTACTGAAATCTGACCAGTGCAGAAGTCCAACACCATACACAGAGAAATATTACTGTATTTAAAGTTATAGCACATCATCATATTCTCATCTGAAAAAGCTATCCATCTCTGACAGTATATGAGCCCCTGAGCATACACTGAACTACCCGTTTATTATAATCTGACGGACAGCGCTTAAGTGAAAAATACATGCAAGTAAGTAAAACCTAATTTTAAAAACAGATGAAGATGTTTTGCACCCAAATCTATTAAAATGCAATAGTACCGCTGGGAATTGTTGGGGGGTTGACCATTATGTCAGCATACCAATGACACAAAAGGACACAAATGACACGTTCTGCCTTTGTCCCTGTAGATTCAACTTCTTTCCACTACTTGTGCTCAGATTTGGTTTGTCTTGCATGATGTACACACTGAAGACAGAACAGCCCATAAGAGCAATCTACTTCGGAAACTGCTTAGCTAGCACAGTGAAGATTAGAACTTTTAAGCAGGACAGACTCCCCAAACTCAACGTATAATGCAAACATTAAGTTGTGTGTTAACATTAATTGAGTTTATGCTGTTTCTGGGTTTATCAATACACTCCAAGCCATGTCCACCTCACCTGGCACATCCAACAAAAATGGTCAAAACAAGATCTGTTGCTTTCTCCTATTGAACCACAAAGCCTGCAGCAAAATGTTACAGGAAAATTAATATCAAACTTCTATGCACGATTTATTAAATACCGCATATTCAGATTCCCCCCTTGAAACACCAGCTTCTTTTTCAGTCTTTGAAAACAATTAACAAATAAAAATCTGATTCCAATTACACCTAGACTGCAACTAAAATCATACTTTTATACACTATCGTCTATGAAGCACGTAAGAGGAAAACGTTTTTAAAAGCCCTACGGTCAAAGATGCGTGGCAGCTAGTTACCTAAACAGTGTTACTTCATTAGCAGACTTATCTGCACACTTGCTTAAAAATTTGACAGAATGCTCAGGCTTTTTTTTTTTTTTTTAGTTCTCCAAGCAAAAGAAAACAGTAGAACACAGGGAAAATAAAGCAATAATCCATTGCTGGCTGTGCTGTTTTTTAAGCAAAAAAACCCCAACACTCCAGCACAAAGGAAGTGTTTGGAGCAACCTCTAATTTAAACTGCTAAAAAATACTCCAGGGAAGTATCAGATTCAGCATGTCAAATTCAGTGCTTCCAAATGTACTTCCATGGAACATTTTCTAAAGAAGGGAGAAACCTCTGTAATTTTATACAGCTGACATAGGAAAGACTGAATAGTGTTGAAAACACGAGGCAATAATTACAAACAAAAATGTGTCTTGTAGTCACACATTTCTTAATACTTTACACAGTCAGAACACATTAACTTAAACCAAACAACTGAAAACCTTGGATAAAAAGACCGAACTTTATAAGTACACTGGAGAAAAGCTGACAACCCAGTGCTTAGCAGCTCACTTCTGCAGTCGTAACTCCCGTCTGAAATTGGTAACTATCAAGAATAAATACAACAGACAAAAGATACAGTGCCAGAAAAGGTTTCAAAATGCACAAATACTACATACTGAAAACTACAACAGCTACTAGGACTCCTGTATGACCATACATATTAAACGTCTGTACTTATTTCAAAACTGGGAAATGAAGATCAAGTTCTCCAGGAGCTGGGATTGCACAGCTAATCAACACCAGTTTAATGGTTAGCAGACAAACAGACACCAACAGAAAGAATTATAGCAATGGACTGTATTTAATCCAAGCAAAAGCATATTCTAACCAACTTTGAACAGATCCACGGCCCCTCAGATTACATGATCAGAACACGTAAAGTAGGTTTCCACATGTAGTTTTAGGCATAATGGCACGTGAAGTAGTTTCCCGCCCAGTCTTGCTCATCCAGAATGCTACACAACTTCAAACCACAGTAGCGTGCAAACCCGGACTTTATTCCACACAGCTTCAGCAGCTAAATTCACTGAGCAAAAGAACAACGTTTCACATAATGTTAGACTTCTGGGCAGCAGGGGGAGTATTTGGCTCAGAACTACACTCAAAATGAAGAAAACTGAATTTTAAACACTGCACATAGCATTCCAAAGATATCAGCCAACAGACCCCTGACCCAGAAAAGAAAACAGCAATATTATGCAACAGTTCAGTGCCAAATGACTACTCACTCTCAACTTCAGTACTCTGATATATACCACAAAATGCAGTGGGTTAGGTATCAGTAAGAAAATCTAAATATTTTGAAAGGCAGTGCATTTTCATTATAAGCTGGAGAAAAGGGAAAGGTGTACACAAGGAAAAAAGAACAGCCTTAAGATACATAGTAACAAAAAAAATGGTTTAACATCCCAAAGCAAAGAATCCTGACAGATTTTTTTTTTTTTCATAAACATTTTAAATTTGATGATATAAAGACTGGCTTATGCACCTAAGCTTACACTAACTGTCTTTGCAAAAGATGACAGGTAAAACCTCCTTCAGACAGGAAGCCAACTTTCTTCCTGTTGTTTAATCAACAATTACTAAAATGAGAATGCTTCTTTCTTCTTCACTTAAATAACGCCACAGGATTTGTGGAAGGATAAATACATAAGAGAAACAAACAAAATTGTTACATTACACATCTTTAGAAAAACATTTTGTGTGGCAGTAGTCTATTCTATAGCATATTCTATGGGGGAGTGGGACAGCGCATGAGGGAAAAAGTGTTTCATGCAGAAAGCACAAAGACAGACTGCCAAAACTGAGTGTGGGCTTCTCTTACACCAGTGAATGTAGGTAAAATCCCTCCTGCTTTATAAAAATTCCAGAGTGTCATCAGGGGAGGAAAAACAAAAGTAATGATTCTTGCCATGCAGGTAGAACATATGAAAAAATGTGTAATAAAACCTCTTTTACATGACGCCCCCAACTTTTTCCCCCCCAGAAAGAAGAGTATAAATACACTAAACAGCTTAAAGACAATTTATCAGCTCTCATCATATATTCACAACTCAAATACTAGCATAGAGATAATCAGAACACTGACATCATGTGCAAAGTACTGATCTTCAGCTGTATTTCAGCAGTAATGCTTATGACTGCAGCTTACGGAGCACCTCTATCAACAGAAAAAGCACACCTTCTGAAAGCTCTAATAAAAGATTTAGAACTCCTGGAAAAAAGCAAGGATGTAAGTGGTTGATTTTCTTTTATTATAAGATGCTTTTCTATTTCTCTTTTCTATTTATTTTTTCTATGTATTTTTTCCACAAAACTTAACTTTTTATCCCCTTCTCTACAGAATATTCATCTTGACCTTTACACACCAAATGAGAAACAGGTGAGTTGAAATTTTCTGTTTTCAGAAGAATTTCTAAGGTATGGCTGCTTTAAAAAGATGTATTATTGAGTTACACGAAAACAATTTGCATATCAGAAGGGCAGATACAAAAGATAAACCTGAACAGTTTGAATTCAGTGTAGGGAGTGCAGTTTCTTAAAGACACTTCTGGTTTTGGTTTGTACTTTGAAACATTAACAGGCTGATGCACAATATTACCTCATTGTTCTGTGCAATATGTAACACAAAATCAATCCTCCCTATTCATTCTGCTTAATACACAGTTGAATTCACAGGAAAAAAAACCGTTTTATGTATCATTTAAACATTGTATAAGATTTGCAGGAGGCAATATTGTTGTATTAATGCTAACACAGGAACAATTTTGAGAATGAAACTAGACTTAGAAATAGATTATCTATATGAAATCGCCTGTATTTTATCTAAACTAGATGCAGAGCCTCCAGGAGGTTCTGTTTAAGAACTTGTAAGTCTTCTATATCCCAATAATGACGAAATTCAGTTAGGCTCTCCCTAGTTCTTTTCAGGAACAAAACTTTACCAAGCCATTCTGGATATATTAGCTATATATTCATGTTTTACGGTATTTAGTTAATATCTAAGACTTAGTTCCACAAGAATACTATCATCGTGGTTGCTTCCTTCTAAAAAAACTGCACATTAGAGTGCAGATAGTGTTCTAAGTACAGCTTTACCACAGACTATTCATCATTGACACGCTGCTGATCTGTGCTACTTTTCTTTTTAATTCAGTGTGCAAGTATACCAACTAACAAAAGCATCAAGTTATTTAGTATTGGGAAGCAGTTACAATCTTTACACAACTTACGTTAACTACTTTGAACCTCCAATTAAGTTTTTAATCCAGAAGAATCCTCACTTAACAGTAATTTTGTTTCAGTAAAGATTTAAAGCCAGATTCTGCAACCACTTCCTTATCTGAGTCATTTTTCGCATATGCTGGCAACATCAAGACGCAACTATCTCAGAGCTCCAGTGCTTAAATGCAAATGTATGAGGCTGATTAAAAACATATTGTCACCGAGTGCCTGAAACAGCTTGTAAGCGTGATGCATAAAGTTATTTCTCATATTCAAAAGCCAGATCAGATGCAGGTATTAGACAGAGCAACCAAAGTGCATTAACTGAAGATGGATCTAAAAAAGCCACTGTAAAACTGACGGAGGCTTTGACTATTAACCCTTTTGCTAAGATGTGATTTCCACGTGACAAGCAGGAGTAAGGCTCGGTTTAGGAGCAAATACTACAGCTTCACGTTCCCAAGAGATACTCCAACACTTCAAGTGTCTTGTAAAGATTACTCACGTTTCAAAAGCTACAACCTACCACAGAACTAAGGCCACGTGTAACGTCTTAAAACATGACTTTAAGAGGAACAAATGGACTACACATTGTAGAAAACCAACAGCTTAATTCCTGATATGAGGATAAAAAAACCAAACAGGGCAACTGAGATCTTTTTAAATGAAATTCATTATCTTCAGGAAACAAGTTATATATATAATGATTTTGCTGACTGTTTTAGGAGTGCAGCTGGCGAACTCTACAATGTTACCTGACAGAAATAGGCACCTTGGAGAATGAAGTTGAAGACGAGGATGTTGACAATCTTCAAAATATCAAAAAGAATCTCCAGAGTCTTATGGTAGGCAATCATTTTACCCAGTTTAAAAAAAAAAAGAAAAAAAGTGTTTCAGCATTAGTGAAAAACAATGCTAGAAACAGTGTTTTTATGCCTCAAGGTCTATTATTTCTTGAGAATACAGGATTTTATACAAAAATATCATAACATTAAACTGTATGACAACATCTATTTGCATGATAATCAGATACAGTAAAACAGATTTGAGACCTATTAGTTATACAAGTCAACATTTAAAAAAAATATGACATGTATTTTCTTTACTGAATCATGCAAGGCATCTTATGCTGACAAAAACTTGCTTTTAGGAGCATAACAATTATTTACACAAGCAATAGCTTCAAAAACTGTGCTATAAATTTATGACTGTAAAGGACCCAACAATGAATGTAGCACACCTTGACAGACTACAGAAACAAATTCCATGGCTTAGAGATCCTTGTATCATTTTAGAAATCCTCTTCAGACTAGAAATTAAGATGTGCCTCTGCTGCAGCATTTATCATAGAGTGAATGTGTTTAGCTTGTAGTATTTTTACATTTACAACAATCTCCTTTATAAGCAGATCCTTCTTCATATCATCCCTTAACACTTACCAACTGAAAAAAACCAATTCCCTGAAATATTAAGGGTTCTTTTTTCTTAGAAAAAAACCTTAACATACAGAAGTTGATGTTGATTATTGTTAAAACTAGCTGGCAAGAGAGCTATCACCAATCAACAAAAATATCTGTATTGCAGGACCTAATTACCCCAGGAACTGGATGCAAGATCTGTGAAGCTAATGAGAAGAAGTTGTTTCCTGCATTTCACCAAGAACTGAAGAACTTTCTGAGATCTATGCTAAAATAATTAGATAACCATTTTTATTTTTACTGCTACATAATTTATTTAAATATTTAATTATGACTAATTTATATATTTTGCCCTGTGGCTTACTAGCTTGCTGTCCATTTTGGGACCACCATATGTTCTTAGTCTGAGTGGTAAGACAGTCTATTCTAAGATCAGATTTGATCCTTTCTGTAAGCCCTACGGGCTCAAAATATACTTTGGAAAACTAATTTGTTCTCATTTTGTCAATAAACTTAGACAGACAACTATTTATTGAAAAAATATTAAAAGTTACTTGTAGATGATATTTAATAAATTTCAGTAACATAAAAGTCATGTCTAGAGTCTTCTTTGTTAAATGATACTGTCTTTTTCACTGGCAACTTACTGCTCTGCTTTTTTTTTTTAAACACTATTAAAAAACAACAAAAAAATCCCTTTACCAGTATACAAGCATACAGGTACCAGACTGAAAACAAGACACCCACAGATAACCTTTTTAAAGCAATATAAAATAACAGTTTATGCTGGGACACAGCACAAGGTATGGAAGTAATAGTACCAAGGTGCTTCCCCCCAGAAAGAAACCCAAAACCCCAAACTTTTTTGTGAGCTGTCCTACTTAGCTACACAGGCTTTCCACTATACTTGTTGTAGGCTGCATTTTTCTCGTTTGTGTAAGCAAAACATGTAGCACTCAAAAATCTTCCAAGACAGGGAAACATTATTAAAGCAATAATGCACCTGAAATAACTATGCAGGTAACTGAGGTACCAACATCCCAGAACACTTACATGGCTAATTCTTTCCAGCAACAATCAACATAAGATTGGTGATTAATGTATAAATCCGTGTGAACATACATTCTTATATAAATCCACGTGAACATAAGTATTCACAAAATCTTTCTGTGGAACCTCAGAAATGTGCTTACTTCAAATGAAGATGGAGTCAGTCATGTGACATTGTGCGTTTTATGCAGAAAGAAACAACTAAGAGCATCTTTTACAATCCAAAACCTACCACTCAACGCTAACACAAGCTGTGATTGATGAAAGTAAGCCTACTACAACAGTTATCAGCCTATCGTTCAGTCTTTGATGTGTTTTGCTGGTGGGTGTGGTATGGAGTATTTCATGTTACACTTAAAAACAGACTAACAGTGGAAAACCCAGCAGTTTTCTTGAATGCTGCAAAGAGAAAATAGGTGTTAATGACAACTTTCTGCCAAAACTGCGAAAATACTTACAGCCTGGTATCTGTTGCTCTACTTCTCTTCCCACAGTGAAAGAGTGCTCTGTCCCCACCCACAAGGGCTCAAAAAAGCACAATACTGTCAGTCATCCCGGCCACAAACAGATCAGCTCCACCCTCTTCTCAAATCAGATGCCTTCCAAATGACAGCCTGTAATAACAGCCATACCTAAATACAGTATGACGTATAAGATGAGAAAACAGGCAAGAAATTTGTTCATAAAAATTCTTTCTACCTTGTCAATCTTTGTAGAATGCTGTTTCTCTTTACATACATTCCTTCTTACTTGATAAATTCTTAAAAGCATCATGTAAAATGAATGCAAAAAATCTCCTTTAAACAAAGTGAGACAATACTGAAAGACATAGGAAGCATTGAGCCTATGCGATAAAATCAAAGAGGGTCTAGTCTGAAAAACACCCATAAGAATGTAAGAATAATATGAATACTACCGACTTCTGACTAGTACTGCCAACCATAGAGGAATTTTAGCGTGCAGAATCTTGCAAGAGCACCCATACCTAAATGATCACAATAATATAGCTGGGTAAGGCTGAGATTGCCTAGCAGTGACACTAACCTGCAGAGTCAAATCCAGAGAGCCCCCCCTGAAGACCTGCTGGACTCCCCATCAGGCCTGTGTCTGAAAGACCTCACATGGGAAGCCGGCCCAAGGTGGGGCTGACTTGCACTGTAGTGCTGAAGATTAGGAAGGGAATGGAAATAGTAAATATACAGGGTTTATATGATTTAAGACTAATAATTAATAGATGTACAGCTGTAAAAACATACTACATAATGTAACTAACTCAGTAATAGTGGTGGGGTTTCAGATTATCCATTATTTCAATGAGTTTTTTCACTGGGTGATTTAATAAACATTATAACCTTTTGAATCAGTTGCATCTAAAGCCTCTAATCTACAGCAAAAATCTACAGCACCCTGAAGTAAGAGCATCACACGTAACAAGTGGCTTTGCAGTCAAACATGTTCCAGTATCAGGCCACGCATGTTCGTCTGCATCGCTGCCCCAGCTCTCAGCAATCAGAAAGAGGGTACGGGAGCAGTTTTCATTGAAAAGAGTCCTGGTAATAAATGAGACTTCCTTTATCGCCTGCTCAAGCATGAGAGACCTCAACTCTGAGTATTTGGTAAAACCCACCTTGAGATCAATCCATGCAGTTGGACATCCCACATGGAATAGCCCAGACCTTTTCTAAGTCCCTAAACAGTAAGCATTAGACAAGGTAAGAACAGTCAAGTACTTCAGAAACCAGAAATTGATGGTAAAGCCATACTTACCCATGCATTCACGAGGAAAGGTAGAAGCCATAGCTCACTAACACTTTCATAAACAAGACACATGCATTGTGAAAATATATACTTTTTGTTTTGGTTTGCAAAAACTGCTTTGGAGTTGGGCTGCAATATTCTGAAACAGCTGCAGGTTTACAGTGATGGAAAGTAGAGGCTTTAGCTATTCTGGCACTAGTTTGGGGGACTGCTACGTGACTTCCGTACAGTAGCCGTGCTCTGCTGTGGATTTTCAAAACATTTTCTGGCTGACTTGCTCCTCATGCAGCACTTCCAACAGGTTCTTCAAGATACCTTTTCAGAGAAGTACCTGTCTGACCATAAAGACTGCTGACAGGTATAGCTAGTTGAGGTAAGAGGAAGTTGCTTGTGTTGCACATGCTTGTAGTCATGAGGCCTTTTACATCCTGATTAGTGTTTTAAATTAATATTTCAGTTTCAGCCATACATAGCTGTACGTTTCCTAAAAAGTACACAAGATGTTTGCAAAGCACTTTGCATGTCAGCAGTTGATGAAAGTTATTTCTGTCACATTAACAAAACGCACACTGGAAAAGCACGTAAACACGCTCACGCCATTCTGTAGGAAATCTAAGGGAAAGGGTAGTGTAAAAAAACCTTAGAATTAAGTATTGCTACTTTGACATAGCATTATTTTGCAATACATAGACTTCATATCACAGAACCACATTTTTTTTATGTAAGAATCAACACATCTAAGCAATACTGTTAGACTATCACTATATACGTTTGAAAAACCTAGTTTAATATTACTATCTGTGTGGTTAATGATGAAGCATTCATTTCACTGAACTTAAAAATGCCTGCAAATACGTACTCTTTTATCCAACAAGTTTCTTGACTACATGGCATGGCAAACAGTACTGCAGCAGAATCCTGCAAAAAACTGTTACTGTCAATCCAAAATACACAGTTGTGGTCATTTCACCTGTGTGTGCAAACAGGTTTGCAGACTGCCATGACATAGCACATGGTAAGAGCAGGGAACGCAGAGTGTAACATAAAAGGTAAAAGCTTAGGCTAAATAAAAATATACTGTCGGCAAAATAAATAGCGTAGCTCCAAAGACAATGAGAAAAACCAGTTTACATTTGTTCAAAAAGTCTATAGAAAAAACACACGATGGATTTCTCACTAGAACTTGTACTTTTACAATGTACAGGCTGGATCAGAATTAATATGGGATGCAACATTTATCAAGTTCTAGTCAATGAACAACCTAGTTTCATCTGATAGAAGTGTACTTTCCTCCCTGTTTTGCAGTGCTACTGCTGTGGCCCACTTGGTAGCCCTATAACCTTTTGTGAAAAAGCAAGAGAAAACATCTAAAGTTTTAAAAATACTGATAAACACCCTACATACAGCAAATAAACTCTTCATATATTTTTCTCTGTCAAATTTGCAACTAACTATAGGTAGGCTTGTACACTTAAAGAGTAGCTGTGGGATCGGCTCCTGTATTTGCCCAAGCTTTAGAAGAAACCTTTAGAGAAAAAGGATATTGCATTGAAAGCATCTGAACTTTACTGTACATACCTTTTCCTGTAAGTTGTAAAAAACTCCCAGCGAAACCCCTTACAATACTTCAGAAAATCAGTTTCCTCAGCTCTTTTCCTGCTTGATCCCACAGCTTTAATATCAAATTAACATGACATGTGCAACATGTGACATAGATGTAACATGACATGTGACACGTGACATCAATGCGTTATGTGACATCTGTATGACACATGCAACACACATGCAACATGTGACATCTACCTTATATTCTACGTGACACCTATGTGACATCTGACATGCACAGTATCTGTATGTGACGTGCAAGTGACATCTGTGTGAACTGTGATGTATGTGATGCACAGCATATGTGAGATAAAAGACGTGTGAGACATGGCACGCGCAAGATGTGGCACACGTGTGACAGGCAGCACATGTGAGACAACACGTGACATACATCTGACATGAGACATGCATGACAAATGTGTGACGTGAGAGGCATGTGACAACACACGAGATGTGTGCAACACAAAACGTGACATGACACACGACCTATGTGACATGCCAGATTTTACGTGTACACGAGATTCAATGTGTGGTGTGTTACAGGTATGTTGCATGCATGTCAGATTTGACATGCATGTCACTCGTCATATATAGCGTACAGGTGTAGCGGGTGTGTCTGTACACAGAATAGGCACGTGCACACACCCCCATATACGCATGTGTAGACATATTCTCAGCAGTGGCCCTCAGTGGTCCTCAAGCAGGGCGGGAAGAGGCTGAGCTCTCAACGGGAGGCTGCTGGTGCTGTTCAGGTTCACCTGCCTGTCTCTGGTCTGTGCAGCCAGCCATGCATGCATGTATGTATGTATGTATAATGTACATGTGCTCTGTGTGCATGCACCTCTTGGTGACACATCTTCAGCCTCATTCCTGGAACCACAGCACTGTTGCCTCTCTCTCAAGCTGGTAGACCATACATTTTGGAATTACTGAAGTAGCTGAGGAAAAACCTGGATAGAACACCTCCATGCTTACATTTACCAGATCGCTGCATTCTGCTTTCTGCTGTTACTTAAACAAAGAACAATCCAGATACAAGAACTGGATCCACGCTATTGTCATCAACTCATTTCTCAAAGATATAGCTATCACGCCCAGCACAACACACCGTTTTCACAACAGAACCTCTCTCCTAAGAAGGAACCTAGGTTTCACAGATATTTTGGTTTGCTGTTCAATTAATAAAATGGCTGAAGTACACAATAAAAGCTCAGCTACTTTTATGTATTTAAGGCTTCTATCTTAACTACAGAAGACACTTTGGTGATGATGTCTCAGCACAAGTCTAAGTCCATACAGAAGAACAGTCCAGAAGTGTACAAAATGCTAACACATTGTCAAGGAAATTTATTGAAGTTTTAATACCCCTGAAAAAAGGCAGCACTGTGCTCTACCCTGGAATATGATGGCCTTTCTCAAGCATTCTTAGAAAGAAAACATTACATGGAGCAAATATTATGTGTCGCATGTGCCACAAAAAGACAACAAAACAACACCACACCACCCCTCCAAGTTAAAAGACAGCAGAAAATGAAAGAGCAGAGTAGCAAAAAAAAGGTGAAGAACAGGGTAGTAACAAGCCAGTGAGTTTCAACAACTTGAAAATCAACATACGATCAGGTCCAGTAAAGACTCCACATACTAGTTAGAAAAAACAGATTAAGGAAAAAAAAATACCGGAACGAGGTTTTTGGTTTAGAATCCTCTTACAATAAGAAGCTGAAACATGACTACAGCACTATACTATTACTGATGTATGAAAACACTACGTAACTTAACAGCTTCCCACATTTGTATGATACACAAAAACCGAGGAACATAATGAAAGCGTACTATCTAGCTCAAATACACTAACGTTTCACAACACCACACAAAACCCAAGGATGGTACTCAACAACATCTTTTTAAACATTATCATAGTGTTACCATATTCTTACTGTAACTCACAAGGAAGCAACTTCCCTCTCGATAGGCAACATTTTCAGATTATCATGTATGCAGACAATTTTGCGAGGACTCGTCAGTACAGTGATACAGTAGTCTGCGGGCGAAGAAGTCCAACTAATCTATCAGCACTAACATCTGACAGTTTTTGGGGTAGCCCACAAAAGTTGAAGGAACCTTGTTTCTGGTTACGTCTGTACTACATCACGCTATTTTGTAATTTACAGCTTTGACACCTTTATAATGCTTTAAATCCACTATCAAAACCAGCAATTGTCACCAAACAGTCGAGTAACAGTTTGGTAATTCAAAGTTTCACGTTTGGAAGGACACAGATTATTTTTAACCCTTCTACCACAAACAATATACAGTAAACTACAAGCCACTTGGCGAATCCATACTAAAAAAAAGTCTTAAAATGACTAGGAAAGGATGCCTACAGCTATAGCACGGATTGCCAATTTTTGTTTTTGAAAGTGATTCTCAAACTGGTATACTTTATTTAAAAAAAAAAAAAAATCTAACTTTTACTGATTTTTTTTTTTTTTTCTTTCTTAAAGACAGTTATGAAAAAGGTGCAGAAAAAGAAATCAATACATAGCAATCCTGAAACTAACAGGAATAAAACATGTTAGTAACTCCACAGAGTGTGGGGTGGTAGTGGAGGCGAGGGGGCAGAAAGGAGGTGGCATTGGGGGGCAAAACAAAACAAATTTGGAAAGTTGTTAGATACTCCCACCTATAAGAAAACATTAACTTTTGGAAAAGACTAAATGGTTACAGATGGTTTAATAACGGCATTTAAACTGACAAGAAGCTCTGGAATGATTTTCTTGCTGCAAATATGAACCCTACAGTTAAACATTTTACTAATCAGAATTAATTTTACTGAAAGAAATCATCCGAACTGACTTCACATACAATCCACCTCACAGTCAGTCACTGAACTGCTCGCTATGTGGAGACTTCACAATCCAGGATCCATAACTATGTTGCTCTAGGTAGCTTTGCAGCAAGTTTTTAGCTTGTTGGTACAATTCAGATTGAATCTGAAAAAGAAAAAGAAAGATCTCAAGAATGATGGTTACAGACATCTGTGTTCTTTACTACCAGCATATAATATGCACAAGCACAAACCTTGCAGAAAACGGTACCTACAAATTTTACAGTTCCCTCAGTTGCTAACAGCAAGAGAAAGTGTTACAGAGTCCAGAAACACACTCTTTTTGTATGTTTGGACATTTATAAGGATGGGAGAATTGTTCTGGTTTTTTTTCAGCATCTTATCAGTTCCAATAGTATCTTTACACAGAAAATAAACATTCACTATCATTCAGTGCAAATCTAAACACATGGACAGTCAATCAGCAAGCCATTCTATTTTAAAGTAGTTTTTGAATCATTTAAAAAATTATCTCTTGCACGTTCTGACAGGAGGAAAAAAAGATAATGTAGTTTATAAAAGCTTAGGTTTCACACAGAAATTTTGGAAATAAAGTATCTCTTGAACTAAGGAGAGGAAAAACCTGGAAGAGTACAGAGAAGTAAGATGAGCCTACATATTTCCAAGTACAGCCAGAAGTGAGTGAACTGTGTTTACAGCAATCAAGAATCACAGTAGCTCCTTTAAGTAATTTGTCTGTACTTATATAACACAAAGGAAAGCCTGGGACCTAATGCTGTCTTCTGATGAACTACCCCTCCTTTCCTACTCCTTTATGACATAAGAATCCTCCCACAAGACTACACTGTGGTAAAAAAATATCTACATATGTATGAAGCAAATATAAAAAGTAAGATTGAAATGAACTAATGAACAAAAAAAACCCCAACGTTTTTCATATGAAACTATCTTATGTGAGGAAAATGGCCAGCAACCTCCATATGCTGAGATAAAACACGATAGATTTCATAGAGAATGTTTCAAGATTAATTCAGTAGATTAATTTTACTTGAAACCAGCAATTTCAGACATTCTCAGGCAAAGATTACAGGCAATAAGGGAGATCCAGCTGTTCAGGTGAAGTCTTCATCAAACTAGAAAGTCACCCCTGGCTATCAAACCAGCTTTGAGAGTAGCCATTAAGAGACTCCTTACTAAAACTCTCTCACCTGTACCAACTTACCTTAGCTTCACGGTACGTTGCAACTTGAAGCAAATCATTCCGTTCTGCTTTCTTAGCAAGCAATCTGAAACGACTAAACATTGCTGCCTTACAAAGGCGACTTGCCATGTAAGTGCCACTTTTGAAGGGTGAACTAGAGTCAAAATGAAAAAAAAAAAGAATAGAACTCAATAACAAATACATTACAGGTATATTGCTTTGATCATTACGAGATTATTTTTTCTTCCCTCCAATGCTTTGTGAATACAATCATTTGACTCTACTTCCACTTTCAATAAGCAAAGCTAATGCAAATAAGCAGCTGTGAGAATTTAAACAAGCCAACCAAAAACGGTTTTCAAACTGGAATTAATCTGAACTAGGATGCTAATTGGTTTTATGTATTGGCAAAATGAAAACATTCAGTACAACAGACAATGGAAGAAATGTATCTCAATTCAAAGAACTATTTAATTTCATTATCTTGGTATCTCACTGTAAGGTTACAAGATCTCTAAAACTACATTTAATCATAGGATGCATTCACTTAACACAGGAGAGAATCTCTCTCATTTTGGTAATACTGTGGCCTCCATGCATAGCTTAAAAAAATGAATACTCCAATGAACCGGCACACAACAATAGGGCTAACCATTATTTCCAACATAATGAAGAAAAATTCTAACCTTTCACTGGTTTTTCCATTTAACCCATCCACAACCTCCAGTGATGCATCTGACAATGACCAATTCAAACTAAGAAACCTCTGTTCAACATCTATTTGAATTGGGTGTGCAGCATTCACCAAGTAAGTATGAGATCTGTTGACCAGATAAGGCATGGGAAGCTCTGATGTAAGTGCATCATCAACACGCTGTTTTATAGCTATTTCTAGCCCTCTTGTATCCTTGCAATTTCCATTTCCTATTAAACAAAATAAGATCAGTCACACATAAATATATCAAAATAAAAAAAAAAAAAAGCTAAGAATGCAGATGTTTCCATTGGTCTACATAATATTCACTCTTCTACACAAAATAAATGTTTGGAAAAATCAGTTCCAATATTCAGGTTGCAGAACAAAAATTATTTCACAGCTTCTTCTCCAGAGGCATCATTATTTTCACTGGATGCCTCCTTTTTGAAAGAATTATTGTTCATCAACTCTTTACATTCCTTGCAGAAGACACCATTAAAATAGAAGCTGCAACATAAACTTTGATGTTCTAGATTAGAAAACACACTAGGGAGTTTGCCCACATTACTCCACATCCAAGAGTATTTCTGACTGCCTACTAAATAAATATACTTTGGTCCATAGCATCTCAAGGAACAGTCAGAGAATTTCCATTAAATAGAAAGGCAAGACATTATAGATTATGCTTACGTTGAGTACCATTTAAGTGAGCATATTAGAAGTTTTTCTATCGCTTTTAAGTAAAAGTGCCCAAACGTCCTCAGAAGGAACAGGCAGGCATTCACCAATTCTCGCAAGATCTTTTCGAGCAGTTCAAAAACCCTGTTCTGTGTTAGAAAAGGAAAAGCTGTTACAGCTTCAATGTCTGGGGAACTCAGACATCCGTGTACTAAGTCTCATAATACAAATACTGACAGGAAGAAACACCTGGCAACCTTCAGGATAATACCCATTAATTTAATCCCACCACATAATACAAGCTACTGAAATGAGTTCTGATAACAGTATGGTCTTCCTGACTGCCACAAAATCCTGAGAGTTCACTATCATCTTGCTAATCCCTGTTCCTCAACAAAACATCTATTCGCATTAACCAATACAGAGTGCGGGGGAGAGTGTAGACCACAGAGATGACATAAAATCAAAAAAAGACTTCCAATAGAGCTTGTAAGATACCCCAGAGTGAAACTGAGCACACTGGCAGAGTTTTTTCCACCACTGCTCATTTCTACAGTTAAATGACTAACATTGTCACCTTAAAGTCACCATATCTGACTGAACAGTTAACACAGCATTTGTCACACTTGATATTTTCTCAGTATCTAAAATTTAATTTGTTATAAAACAATGCTGAATTGCTTCTGTTACTCTAACACACAGTAAAAGAAGGGCAATCTGGCAAGCTAAAACAAACCCACAATGACAAAAGAACGAATCTGAGTTCTACATTAGGGCATTTCAAAGATGAGAGAAAAAAGAAAAATATACACACTTAGTACCTTTTCAGAAAAATACTGTAATTCTTTAAAGCACCATCTCGGTTTAGTTCATGTTTTATAAAATGTAATCAAACTGGAACATGAAAACATACAAAAAACCCACTGAAATTTGCATTCAGCTTACCTACAAGAATACTGTTGATATACACTGGTTCAATGAAGTGACTCAGCAACGCTCCCTGAATACCAACCACTTCCCATTTTGTTAATTTGTCACTACCTGACATACTGCTTGCTCTAACAGTTTTAGGTGGACAACAAACAGTTAGGTAAATCTTGCCTTCTACAGCAACATGGAGGCTCAGTTCTTCATTAGTTTCATATGCAGATATAGACTGTGGATTGAGATGTCTAAAGTAAGACAAGAAAAGGAATTTCAGTGAGAAAGCACTCTAATCAGAGCTTACTGTAAAGTGGTATCTAACACTGTTTCTCAGAAAACAATTATCAATAGATCTGGCCCTCACAGTATGTTCAATATTTGTAAATTTTAGAAACACCATATTCAGCTGCTCAAGTGACTAGAATACCAAAATCAAGTGTTTAAATAAGAAATAGTAATTCAACCTAATCTTAGCCATCAGCTGTGCAAACATTAAAAAAGATCAGCGTATGCTACAAACAAGCTATCACTTTGTGTCTACTTACACTATGACAGAAGTTAGTTGGAGGCTGTTCATCTTGTGAAAAAGCACCTGTAAGGTTGCTAATCTCCTTTAAAACATAACTTACACTGCAGTTCAAAATATTTAAAACAAGCAGATGCAACACATTAAGGAGACAAAACAATGATTGTTCTGAAGCAAAACATAGTTTTCCCCATTAACTAAAGAGGGATAAGAAGTCAAAGCCTGAAGTTTTGAGCTAACTCTCCCCGATTTTATAACTTAAAATGTTATGATCAAAGGTGCTTTTGCTTTACTACATTACTATAAAGCAACCATTTAATTTTGGCTTACGTAACATACTACTGCCTGTTAACAAGCGGCCACATTTTGCTACTCAATGGATTACTTGCAAGTAGCTCCCTTCTAAAAATTATCTTTAAATAACTCTATACATAAGCAGATCTGCTGTATTAGAAGAAAATACTCCCCAGCGTTTGTCTCGAGAGAGCACACACCAGAATGGACAAAAAGCAAGAGAAGAGCTGAATCTGATCTGTCAACTATTACAGAGTAGCTTACAAACTTCATCTGGTCTCAGCAACTATTTCCTTGTAACAGCAGGCAATGACACTGAAAGTCACATAAAACCTTCTGCAAATCTAACAGGAGGGGCTCCCCCAGTCAGCACAACTCGCAATGCACTGGCTGTGACTTCCAGTTCACAAGCCTGCCCTCTGAGCACCCCAAACAGAGTACGAAAGCAGCTAGCTATCTTGCATATATGAAAAAGTTACGACTGCACGACTTTCAGGGACATTATTCCACTACAAGGGACACAAAATAACGTTGTTCATAATAACTTGGTAAACCAGTGACTGCTGCTGTTAAATGTCAAAACTATTAAAAAAAAAACTTTCAGAAACTTAACAAAAGTTAGAAGTGTAAAGATACGCATAGGAGTATATTTCTCCCATCAAGTTTCTCTCATTACCTTTTTTCTACAAAGCAGAGCAGGAGCCTATTGTTTCAATTCAAGGCTTTTTATACTCTAGTCCTGTGGTGCAAAGGATGACATTAAGTCACCACATCCACTGGCTCAGTGGTTAAATTAATGATTTATTAGTATTTTAATAGTATCTTGGCAATGGGGTTAACAGGTAAGTGGCTATCTGTAATAAACAAAGCATCGTCCTGAAGCTATAACCCATGTAAGTTTTTTGTATTGTCATGTTGAGCTGTATCTCATACACATATCACTACCACTCTGTACATTAATGCTAAAAAAACATGAAAAAAATTTCAGAATACCCCCCCCCCCATCTTAGAAATGTGTAACAATACATATTTTCCACACTCACAACACGTTTGTCACTGCAAACAAATAAATCTTCCACTACAACATCTCGGAAAATACCAAGGTACTTACATCTGTGATTTTAACTGAGCAGTTCCTTTCGGAAGCTGATTCATGTAGAGAAAAACAGTTGTATTTTGCCTTAGGGTTAGCAGCTTCGAGCCTGGTGCTGTGCAAAATATGGATTTCTCTGTCCTTGCTGGATTTTCATTATAGAACAGTAAAAGA
This sequence comes from Burhinus oedicnemus, assembly GCA_008921705.1. Classification (NCBI taxonomy): domain Eukaryota; kingdom Metazoa; phylum Chordata; class Aves; order Charadriiformes; family Burhinidae; genus Burhinus; species Burhinus oedicnemus. The sequence goes on from VFFE01007182.1 coordinate 1,896,488, forward strand.
TGTCTATAAAAATATCTAAAAGAAAGTGTTAAGTAACAGTATATGTGAAAAACACTACTTTGTTTACAAATACATGGACATTCACATGTAATTCACATGATTTGAAAATGATCCAGGTTTATAGCTATAAAATGCAAGTGCACTTACATTGGTATTTGCAAAAGTAAAACTGAGAAGCACTGGCTGCAAGACAACTGGTAACTATTTGTACCTACATTCTCACCTAAGCAGAGAACGTCTTGCAATAACAATGGCATGGCTGTCATGCAACACTCTTCCACAAGGTTGAAAGCACTGACTGTAATTACATTCTCCTGTTCCTAGAGCTACAACTTCATACCGTCCACCTAAAAAGAAAAGACATATTTTTACATGATTGTGGTGGGATAACCTTGGCTGGCTGCCAGGTGCCCACCAGGCTGCTATCTCACACCCCTTGCTCCCCAGCAGGTTGGACTTGATGATCTTAAAGGTCTTTTCCAACCTAAATGATTCTACAAAAAAATAAAATGAAAAAACTCGTAGGTCAAGATAAGCACAAGGCGATTGCTTGCCATTTACCATCATGTGCAAAACAGACTCGACTTGGGGAAGATTAATTTAACTTATTGCCGAGTAGAATAGTGAGAAACAAAGGCAAAACTAAAAACGCCTTCCCCTCACCTCTCCTTTCTCCCAGGCTCAACTTCACTCCTGACTCTTCGACCTCCTCTCTTCCCTGCCCAAGTGGCGCAGGGGCGTGAGGAAGCATCAGTTCCTAACGCTTTACCTGGGCTGCTCCTTCCCTGTTCCAACATGGGGTCCCTCCCACAGGATACAGTCCTTCACGAATCACTCCAACCTAGATCCTTCCCACTGGCTGCAGCTCTCCAGAACTGCCCCAGCATGAGTCCTTTCCCCAAGGTGCAGTCCTCCAGGAACAGAATGCGCCAGTGCAGGTCCCCCACGGGGTCACAGGTCCTGCTAGAAAACCTGCTCCAGTGTGGGCCCCTCTCCACGGATCACAGCTTCTGCCAGAACCCTGCTCCTATGTGGGTTCCCCACAGGCTGCAGCTTCCTTCAGGACACATCTCCCTGCTCTGGCCTATACTGATCTACACAGCCTTACTGGACTATACAGCCTTACTCCTCTTTGAGGCAGCACAAGGAAATGCTTACGTAGGTCTTGAGTATCTGTGTGACTGTAGCACAACTATGCACGTGACAAAGTCATCAGAACACAGTATGTCAAAGAAGGAGAGCTACCCTTTATGTCTATCTACTAGGTGAGAAATGCATTAATCGAGGCTCTCTGGGAACACAGCCTAGGTTTTCCACTCCCCAATACTCAGGATCGAAACAGACTTGCCTTTTTCAATGATGAAGGCAGCCAGTGAACTGCCACAACTTTGGTACTCAGGATGTTTGGCAGTCAGGCTGTTAAATACTTCTCTAAGTGTTTCTGAAAGTTTGTGATACATAAGCTGTCTTCCTTCTAAATGAAACAATAAAAGTCAGCAAGACACAAATTCGCAGGGGGGGGAACAGACATGATCAACCACTTGCCAAATTACAACTCGAAACACAAGGTGAAGGCACGACTACCAACACACACTTTTGGGATTCTGAAGATTATCAGGATGGACACGAGTAAATAAAGGATAGGAATACCTAAACGCTTCATGCTTTTATTTTTCATTATAATAAATCAGGGATATGGATCAAGTTTGATAACCTACCGCACACACTATTTCAAGTAAGGACAGAAATACTGGTTTTGTTAGTGATGCACCACTGAAGAAAATTGCTTGAATTTAAGTTGTGCCCATCTGTAGAACCAATGGCCAATTTCCTACTTTAGTGACACTAGTTCTTACAGTGTTCTTCAAAGAGATGTTTAAAATAACAGAAACTTCACAGAGATCACTAAACGTAGTAAAAGAATAACTTTTTTTTAAAAAAAGGCAAAAAAAAAACCAACAAGCATTTGCTGTATAATTTGAATCAATAGAGAAAAACAAGACTACTCCTTACCAAAACAGATCCTTGAAACATGAACAGAGTTTGCTGGAGTTTGGGGCTCAGCAGGAATACAGGGATGACCTAAGAATTTAACAAAATTTCAAACCGGGATGGACATTCCAAATTTCAAAACATGGATCTTATAGTATTTCCAGCAAGTTAAAGTTTCTAATTCCCTAAGAGTTTTCTTTTCTGATTTTGAAGTCCTCCTAAGTGTAGAACTATTCAGGCAGCAACACTTAAAGGAAGATAAATGGTACGGTAACTGAATTCTTTCGAAAGCAGTAACTCAGTGTTGAAGCCTTTTAATTATAAAAATTCAAAACCACTTAGAATCAACCTCATATTGCTGTTACGTAGTGAGCAGCAAATCAAGTGCAATAGCAACAAATAAATTAATTCCTTCAGTATTCTCTGCTCTGTGCTATAAACTGATGCAACTCCTAATACACAGAAGACAAAGGAAAAAAGTTTCAGAACCATAGGACAAATAGCTCTGCCCAAAGGATTCAAAGGAACTGGTAAGAGGCGCTGATACAGAAGCATTTAGTAAAACTACACAGAGATTTTGCATCGGAAACCTTTAAGACAAGCTTTTCAAGGTCCAATAAGGTGTTGCCAGAATATTTACCTGACTTTTCAGAAACCTTTGCCTCTGTATACTCCAAATGAAGTAGCTCATCAAGAGCCAGTTTAGCTGCATTTAATTTAGATTCCTTCTTGTTTCTTCCCAGTCCAGTCTTGTAGCTAACACCATCTACCACAGCACAAATGGCAAAATAAGGCCTTATGATATTGCCTTTAAAGAAGAAAAAAAAGCAGGCACAATTAGTGAAATTACTTTAAGCTACTTTTATCCACAGCTTTACATGCTTATATTCATTCCAAAGACAGGTACAAGACAAAAAGACAATTTTAGCGTAATACAACTCAAACCTTTCACCTCCACAAGAACTTTGGCGGCTTTCACTTTATGCACTTTTCACAAAGTTCTGGTAGCAGCCAGAATTTTATACAATTCATCTGATCAAATTCTGTAGTAATTAATCATGAGACGCAGCTGCGTAGACAATAAAAGAGCAGCCAAAATGCAACATATGTGGAGGGTAGTGCAACCAACAGTAAAAAAAATTCATCTGTGTTAGTGCCATCAATACTAACAGCAGAAATTCAGATCATCTCAAGGATAAACAAATATTATTTCATTTAAGAAAAGTATTTACCTGCCACACTAGTTTCTTTCAATTCAAGTTGTACATGGTGCATTTGTGCAAACTGATGCAAGGCAGATACTGGGTTCATTACTCCCTGTTTATATCTTGCAATAAACTCCTCTAGGGCTTGCTTTGGAGGAAGTGTTGATAATGGGGGTGCATGGGCTGCTTTCAAAAGTAAAGGTTCAGAAACAAAATTAAGAAAATAATTGAACACACTCTCCAACGATTTACAATAAATTTAGATTCTTCTTAGATGAACAAACAGCAAAAACGTTTACTCTACAGCAGTACTGCTTTGTACTGAATCCTACTTTAACAATACCAGCAATTCTGACATGGTGCGTACCTCCTCTCTTAAAAGCAAAGCTTTTACTTTGAGTACTAAATCCATTAAGCTTTGAATACAGACAGATATTACATGAAAATACAACATATATACCCCTCCCTTGCAAACTGGTGATCAAATGAAAGTTGCTGATGGCAGGTTCAAAACAATGGAGCATGGGGTTTTTCATACAAAACTATGAAGCAGCAGAACTCCCTGTCATAAGACACTATAAAAGATTCAGCAATCACACACGTTATTCAAAAAGTAGGTAACTCAAAAGAAAAAGAAACCCACCCATAAACAGCTGCTGATTACAGAGACAGCACCTCTGGCTGAGGTGGCCAGGACAGAACACCAGGAGAGGTGCACCGCACACCCACCCTGACCCTGCAGGTCCCACACCCACGATGAACCACACTCGGAACCAGGACAGCAGGTGGGTAGGTGGGTTGGGTGTTTCAGCTGTCCTAGCCCAGAGCCCTTAGGCTCTTCAGAAGGCAACGTAAAGCAAGTCAGCCAACTCGTAAGAGACTTCTATAAATTCTGAGAAGCAGTCCTGAGGCAAAACCACGCTTCTGAGTTTCGTCTGAAAGAGGAATTCTTCCAAGGAGCATGCTGTATCTGGACAGTTGTCTTTGACATGGAAGTCTCCTATAGAATAATCAATTAACATTTCCTGCAGCGTCTACTTCTGTGAAGGACTGGTGTGTTCTTTTAGATTTAAAAGAAAAAATTAAATCTTTTTCCCTATATCAATGCTAGGATAGATGGAATCTTCAGCTTCAGGGTTGCCATCTACTCAGGCACAAGTATCTCCCAGCCAAGAAGAACTAAAATAAACTGCTATCTCCCAAGTCTCATATGTAGGCGCCTGTACCTCAACACAACTATTCGAAGAAACCAAATTCAAATTACATCCTGGGACATCTGGAACCACAGTTAAAATTTTTCTCAATGACCTATACGTAAATTCACACAGCAGTACATATCCTGTATTTTGGCAACCTCTACAACACTTTTAACGTGGCATTTATAATTATGAAATGTTGTAGACTATATAGTGCACCCTACAACAAATCTCTTACTCTAACAAACTTCCAATAAAAAGGACACAGGAAGAAGAGGAAGAAGTTCAAGCAGATGCTAAAGAAGTCATTTAAGAAAACACAGTGGTAAGAGCGAACAGCAGAGGACTGCAACCCTCCAAAAAAAGAGAAAATCATGAAGTTACTTTCACTAGCATTAACAGTGTCTTTTAATAGCTAATCCCAGTGTATAAACTGAAAACTATACCTGGATTTTCCACCACCTTTGGTACACTGCACCTCTCAGAAGGTGGAAGTTTCGGCCTTACGGCCTCAGACTGAGAAAGCTTCTCTGAAGGTGGCTGCCTAGGAGCCCGAGCTGGCAAAGTCTTCTTTTGTCTGTGGTCAAGGGTAGGTATTCCAGCACTCGGGAACCAGCCGTTACTGCTAGTCATTTTTGATCAACCTAAGCAAGTTTAACAGTGAAGTTATGAGTTGTTGAAGGCACGCTGCAGACTCCACTTTTCTAAGCCGTTTCACAAGAGCTCTACGAACAACTCGCACTCTGCTTCCCTACAGACTGGGGCAAAAAACCCCAAGACCCAGCGTCCTTCCAATCCCTCACCTTCCCCAGGTCCAAAGCCACTTCTCCTGCTAGTTAACCACCTTCCCCCACACTTTAAAGCCAGACTCCATGCGGCTCTGCACCTCCTCTTGCAACCGGCTCCAAGGACAAGACGACACCCCCTCACCCCCCCTTCCCCAGCCGGCTCTTGAGGTAAAAAACTCCAGCAGCAAAGCTGATTCAAGTTTCCAGGAGGAGCTGGAGTTGAAGGCTTTGGTACCTCCTCTCCTCTGCTGTGAGGAAACCACCCCTGTTGGGCTCGGCCGCCCTCACTGTCGAGCCGCGGGCGGCTGCGAGGCGCTTACCCACCGTGGGCAGGTGGAGCGCGGCTGAGGTGAAAGGAGGGACCCGCCCTGAGGCGATGGGCTCTACCAGCCGAGGAGACGCCTAACACCGCCCTCTCACGGCCAGCATTTTAGGGGCGGAGACGCCTCAGCGCAGCCCCTCCATTTTGTGGAAGGGGGTGGCGGGGGGAGATCCCTCCGCGGAGAGGCGCGGCAGAGGGAGGGAGAGCCCGGTCCTAGCGCAGCAATGGCTGCCGACCAGCCTGCCCCTCGCCCTCCCCGCGGCTGTCTAGTCGGCTTCCCGTGCCGCCGGGCAGGGCGGCACCCGAAACCGCCGTAACCTTGACGGGCCGGCATCAGCCGGGCGGAGCGGCGGCCTGGCCCACTTGCCCGGGGAAACACCGGCCGGGGCCGCCACCGCCCCCGCGGCCGGGGACGCCGCTCTCACAGTTTCCTCACCGCGGGCGGCGGGAGCTCGGCTCGCCTCGTTCCAGCTCCCCGAGGGGGAGGCCGGCGTCTGGCGCCGGCGGTGAGGGGGGGGAGGCGGCCCGGCCGGCCCCTGGCCCGGAGTCACCTCACGTCACTGATACTCGATGCACATTTACACTTAAAACACTTTTTTTTTTTTTTTTTTTTTTTTTTTGACAAAGTTCCACCAAGAATAGTTATCTTCCCCTTTTGTTAGTTTCTGCACCTGTTGGAAATTTTACTATAAAGTGCTTTTAGGAAAATCAGCCCTCCTAGCTCTGTTGTACACAATTACACGTGAACAGATTTTGATATAGTTAGTTATAAACTTTCAAAATACTGGATCTAATGTGTTTACATCATGTAAGTGTTACATTTATATAACACATCATGTTATACCACATGAATAAATGTTACATTTTCTATACAGTTCAGTAATAAATGCAAACTACTGCGCACAACACTGAATTTCACACACACCAGAAAAACAAAATATGTGATTTTCACTGTGGTAGTAACTGATTGTTTACACGTACATTACCATGTTACATTACTCTTGTGGTAGCCTTTAACGAAAAAAAGTACAAAAATGAGAGTCTAGAGTCAGGTTGCTGTGGCAAAATCTAGAAAATCTTAATTTAAGATCAGAAGTTGTAAAACTTCAAAAAAATCAGCTTTTAATTTCAGCAATGACACGTCATCTGATATAATATAGAATTATATAACAGTTACAGTAAATTTAACATCTGAAGTAATTTTATCTATGATCAACACCTATAGTGCCATTATGATCTTTTCCAAGTCTTAAGTGATTTAGTAGATTTTAGATGCTGGTGACAACAATTACTTGTAAAGCATTAAAGCCACTAGATGATGACCTTCCCTTCAACACGCAGGCAATCGCAGAGCACGGTCAGTCATTCAGTACCGCGCTGTTTATTCACCTTAAGTCTGCGACCCCAAAAATCGCTCTGTGTTCGGCACACTTTACGTATATATCAGACTCAGTTCAATTTGCTCTTCTTAGCAAAGACCACATATTGCTTAAGAATGAATGTGCCAAATTGGAATGCTGCAACTGAACGTATTCACGTGGAAAAATAAAGCATTCTCAAAGTCAGAAAAATGCATGTCTTGAAAGAAACTCTATTGATAAAAGGACTGCAATAAAAGTAATGTGGCTTCCTAAAACAGTTTTCATCTGCATATACCATCTTACAGAAAGAAAGTTAAACTAAACACCAGGTGTCAAAACAGGAGCAAGATTACTAGAGTAACTAGCATAAGCTCATCAGTAAGGAAGAGAAATCCAGGAGTATGTCTGTTCTCTGCAGCATACTGCATGTGGGTGTTGCACTGGAGGTGACCAAATTGTTTTTGAACAACCTGCTGTACCTCCACGGTGTAGCAGTGCCACGCAGAGATATCAGTACAGCTCCCTGCACAGCGGTGGTGCGTCAGCGTAGCGACGCTACGAGGTTTGTAAGTCTGTATGCAACTACTCTGCTTCCAGTCCTACAGGAGCTGACTTAAAATCACATCAAGTATTTCCTGAACAATGTTGCGGTTTTTGAGAAGGGCTAAAATACCTCTTGGCTTTCAGTCTAAAATAACCTTGAAAAAACTTTTTGTATAGTAAAATTTCACTTATCAGCAACTGAAAGAGGTAACTATAATTTCATAGCATTAAGTCTAGATTTCGAGAACATTTAATACTACTTCTGTTGATGTCAATGGAAGCAACGTTAGGCTTAACTTTTTTTAAAATTAAATCAATTTTTAACAAGTCAGCTCTATTAAAAAGCATGAAAATACTATCAAATAGTTTGACAACTGCAGATTGGCAGACAAGTGGTACCTCATAAGTAACAACTTACCTTTTTCTTTTTCTTTTAGATAAGCAGATACCAAGTCATGCAGAAACATAATCAGTTCAGCATCCATAGTTACACAAATGTGGTCTGTAAATTCGGTTACTACACTGCATTCCACCTTTGGTTTAACACTTGTATCTACAGTCAGATAAAAATAGTATCAATACACTTCTAAGTACATACAGTATACATAAAAGTACACAAAATCTGAATGCAAATAATCTGAAAATGACATTGCTGTTACTGAACCAGAGACTCAAAAAGAGAGGAAGGACCACAATTAACAGCTGTGTCTAGCAGCCTCAGTGTTTTTTAAACAGTTTTCTCATCAGAGTAACTTCTGGTATTTTAAAAAAGATGTTGAAAATAAAGAAGTACTACTGCGTAGCAACCTTGATCATCCTCAACATGGAAAGTCAACCTAGAGCAGTATCACTAACTTGTGCTATGCTATCAATGCATGATTTTAGACAATAAGAAAAGCTGATAGCAGATTTTGCTAGTTTGGCTATTAAAAAACCAACCAAAACCCAACAGGCTAACTTATCTAGCAGTACTGTCTGGGATCAAGTATGGAGTAAAACCCCAGCTCAGCCAAGATAAACATGTACATTAATGTCTTACACCTTCAGAAGTCTTATTTCCCACCAGTTTCAATTGCAGTGTGAAGACAACATTTTGAAAATAAGAGCATAAAATTTAGGTTCCTATCTCATATTCCCTTTTTCAGAATGGCCTTCCTTTCTAACATTTTAATAAAAAAAAGGAAACCAACCCCCTGAAACCAGCCAACCTAGGTGAGATGTTCATACTAATTTCTCTTAGTAAGTTTTTTCTATAGTGACCAGACTCTGGACTAGATCTTCACACTCCTATCAGAATTCCCCCTACGTTTTATTATGAAATGGTATTATTTCTTGCATATCTGCAATAATTCTCAGGTTAAATCCTCTTATCAGCACGGTAGCTTTGTATTTAACTCCTCATTTATGATAAATAGCTTTGGATCAAGAAAAAAACAGATCATGTTTACTGCACCTTGTAATGAAGGCTCTTGGGGCTCTTGAACATGAATAGATTTAAAATCCAGCTGCATCCTTGGCAATGCAAAGATGGTTTCAGTTTCATGGTTGTAACTGGAGCCACCTCTGAATCCACTTAGCAAGCTCGAGCTTTTCACTGTTGTGCTGCTCTCTGGGTTGTTAGCATCAACGTTTCGAAGCAGGTTTAACTCTACAGGGACAATAGGAAATTCCCAAATTCAGTAGTCTTTATTAAACAAAGGTTCTTGTCAGCAGAGATGGTAACAAACTTTCACAAAATACATCTCATAAAATGGGGGGGGATAAGCATCAGTACCATAACATCTAAGCACTTCTAAGAGTCTTTGTTAGTTTCTTCGAAGCTTAAAGTCCAAATTTTATTCATCTGACCACCCTATCACAACTCTGTTCTAGTAATGAGCTTTCAGTTAAGTGAGATATAGACTGTATGGGTTAGAAGTGTGCGCTTTGTGTTTGAAAATATGGTAGTACTTAAAATGAAAATAAATGTTTCTGATTAATACAAGTAATACCTAAATTCACCGAGGCAGCATTGCTGTCAGAAATCACTGTTGACCAGGAGTTGAACTTTGTCACAAGACTTTTACCATAGCACACATGCAACGTCATTTGAATTAGTTTTCAGTTGTTAAAATTGTGACAAGAGAAAGAAGGTAAGAAAGGTTACTATTTCCTTGTAAAACTGCTGGTGTATGATTATTAAGAAGATTATATCCTTTATTCTGCTCCCAAAAGCATGGCTACAAAAGGTCAAACAATCAAATGTTGTTGTTGTTGTTGTTTATATACTTAAATGCTCCGGACGTAGCAAAACAGGGCTACATAAAAACACCTGACAGACAGCGCCTCTATTTGTGAACTTCAGCCACTACATCGTGTTGTGTCTTTCAAAAGGAATAAATATTGGTGTGGTATATCAATAATTTTAACTTCTTTTTTTTCAAGAAATTATCATCTGCTCATTTCTCACTGTTTGTTATACTCTGCTATTTGCCCTTTCACAGAAATTCTACTGATACCACCTACTGATTCTACAGTTTGTGAATGAAATAGCGACAGCTTTAAGATTTCTTAACATTATCTTCAAAGTTTTATTTTCTAATTAACAATGATTTAAAGATATGACTCAAAATGTTTTAAGACCTAGAAACAGCTGAAGGTTGAAAAGCTTTAGGCAGACGAGTAATTTTCAAGTGTTAATTTTAAGTGGTGACAGAAGGCTAAAATAGATTCTTACTTCAGCTTAATCCATAAATCCTTCATATACGGTGAAATATATCCTCATGTTACAAGATCACAACTGGATGTGAAACAAGAAATTTTTTAGCGTGTAGTGAAAGAGGAGAAGACTAGAACTACTGCAACGCCAGATACCTAAACGTCCTGTACACTAACAGAACATTTTGGCTTTACTGCACAGTTTGGAAAAGGACTTAGCTCACTAACACTTCCACGTGTTCTGCACATGGCTATGCTTCATTCCACAGTTCACCATAAGGCTCTCCAGAAGAAACAACTTCTGTCATTTCAAACTCCCTTCTCCCTGTAGCCCACTTGAAATTTAGCAGCTTTTAAACAGCATGATCTGCACTGCCTGGCAAGCGGACCAATCCCCAAACTTAATGAACATGAATCTAACCTTCATTCCTTGTGGCTGTAACATAATTGAACCACTCTTTCACGCTGGCAACTCCGTGTGGGGGGTTTTCATGGCGGCGCCTTGTTATCTTTGTGATTGTCGCCATAGGGCTTTCGAGGGCTCCACACGGTTTGGTGACCATAGTGTTATGGCCCAAATGAAAGTCCAGGGTTTGCACAATATACGTGGAGTGTTCACTGGTACCTGCATTGAACGCGTGGGCAGCATGGGGGGAGAGAGAGAAAAGAAAAATGGAAAAAGCAGCTTGGTAAGGGTAGTAGGATTTCTCCGCTCACTCTCCTCTCCTGACACAGGTATTTAACATGACTAATTAGCATGCCGATGGCATTAAAAACTGGTATAAAGCTTGCAAACAACAGAAAAATTAAATCCTCAGTAGCTACAGACAGTAAAAACTTCTCAATATGAAGACAAATGTAAACAATAAGACCATCAAAATTCATCACAGACATGCAATTAACAAGGTAGACAATCCACTTTGTAGTCATATTATCAGGGACTTATCTAGTATATTTGAAAATGTACTTTGCATTATTCCACAGATAAATTGCGATAAAGATGGCAAGGGAACAGATGATTATTTTAGGTAAGTGGTACATTTTGGGGAATAATCTTGATTCAGACAAAGAAAGTAAGTTTTTCTTTGATTTCTTCTTACATATCAATACATTCTTAAAACTCATTTAAAGGGATTTGGAGAAGTGAGGAAATGGTTTAAATTACCATCTTCCCAAACTTTCTGGGCTTCTGTCCAAAATGCAATATTAGGTTCTTCAAGGTGAAATAAGGCCCATGATTTTGAGCGGAAATTAGGCCCATGAAAACAAGCCAGCGTCATATGGTTTCCATGCAGGCTCATGGATCCTCCAAATTGCATTCCATCTTCTGGCAATGGCATCTGAAATAAGGATATATGGCACCCAGATACCACTTTCAGAACTCCTGGCCAGTGGCGATGATGAGCTGCATCCAAGACTAGAAAGTAAACATGCAATAGCAAGAACAAACTTTAGGAGAAAGATACAGAAAAGACTGCTGCCATATTTATATTTTTAATAAAACATGGAAGCATGAGAAGTATTTTCTAATCTATTTCATGGATACTGTTTCATCTTTGTGATCTAAGGTGGTTGTAGCTTACAAGTATCTGAACAAGCATACTTGGAAATCAATGACTCATTGTGTTCACACAAACGATGGTTTCAGCTCAAGATTAATAGAAAGTAACCATAACATCACACTTCCACTGCTACTCAAAGTAGAAATTTTTTTTTATGGAATAGTTTTCAAAGTCTATTTTGAAGTCTATTTCAATGCTATTGAAACAGTTCAAAAACTGCAAAAAAGAGTTTTTTATTTTTTTAAACAAAACCAGATATTTTTAACTAAAATAACATATGTTGGTTTGTTATTGTACCCCAGGTCTAGCAGGGTACTCGAGGTATTTGCATTCTTCATTGAAAGGTTATTGCCGGCCCAAATTTACAGGAAAAATGTACTGAAGAAACTATTTCAAGTCAAATAGATACAGTTGCCTGTATGAAGTTGCTCAGATGAATTTTCGAAATTAAAACATCCTACTTGGGAAGTAGACTATTTTTAGTACCACTTACACTGCTCATGTGAGCTTCTCTCTAAGTTGTTGGCCATTGTCTTGGGAGGGAGATAAGGAACAGGTCCCCAAGTGGACAAAGCTCGCTTGCTTGTATCAAACTGCTGAGTAAAGAACTCCTGGAGTTTCATTCCTATTTTTATTAGGTCTGGTGTAGTCGATCTTGAAATCATCACTTGGAAGATATCCCATTTCAAGTCCCCATGGACAAATATCTCGCTAGATATTAAAAACAGCAAGAATATTAGCAGTTAATCTGTTTCCTACTGACAATAAATAAAGAAACCAAACCAAAAAACAATGAACCCTTTACTTTCTAGCAGATGCTTACATTTTTGGTTAGCAATACTGGACAGGAGACATATAAGGCAGAATTTGACCTTATCAAACATTATACATTCTAAACACAGGAAGCAGTATTACCTTTTATCAGACATGCTTGAGTCCAAAGCATTATACAGGTTAATTTTCCATTCATCCTGTAGTTTAAGATCAGCATTACTGAAGATTCCCATTAGGATACTGGACCCCATGTAGTCAACACGTGCTTCAGTAGAACCCATGGTAATTTGAATTTTATGACTGGGCTGTTGGTTTGGGTGTTCAGAAATATGAGCTGAAATAGAACCAAAGCAATATAGAAACACAGTATTAAAGATAAGAAAATAGTTTTTTCCAGTGATATCACCCTTATGCCAGCCACATGATACAGAGAGGCTGAGAAAGCGCTGTTGTTTTCCAGATGCACGGGGAGGTCATGACTCTGGTGTAGCGCCAGAACACCCAGCCTATTTCCAAAGCCAGCTTTGCATTTCCCAGACCGTAAGCACTTATGAAATTCTACAAGGAGCTGAAATGCTATGAAATCTGGCAGTTGCCATCTGTCCAGACAGCTAAAGGGGGCTGGAGGGTTGCACAACTAGGTAGTGTAATTTTAGAGCAACCCTGAGACTGAATCAGCCCCTGATCAGAAGGCTCTCTCTTTAATTCAAAGTATGTTTCATAGTATGCACAAGAAAGAATCCAAAGTTCTTATATACTAGAAGGTTCACAAAGCGAGGTACTGTGTATATTCTTTAGTTTTCGCATTTATTGTCTGGAGCATATACTAATATCAGGCAGCTTTCCAACTTACCCACCATCTCCAGGGTATTAACATCTATGGTACCTCCAACAACTCCCCCTCTGGAGTCCAACTGTGATCTTCCCAAGCCAACGGACATGCTAATTTCCCGATCTCTGCTACTACCCACAGAGAGACGACCTTGGCTTTTCAAACCACTGGTGGTCCACCTAGAACAGAGGTGAAAACAGACAACTATTTTCCAGGCTGTCAAAAGAGAAACTGAAAATTATTTACTAGAAAGCAGTAAATAACGTGGTTTAAGCATATGTGACTTCAGGATTAAGCATCTACCAGTATTCATGAGGGGCTTCACAGTTCAAAACTGAAGAAGTTAGGATATTAAACCTAGAAGACAACAAGCTGTTAACAGTCCGTGGGGGAAATGGTTTTTTTGCCCCCAAAACAACACCGTTTGTTAAAACATGCTTGATCTTGTTTTATACTTACGTAGTATTGCCCATTACATTGCTCATATTCATTTGAACATTTAATTGTTTTAGGTTCATAGCAAATACAACCAGTGTTTCCCATGGTGTTCCTTGCTGGCTTCCAGCTTTATTTGACTTATTAAATGGAGTTGATGTTTTTGAGAGAGTATCTAAATAAAAAGGAGACAAAAATTTAAATTATTCCACACACTAGGGAAAAACTGGCAGAATATATCCATTGTACATATTAAAAAAGGACAGACTAACACCGTATTTAAGGAGTACCACAAAACTATGAGTGAGGATAAGTGAGAACTAGAGGGCTTGCAGCATGTGTTGCTTTAGTTGTCATAGAAATTGACTCATTTCAAACATTTATTTTTACTAATATCTTTAACAGAAACTATTTTTTAATTTGCAGTCAGTCATGCAAGAGCATATTTTAAATTATGTAGCTGTTTCAAAATATCAGTGTATTCAGAAAATTTATTATTATTATTTGAATATTCAGGTAGTAGTTATTTGCACAAGTGCCAAGTCAGAATTTCAAGTATTAGGGTCTTCCTTGCTCTTCTCACCAAAATCCTGGCAATACTCTTAGAAGCCTGTACAAAATTGCATTTCCTATCAACAAGCCACTCTACCAGCCACAAATCCTTCTCCAACTGTGTCTTCTCCTAAAAACTGTTCATACATAACATCTTGCTTGTGTTCTAAATAGACAAAATACCTGTCCTTTCTTTTCTCACAGATATTTTTTGTAGACTAAAATAAGTACCATACTTCTAGGTTGCCCAGGGAAGTTGTGGATGTCCCATCCCTGGAAGTGTTCAAGGCCAGGTTGGATAGGGCTTTGAGCAACCTGGTCTAGTGGAAGGTGTCCTTGCCCACAGCAGGGGGGTTGGAACTAAATGATCTTCAAGGTCTCTTCCAACTCTAACCATTCTATAATTCTGTGATTCTACATCTCATATCTATATCTAATGCCATAAATATTGCACACAGCCAGTGCTACACTGCTGTAAGATACATTTGTAGTAAAAGAAATTAAAAGTTACTTTATTTCTTATATAGAAACTACCCTTATTTAGACCTCTTAGTATGAGCCCAAAAGCCTCAGATGAAATGAAATACCTGACCTCACCTGTGAGCTGCGATATTGATCCTCTGCTAAGAGCGCAGTAATTGCTTGGATGAGAATAGAGAGCCAAGAAGATGACAATGCAATCAAATTAAGCTGGAGAACTCCGCTAAACAACAACTGCTCTAGTAAAAGAAACTGCAATTTTATGGGAAGTATGCTAACAAACTACACTTTGATTCATCCATTTCACACATTTTCCTTTCTCTAAGCCATTGACTCTCCACTCCCAGGCACAGTGGAAAAGAGTATTTTATGGTTGCTTTCTAAGAGTAATGACACACTTTTTTTTCATACAACTGATGGCAACACTTTAAAGAAATCATTGCCTACTAACCTCTCTGAGGCACAGAAGAGTCAGACACGCTCCTGGATCTTGTAACAGCTGGAGACTTTAAGCTATGCGATGCTGTCCCAGGTGACATACTGCTGCTTGCATTATGTTCACTGAAAACATTAGGTGACTGTGCCATGTGTGTGAATGAAGCAGACTGGCAGGGCTGCTCCCACGTCCTACAGTACGCTTTCCGTGATGATTCAGGAGAAAGATGCTGGCTTACCCCTTCAATGGAATCCGGTGTTCCAGGACCCGATGCTGCTAGAAAAAAAGCAGCACACCAGAGGCAGAAAAACTGTTTTGTTTTTGTTTAACAATATCTTCCCACATACTAAAAAGTATTTGGAGAGTATCAAAATTCATTTATCGTAACTAAAGGATTTCTACTGTCTTCATTAACGTAAGCTCTTCAAATAGTTCAATGATCTACTTGAGAAATTTTCCATTTCTTCTTTCTAGGATTTTCTATTAAACTTATTAGAGTGACTGCATATAATACATTTATAATACAGTTATAATACATTTTTATCTAGTCACACATGTAATAATACACAGGTAATAAATACTGATAAAATTCCTACTACAACCCCTTGTACAAAAAGATTTCTCAGGATAAGAAGCAGTATCTTACCTGGCAGATTTATTGTTTGATCACC
The DNA here is from genome assembly GCA_008921705.1 of Burhinus oedicnemus. Taxonomy (NCBI): domain Eukaryota; kingdom Metazoa; phylum Chordata; class Aves; order Charadriiformes; family Burhinidae; genus Burhinus; species Burhinus oedicnemus. The sequence continues at coordinate 1,912,334 of VFFE01007182.1, forward strand.
TAGGAAGAGCCGTCTAGCAATGCTTCTCCTGTACCAAGCCCTTGGGAAGGCTAGAATCTCACTGAGTCGCCGCATATCATATTTAAAAGAAGCAGATCCTATATCACAGACAGCTGAGAAAAAAACCATATACACACAACTGTAAATTCTCAGTAGTAACAGGTTTTGGTAACCAAATCTAATTAACAGGCGCACAATATAGTCAAATACTTCTTTACCCAGCGGTATAGTCTCTGCTATAATGAAAAAATAGTTATTAAAACCTGCAGTTTTCCTGAGGCATTGCCATTTCTCCAAATCCAGTATTAGATACAAATACATTTCATAAAGGCAAGATGGAACCTAAGAATGTAATCGATGTTCCTACTCGTGTTGTATGTCCCCCTGAGACTCCTCATCTGAGAGCTTTCGTGGCAGATTAATCGCAACCATTCTGCTATTTGCCCAGTAAGTCAAGATCCCATGTGCAGCAGGGGAAAATAAATAAATAACAAACAAATCTTCAAACCCCACTTTTACTTCACGTTTCCTTGAGTCTTCAGGAGTCCAGCTCTCACTGTAACTTCATAGGCACCAGGTGGCGAAGTGGTGAAAGTTGACTGCTAGTGACTGAACAGACTGCAGAACTACACCACCGAGTTAGACATGCTTGGGAAGACAAGTGCCTTAACCACCAACGTGCCCACTTCCTCCTCCTTTCCCTGAGCTTTTATTACTGATTGCAACATCATATGCTATGGAATATCCCTTTGATCACTTTGGGTCAGCCATCCTAGCTGTGTCCCCTCCCAGGCAGAGTGGGAAAGAGAGAAGGCCTTTACGCTGTGCAAGCACTGTTCAGCAACAGCCAAAACATGGATGTGTTATCAGTACTCTCTCAGCCACAAATTCAAAGCACAGCACCATGTGGGCTGCTATGAAGAGTTAACTCCATCCTAGTCAGAGCCAGTACAATCTCAAAATATTCGAGGGTGACATTAAGTCACACGGACTGCCGTCAGAGATGTGTTGGAGCAAGCTTCTTTACTTACATTAAATGAATCAGGAGGCTAAAAATGTGCATCTGCAAATAGATACTCTGAGTACCATTAAAATTTAATGTATCGATCCCTACTTCACTCAAAAAGAGCAAAAATTTTACTACACACTATGAGTAGACGGCTGTCATGTAACATCTACAAAAGCTGCTGAGAGTCAAGTCTATCACTGGAACAGCAGTGCTCTAATTAGCTGAATAGGTGGGATTAAAATGAAACAAGCATTTACCAGATATGTTTATCAATGTAGTATCTATCTTGCTGGTAGCTTTGCTCGCAGACTGACTCTCAAAAAAGGAGGAACCACCTGAACGCCTTATTCGTGACAAGCTGACTTTCACAAACTCAAGGTTAATGCTCAAAGAATCCTTCCGGCCAGTGACCGAAGTTGGTTCCTCATCCACGTTACCTAGAAATAGAAAGGAAAAAGTTTAATCATCTGTGACCTTTTCAAACCTTCAGTTCAGAAAACCACACCAAACTTTAACAACATTCATTAAAGCAAAGAAAAACTTGTTCTTTCTGTACCTAAGCCTCCTGATCCAGGGGTTAGAACAGTAACAGCAGATTTTTGTTTTCCAGCTCCATATGGATGGAACACGTAAAGGGAAAAGTCAGACATGCAGGCGGTAAAGCTCAGGCCTGAAGAGCTGCTACTAGAAGTAGTCAAGTCTGACTGACTGCTGCTGTGCCGGGTTCTGCCAAGAGGGCTGCCGAGTCCAGGTGATGATCCTGAAGTCAAGTATTTTTTTTGCAAAAGTTAGTTTTAGTAGGAAAGCATTTTCAAACGTGAAATAATACTGACTGTTAACTGAAACATTAAACAGACTAAATGCACATCAAATTATGTCCTTGTAGCAGCAATGTCACTTAAATATTCTAGGTATTGATATTAGCCTTTTATAAGAGATAACTGAACTCGCTTAACCAACGCAAGAAAAACTCCAGTAATCTGTGCAAGTTTTTACAGGAAACTGATACAATATGAAGAAATCCTTCTGAACTCACCAATACATAAATGTCTAGCCTTAAGGTGTGTAAAAGCTTATCTTCTGCTCTAAGTTTAGACAACAGAAAATTATATTTCTTTGTGCTACAAGCTGTATATAGTATAAACATTCATATTCATATAGTATAAACATTCATACATATTACCTGGTGCTCCAGATTTACTAACTGAATTCTTTGAGCCACTCTGTGAAGTACTGCCACCAACTGACACATTTTCTGATGGGTACGTTGTGCCTAATGTTTCCAGTTCTCCTCGGTTTGAAGAGAAAACAAGATCCAGGGAAGGCAACTTCAGCATACATTCAACTCTTGATACTGGCAAGCAACTGAACTTGATTTGAGAGGGCTGAAAGACAGAAAGAAAATAAAGCGTTTAATGAACAAATATGAAATACTTAAAAATCTCAAATTTAGCTTATAAAGTGCTATGTATTTGTTTTTTAAAACTAAGCCAATTACAGCCTTTTCAGCCTGGTTTTAGAATTAGTAAGATAACTGCATACTAGTTCATATAGATACATTAATTTCAAGGAATCCCTCTAACACCAGGGCTATTATTTGGACCAGTTTTTGGAAAACTTTGACACAGGAAGCCTGGATGCAGCAGAGGACATGGACGTCCCCCTCTCTTCCTCCTCCCCAGGTCAATTCACACCTCATCTCATGCGAGAACTATACAGAATCACTTGAGCTGATGCTGAAAGCCTCAGGTCCCCTCAACACATTCTTGGCCAAATGAATTTGCAAGTAAAAGTCTACAGATTGTTGTGGTGAATTTTCATAGGCATTAAAAAAAAAAAAAAATCTGTTAGGATAAGTTGTTCAATTTGGGACATAATCGAATTCATACCAGGAAAAATGTTGTTTGAGCAAAGAAGAAAAATATAATAGCAACGTTCAGATCAAGCCCAAGTACTCTGAATTACTCTGTGGTAGCACTTTTCTCTCTGATACATATAAAAAGCCCAGACACATCAAATATTAATTAAGCAGTGTGAATAATGCCTCATAGATGATAACTGTACATTCCTACATTTTCCACATAAACTGAGAAAATATTTAATTATTATTTTTGTTTTGCAATGGTACCTATAAACAATGGATAGAAATACTAGTTATGAAAGATATTTTCAAAAAAAGTCCAAAAGAGACATGACATGGAAGAAGCGATGATTAAAAATGCTCAGAACTGTGGTGACTTCTCTAAATAGCTCATTTCTTTGGTCTCCACGGGACTGAAATATGTCAGAACTGCTGAAATTGGTCCTATTTTATCATTACACTAGACATTAATATCTCAGAAAGGACACCTGAAAGTATTTTTTAAAAGGCAAACTTAGAAGCATGGATTCTCTCAAAGACTTGACTGGAGTTACTTACTATACTGAATGTTGAGTTAAAACCTCACCTGAACTCGTACATAAACCACCACATCTACAGGGAAGGATGAATATGCTGATGTCGAGGATGATACTAACGATGTTGTGGACTCTTCTAAGGGATCTTGTATATCGAATTGTCCCATGTCTTCATCCTGTGAACTAACAGCTTTTAACAAGTACAAGAAGTCATTAGAAAGTGGAATTTAAAGGGAAGAGCAGTTCAATGCCACCAGAAGACAAAAAAGAAAAGGCACAGAGTACTAGAATACAAACATGCAACTTACCTGTGTAATTCCTTTCAATGGGTGTAATTGGAATGGTTTCAAGAGCTTTCTCTAGAAAGTCCAGTAAGCATGGGCTAATCACCATTTCCTCCGGCAACGACTGGAGCGCAACCCATGCATATAGTTTAGCAGTTTTTACTCCACCACTTCCTTTCCCTTTGGCTGCAACATTTAAAAGATGAATTTGTCTAATATGATAGCACTCAACAGTAACTGATAAACATTAGAAGATAATTCATAACTAACAGCTGTTTCCTCTAATTCTCTGTATCATCATCTGAAAAGGCATAAATCAGATCAGTTAGAAAAAATTAAGCCATAAGTTTTCACTGAGAAAACTGTGCAGGAACAACTATTAGTCTGTCATGATTGACTGTAATACCATTGCGCATGTTCTTGACCGAGCGCTCTTACATCATTGTCACCACTTTGCTTTTTAAAAAATAGCACTGAAATCAGGCACACACAATTCTTCTCCAAATACACAATGCAAAGCAACCACAGCTGACTGGAAATGAAGGGGAAATTAGGAAAAATATGTACAGGAGCCTGGGAAAAACGTCAGTTTAAACTGAGAAAATACATCAAAAAACCCTGTAAATGGCAAGTCCTATTATATTTATGCAAAGAATAACCAAAGAATAACTAAAGATTCTAAACCAGTGTTTTTAAAAGCCTGAAGCTAGCCAAAGTATAAACTAATTAAAAGATCGTTGTCTTCTAAATCTGTGGAAGAGGCTAGCACTTGGATCCACACTCGCCAAAATACAAATATGCACAGAAGGTATTAGTACCAGCTCAATTACTGTCACTATGAAATATGGCTAGTAGAATGAAGATACTGATTTTTAATTCTCCAAGAAAAATTAACTAAACAACTAAAACAGATCTTAAAAATCCTTTTATTTGCTAAAAAAACTCAAGCACTGAATTTTCCTTCTATGCAAACTATTCTGTCTAGTACCTCTGACTAGACTGTCCTATCTTGCACTTGCTGGAGACCAAAGACAATAAGACAAGGCAGTTTCCATTCCAGAGGAAAAGTAATATAAATAAAAATAAGTTTGTTTCAAAACAATTCAGAACTAAAAAATATTTATAAAAATACAACGTATAAAGAAATAAAATAATTGCAATCCCTAGTTTTGGGAGACATGTAGATCATCACACAAGTGTAATTTCTGTAAGACCCCACCAAATGTAGAGCTTACAAATATAAAAACAAGACGACTCAGAAACTGTACATGACATGGTAAAAATTAAAAGGCAAAGATTGGAAAGAGGATAGGAAAATACAGAACAAAATTGAAAACCAAGACTACAAAACATTCAGTAATTATAAAGAGGATGGACAGTTAAAGGAGTAAGAGCTAATGGTTCAATAGCATGGGTAATCGAGGAACGTGTCCCCACTTCACTGTTCTCTCCCAGCATCTCCGCTGGTTGTATTAAAAAAAACAGACAAAAAAACCCAGCACACAACTTTTTTCAGTTACTAATTTTGCCTGCTCATCAAATTTTTACTTTGTTTTTTGTTTTCAAAGTGATATTCAAATGTCAAAGGAGAGAAGAGTGAATGTCTCAGAAGTTGGAGGTGCAATCTACATACCTCTAGATCTGACATGATGTAACAACGGACTCCTGCTTGAAAACAGGAATCATTGGAGATCAAACAAAACTAAGTATTAGAACTCATGTTACTGCAAATCATGGTTATTTAAGGGCCTGCAACAGTTGAGGACACTAGTCTGGTATTTTGATTAATACAAATATGTCTAATCAGCTGCTTCAGTACGAAAAGAAATAACCCAGTTCCAGAAAGCAGTAATTTACACATTACTTGTGTGGCACTTATAAGCTGAAAGTATTCTTTGAATAGTGTAATGTAGGGACACAAGGATTCATCTAAATTATTATTTTTCTTGGATTATGAAGAATAAAGCAGTTAGCAATCACTTTTTATACGGATATTTAAACTTTGCTTTTCAGTAATAAGCATTATTTTGTTAAAGGAAAACAGGGAGAAGGCGGTGACAGCCCATGACTGGGATACGGTGACTCTATGACAGAAATATTACTGAGACTGGTTTGGCAAGAGATTTCTAAAAATGCAGCTTTATGAACTGCATTCGTGCTTCTGGGATCAGGTTTCTGCAGCCAAAGTTAAGATTTGATAAATACAGTGTTTCAGGTAATGTGCAGACAGATCTAAAGCCAGTAGATTACACGAAGAGAAGACACATATCCATGATAGTTCTAGGAGGTTATTGTCTATAAGTACCTGATGGGATGGGTGGGGGTTGGGGAGGAAGTAAGGTGTTAGTCTTGCTGTGGATAGTGCTAGATAAAGGAGGAGATGTGGCAGTATCTTTCATACCATACAGCTTGGACTCTTTGGAAAGGGTTCTTGGCAAAGAGGATCCTCGAGAAGTATTTGGCGATTCAGTCTTTAAAGTCTTAGAGTTGTAGTGCAACTGGAAGGCAAGAAAGATCAATTTACTTCATCCAAGTAGCTCAACTTCTATACAGCAGTTTGGTGTCACTCCTTCCTTTCCATTTTTTTTTTCATTATTTACAAAGATACCACTGTAAGATACATTACATTGCAATTCATGTCCTACAGATACAGCCCATGCACTGAAATCTTTGTACAAAAAAATAGGTAAATTAATAAACCATTACAAATAAATAAATAAATAAAAATCAAGGAAACACAGAGAAACAGCGGAAATGAACTATTTAGGAACAATGCCTAAAGCTTGCTCCTCCACTCCGTTACGTCGTACATATCCTGTGCCACCAACTCTTTGTTCCTGTCCACCTAGCTTGCTTTGTGTCTTACTGCATGGTGGAACTATTCCACTGCTGAACACCAGCATACAGAAAGTTGGATAAAAAATAAAAATAATAAAATATCCCAAGAGTTCACACCTCCTATATATGCATAATATGCTATCAATGAAAATACAGAACATAACAAAGGCTGTAGAGAATGTTTAGTTATTCCTGAATTTGACTAAAAGCAAGGGGCAGGACCTGAGGCATAACTGTTATCGCTGGAGATAGCCTGGAATGCTGGAAAATGGACACACATAGCCCTTCCACATCAAAAGACTAGAAAAGCCAGGCTGTTTCAAGCGAAGAGCATTTGGTTTATGGCATTGCCTCAACCGAATTGCATGAAGTTTCCACGTAGCAGTGACCTATTTTTCCTGTTCTTACTCCATAGGATTTCAAATCACAAATACAAAAACATTTCTGTTGAGACCCTTTCTTACTAGGATATAGAAACAATGATTAAAAACCTAAGGGAGTGGGCAGTTTGACAGTGTTTGAGAAAATGTTGTCTTAAAATAATAGTTTTTATACCAAGACTCTGACGGCTATAATAAGCAACACAGAAGACACAGTAAGAGAGCTTTGCGTGTTAGTGGGCCAACTACTAAGCTGCCCTTCCCATAAATTACCAACAGTGAACAGGTCTTCCTTTATTTAAAAAGGGTATACAATATAAATTACCTGTCAGAGAATCAAATATCCAAATCAAATGTCTAATTTTAGACACCAAAATGTTAACAGAACTGATTTCTTCTCATTATGTAATATCACATACACTGTTTGTTACAGAGTGTCATTAGAGATAGTTCTATTTTTGATGGTACATACAAGATTTTGGTTTCCCTTCCCCTAAGAAAATGAGGGTTAAAGCATCTGTGAGTTTTCAATTTAGTATTACAGAAATCATTATTCCTATTTTAGCAGTATCTACATAACTGAAAAGCGGTTTTTCCAAGGTGCTCTGTATATAAGAACTTGTACAGACTGTAACAATGTATTTGCTTTGAAATCATACTTGAGCAGAGAGCAGGAAAGTGCTGAGTTATACACTTCCTTTTACCTTTACATCCACTCCAGGAATATAAAACACCGTTGTTTCCACATCACTAGATTTTGTCTGTAGAGATGATGGCACTTTCTTGCCAGCAAGTAGGTGAGTAGTAGATGCATAATTAGTTTGAAATTTCTTCTTTTTTGAAGGAGACTCTTGATCCAAACTTCTGGAACTCCGATCATAGCTCCTAAAATAAATGCACTGCATGTTATTAAAGTAAGCTTAATACATTAATAAAAGTATATTTTCTAGTATTAAAAAACCTACATATGTCTAAAACAAATTTGTAGTATTAACTACATAAGGAAGCATTCCAGTCTCTGCTTTACTTTCTGTGACCTCTACTCCCTTTCTGCCTGCTCACTCTGCTTTCGTCATTTTCATTATGTGATTATTTCAGGCAGTAAAATCTACAAAATTATTGTTATGTCATTACAGAAACACCTTCCAATGCTCTCTACTCTTACAGTCAAGCTCATCTACATTACTCAACGTGATCTGTGAAATCTCTCTGATATGCAGAAAACACTTATCAATTCTCCTTCTCTGCTGTAAAGCCTGTATTTTTAAAAGATTCTTTTTCTTTCTGTATAAATTCTTAGAAAAACGTGTCTTGGAAAGACAGAAACCAAATTGCTTTCTAATTACAGATCTCCTAGATATACCTCTCAGTAAGAAAAAGTATTTCTTATTTGTTCCTATTTCTTACAATTAGAGTTAACACCAGTAAGTCTCATGTCTTTATACTATACTTATTAAGAATTATCTTTGTCGACAAATAAGTTTCTTAAAATTCACCATATTATTAACAACGTATCAAATTTCAAAAAGTAATGTAAAGCTGCCTTTAGATCCCCAATCACGTACACATGAAAAAGTAGAATTTAAAAATTGTGGATGAGATCAAACCTCAGGTAATTAAAAAAAAATGCATTTTACTAAGAAAGATACGTAATATCAGCATGTGTTTACATTCAGAAAATAATGGCAGCCTTCAGAGACGATGAGAAAACACACTAGTAGCTCCACTATTAGTCAAACCATTATGTGGTTTTACTAAGTTGTAAAGTTACTTCTTTGGAGGCTGAAAAAAACCAAACCATTTTGTTTATGAAAGACAAAATATGATTTAAAAAAATATAATCAGAAGAGAGGCATATGCGTGATTCTTGCTAAACAAACGCAACTCCCCATGCCATACTCGGCCATAACAATTGCAACTGGTGATGCTACGAAATAGTGATAATTACTACAAATAAAGCGATGGTAACAAACTAACATATACATCTTCTATGCTTTTCAAACAGGTCAGTGCTTAATAGTCCTCAATTATTGTGCATATGGTCATAACTTAAGTCCATCTGATATTTCCATCACCAAACAGCTAAATTTGAATGAAGTACTCAGTAGCCTTAGGAAGAACAGGGTATAACTAACACGTTTCTTACCTTCGTAAACTAATGTCATCATGTTCTTGCTGAAGCATTGTAGGGTGCAGTACACATTTTCCACAATCAATTTCAACCCTGATATCAAGTTCAAAGTCAATATTTCTCTCTGTGGTTGTGCCAGTCATGCTTCTGTTGGTAGGTGTTGTCGGCCAGCGCTCAGTGAACAGCTGGTGGACAGCAGCGAAGCCTGTTGCTTTCTTGCGAGAGGTACTCCTGCACAGGCACAACAGTCAATTAGATATTAGCATGACATTTACCTGAACAGGTGTAGAAGGCATTCTTAGACTATGTCCACACTCGGCGTATAATCTTTTAAGAACTTTTCTGGAAAAGGCCTTACCTGATACACAGCAATACAGTGATCCATCTTCCATTCACACATTACTAAGTATCCTTTCTTAGTATAGGGTACTACAAAGAACTAAGCCTTTTGAAAAGTCTCAATCAAGAAAAGGAACAAAAAGATATATACAGTAATTTTCATATTTGTAAGTATTTATATTATTACATGCACTTTGTGGAGGTATAATCACTGGATAAAACTGAAAGTTACGCTGTATTTGACAAATCTGTCATTTGGTCTCACTAAAACCTGCCTCGTGCCTCAAAAAACTCACTTTCCAAGTTCTTTTATTCTGTTCCAAGCCCTGAAATGTCTAACAGTTGCCTCCTTTTCCGACCAGAATTTCTCCTTCTCTCACAGTCACCTCTGCTGAACACAACCTTCCCTGCCTTCCACATACACACTTCAGGCAAAACTCAATCCTTCATCAGATTTTGTAGCTTTAAAGTCAGTATTTCAAGTGTATTTTCTTAATTTCTGTGTTCTTCTTTAGGACCATTACTTACGGTGGTTTCCTATAAAAATACGTCCTCTCTCTTTCATGGTCATCCTCCTTCTCAGAGTCCTCACTGCTTGATGATAAGCTGTCATCCCGGCGTCCTTCTTCAGGCTGGAAGGGAATGCCGGGTGAGAAGACTACTGGAGTTTTGGGTGAAGCAAATACCGAGCATGAGCCTTCACTAGTAGATGAGTAATGGGAGGGACCATCAATAGTTACAGACAAAAGGTCCATTTCTGTCTCCTCTGGAAACTGATTATAAAAAGACAAAAAGATATTAAATTTCCACAGATACCGTTTCCATCGAGAATGCATTAGATAGCTCTGGAAATAAAAAAGCAAGAGTGCTATGAGAAACTCTCACTCCCAAGTTCCTCATAATACAGAGGCAGCAGGTGTAGAAATTGCAAGACAGATTATGAAAAAGAAAGAAAGGAAAGCTCGGTGGGGAGACATTTGCCATTGCCTAGTGATCGAGCTCAATCTGTTAGCTAAATACGCATCATGCTCTGACCAATTCACGCGATCAGAAGGAATGGAAACATTTCATTTCAGTTGAAGAAAATATTTTGAAAGAAAAGAACCAAAGACAAGCAAAAATCATCATGAACCTTGTAAAGGGGTGAGGCGCCCAGGAGCGTTAGTGAGATGTGCATGCAGAATGCTAACACAGAATGTACAGCACCACTTTGCAGTTCTGGGCTGCGCTCTCAGGCACACGTGCTTTAACACAAAACGAACTTCAGGCCAAATTTCCAAAAGGGCCCTCCTGTTTCTCACATAAAGCACGCCACAAGCACTACACAAGCAATTTTCAAACATTAACTTCTTAAAACGCTTGTGAAAAATGTCTAGAAGTGTTAGTTCAACACCAGCACTACCTATGCAGCGTTACTGTAGAGCTATACAGTTGTCATCTGCAACTTCGAATTTGAGCTCTGCTGAAGAACTGGCATTATAATGTCAGTAAGATTTTTTTTCTTTTTTTATACTCAACATTTGATACCTCTAAGTGTTTGATAGCATTTTGCTACGCTAACAAAACTTAAGCTAACTGGGCTTATATATAACAACAAAAAAAGGTAGGATAGCTTTTAAATGTGAACATATTTAAATGTGCAAAACACATTTCTATGTTTCACTTCCACCTCTCTCTCAGAAAAAAGAATTCATTTCCTGGGAGCATGAGGTGAGTTAGAAGGAAAACAAGGTACGTTACTATCTCTTGAGTCTGCTTTCTGGGTATTTTTTGTTTGTTTTTGCTTTGCTTTTGTTGGTTTGTTTTGGTTTTTTGGGTGGGCTTTTTTTTAAGAAAAAAATAATCTTTACTATTTTCCCTAAACATGTTTTTTTAAAGCATTTTAAAAACACCACCATTCCTTCTCTGGGTATTAAGTTTTGGCACATTCCCTATTCACTATTATTTTAAAATGTCTTACTCTGCATTAAATATAGGAATTCCAACAGAAATAAAAGCGTGAGAAGAGGTCCTCCCACCTAGCGATTATTTTGTACTAGTGTTGACGCCTGCAATCTTGGAACACAAAGTAACAGATGAAGACACCTGCACACACACTAAAATCCTCTTCTCACACATTCTCAAGGCGAGACTTACATCACTTTAAATCAGCCTTGATCAAGGTCTTCATAAATACACAAACAAATTTCCAATAATTCATTTTACAAAAACTACCAAGTTTTAGGTCTACATAAGGGTGTACAAACACTCTGGAAAGTTCTCCAACAACCAATCACATTGTTCTGCTTACTTTACATATTTAAATTTAAATATTTTCAAATTTTATATACATTCTGTTTAGCTGAGTGCAAAAGAGATGAAACATTGAAAAGCAGCTCCCTGGTGAGATAAATTAGTTCTCTGGCAAAGAATACTTGCTTCTTCTCAGAAATACCTGAAAATACCCTTCCCCTGGACAGCTGGATTGTTGTGCAATCCCCAAAGCTGTTTTATTCAACTTAATTAGAAGTGAAAAAAAAATATAAATTAAAACAGTTACAATAACCTCAGCCATGCAAAAACAACGTAACAGGAACATTTTAAAAGTGAGAAAACATAGCAACAAACAAAACCAAAGGTTCAACAATCCACTTCAAACACACAGAAGGATATATCTGTAGGGCTACAGCAAACTGACTAATACCCATTTCCAAAACTCCAAATATATTCAAAACCAAAATATACTAGATGATTTTTTTTTCACACTTCAGATAAAAATAAAACAATTGTATTACCACTATGTGTGTCAGCCTAAAATAATACCATTTTCAAGTATTTTCCCTAATGTTTCAATGAATTTCTGTGTTAAGAAACCAAAACACATCTGTTTTCTATCAAAACAAATCTATCTTCCAAAAACACATCCATAAGTTGAGGCACGCGCGCACACACACACACAGAGTAAAAGACACACAAAAACATACAAGCAATTCAGGTCTGCCTAGGAATACCTATCTCATGAACTTGTGACCAAATGGCACAGGAAGTATAATTATATGGCATATAAAGTAATTCTTACAGAATCCTGTATGTTGAAAGTTACTCTTGGCCCCGGAGATGCTGCATCGACACGGATATCTGGGAGGTCTTCGCTGTCTCCTAGTCGAGAGCTATAAGCAAAGCCAAAACACAACAGCTTGTTGAGTTTTACTGCAGGATTTTACGTTCGTACAAACATTTAACTACACAAATACAAGGCAATAAAAAAGTACAGTCAGCACTTACAATTTTGTTACGGAAGAAAGTATAAAATCATCATTGAAGCACTTAGGATACGTGAAGAGGAAAACGGAGGGGGAGAAGAGAGGGAAGCTATACATTACTTGGCTAGTAGACTATTGCTAGCCAATCTCTGCTGATTTCTTTAGGCAGATTTTTCAATCCTGAGCCAACATGCAGAAATTATAGAAAAATGTTTGTGACATTTGGGACATAAAGCAAGTTGGCAGATTATGTATTCCCTGATGCAAATGAAATTAATAGTGTAGCCTTATAGTATATGCATACTACTTTTCATTCACAACCAAAGTTCTTATTAAATTTTTCAGAACTTTGTGCTTTTTATAGAGCAACAGAAAAGCCCCATTATCTTATATCTATATGCAATTTCTGGTTCTCTTCAGATAACCTTGTGAAAAGGTGAAACAAAGGTAGTTTTCATCTGACAGATCTTGAACTAGAACCTTCGTGCCTTCAACACTTGCTCTGCTTTAATTATCAAGAATGCTAATTAATTCAGAAGAAAGATTATTTTTCAAGGGCACCTTGAAAAATTCACTTTAGAGTACTTAGAAAGCTGGTTTTATGCTGGAATATCTGCTGTTTGATATTTTCACATCTGGATTATTTATAAATTTCCATTCACTTCTACATAAGTATTCAAATTTGAAGCACATTTCTATTAAGAATTTCTGTTCTCATAGAAAAAAGTCCACACAATTTTAACACAACTCTCCACTTTTTAAATTTTCAGATCTTTTGTATTTAATACATAATAATGTAACACATTTTTAAATGCCAAACTTTAAACGTTTCAGCTGGATCTACAGTAGTAATCAACTCAAACACATGTATTCTAAAACCAAAGCAAGGCATCGTTATACAACTACAGTTTGCTAAGCAGCGATTAAATGATGAAACAAAACCCAATACACTTTATACAGATGAGATTAAAAGAAGATTATCATTCACAAAAAACAAAGAATGTCCCTTTCTTCTTCTCATTATAACAGCCCTTTTTTGAGGCAGAAAATTGTACATCAAGTGTAGAAATCGAAATGCTTACACTATGCCATTTTTCTTATATACGTTTCTTCAGTATGTCTTGAAAGTAGGATTCTGTAGAAAAACCTAAGCTATTGAAGTGGAAACTTCTCCTCATTTGACATACTACTAAGTCTGTCAAAAAAGAAGTTTCAAAAAAAGGTGAAAAGCTGCTTTTTAGAACATAGCCTGTCTTCCAAAATGACCTCCTCCTATCCAATTCCACCACATACACACTGCCTATAGTGAAAGGACTCTTAGGGCCAAAGTCCAATGCTTCCTCTGTTACATACGCTGTTGTTGTGAACACAGACCTCAAACTCCCAGACGCTTACCTTGTTCTGTCCATTCTCTTCAGAGGCGGTCTTCCTGACGCCGAAATACTCTTAGATCGGCTGTAGCTGGGTTTGTAGCTGAGACCCCATTTGTCTTTCAAGGAGGCAGCCTAAAGCAAAAGTAGTATTTAAATGCAACAACTGAGAACACAATCAAAAACTCTGGCAAGCTAAAATACTATTTTACACCGGTGTGCCAGTAAAGTAAAAAGATTTTTTTGTTCTGTAATAGCTAGAATGCATCTCTTATCAGCATTTGCCAGCATCTTCATCTTTCCTCTGGATACATGTTCACTTTTCATACTTGCTGGAATTGGTAATGTCCTGTTGCCAGGAAAAAAGTGTACCCAAAGCTAATAATCTGACCACTTCGACAGACATCTTTCCTAGCTACAGCTACAGTAACAGAAGAACATCAGCTAAAATGACAGCACCTGAGAAAGAGCTGCTAACAGATTACTATTTGAAAGATCTTTTCTTATTAATGAAACATCATACTTGGAGCTCATGCACTAGGACCCACTGAAAATAATGTTTTGCCAGGTTTGTTATCGGGGTCTGGGACGACAGCCACATATATTTGTGGATTACCAACAATGCTGCTTGGTTTTTGTCCAGTTTGTTCTAGCATCTACGCTTAGTAGCTTGTTTTTATTTTTACATCACCTAACTCTGGAAATATACTGTTTATTTATATATAGAACACACTTATAGAAAGCACACATGCTGACTGGAATAAATAGGTATTTATCATTTGCCCGGGTAGTTAATGTGCTTGCCTCTGCATCTGCATTCATCAGTCCAATAAAGAATCATATTAAAATCCGCTAAGAGGAGTAAACGACAACTTCAAATACAGATTTTCTGATTATTTCTTGTGAGTGTGCAAATAAACCCATTTACGTTGTACTGTCTCTGAAATTCCAATTTTCCTATCACCATTATTACAAGGGAGAAAAACCTTGCCCTGCCCGCTCCTAAAGGTTAAAGGGGTTGCTGAACTATTGATATTCTTAACCTTCCTTTTCCATTACTAACATTTTCTTTGCTTTAATCAACGTGCAGAAAGGAAATATGCAACACTAGTGTTATCGTATTTTTAAATTTGATACTGCTTACCCTCATACTGGATCTACGTAGCTTTTTACGAACGTCTCGGCGGATATCATTCACAGCCACCGACTCCAGTTGCTGATAGCGCTGAATTTCTTGATTTATAGTTCCTTCACTTGCACCTAATTTTCTGGGGATAAACCATGGTTGAGTTATCTTACAAACAGGTGACATTATTTTCACCATTTCAAAATCTGTGTTGCAATGATGTTCTGCTTTCCCTGGGAATTATCCCATTTTCTCATTTTTTTTTCAGTAGTTACTTATGACCAGTGCCAAATATAGCTGCAGAAGTTTTATTCTTGTTTCTTGATACAACTTTTTGTAGGTATAATATTTTGTCCTTAAGAGGACCCTCTGATTTTAAGGTTTCTGTCTCCAAGTGACTTAGAAGAGCAGATAGAGGATATAGAACAAACTAGTGGGCAAGGAAACCCCCAAACAACAGTGCTACCATGATGCTAACTACGGTGGAGAATAAAAGTGGCTATGCAGCAGCTCTCTTGTTTCAAAAAGCCCTAGCTGTAACAAGCAGATTAAGGACCTCCTGAACACTTTCAATCGCATGACAGTTGTTTAATTAAAAACAAACATAATGGTCAAAACTGAGAAGAAAAATCCTCCTGCTGTTAACAGTCCAAAGCCCTGGCACACCAATGACAGCCTTCTGGAGCAGATTACCTTCTGCAGAAAAAACACACTGCTAAATAATTTAAAAAAAAACCTCTGTAAAGCAACTGCTATTTTGAAAGAATCGCAGTTTACTGAAGCATTCATAAACTGAGAAAAGGCAGGCACAAAACATAATTTTGATTCTTGAACTTGTATTAGAAGAAACGTTTAACATAAAATCCAAAGTTCAGATACAACTGCCCTCTGAAGGGTAACAGCGATTTTATTCCAAGTACAAGCAGTAAAATGTGTCTCCTCAATATTTAACATGTAATTACCAAGCTCTGTATTACCATCCCAGACAGATCCATTTATAGTAACTCTGTCTTAGGGAAGGGAGGGGAAAAAAAAAAAAAAAAAGAAAAAAGAAAGCAAAACAAACTATGACTGCGAAAAATTATTAATATAATTAACGGAAGAAGTTCAGATGAAATTTGTGAAATTTGAAATAATTGTTTCTTCAGGGTTTTCTCAAGTACAGCATAGGAGATTTCATTTTGAAGTATCACCTACAAGGCACATAAATAGTCGATTTAAATATTTTTCTTCTTCCAGTGAACGAGATTAAGCTTATTACAGTTACAAAGTAATATATTTTGTTAAAGTAATCACCATGATAATAAATCAAGATGGAACTATGATTTTGAACCAACAGGAAATTGGTTATAATCAGCCATCATAATGCAGAACCAGAGACAATACAGACTAATTTGACACTTGGGGAAGAACTTCAGAAATTTGAGAGAGTACTTGAATATATAGTTTTTTTCCTATGGAATCCAAAAGGACAGTTTTTTATTTTTAAATAAAGACAACGATTTCTACTTGACCATCACAATGCCACAAGATACACGATAAGAACAGAAAAGAAAGAAGTCAGCTGCAGTTTGTTGTTCCCCAGTTATTGTTGTATTTGTGTGAGTTAAAGCAAAACCCAACTTACTTTAAGTCATCAATAACTTTAGCTTGCTCATTGAGTTCTCTAATATCGACTAAACGTTTCACGAATTTTCTTCCTCGCTGTTCTCCAGTTTGGACACTAGAAGCACCCTGCCGTCGATGATCAACAATCTCCTATTTAAAATAAATATTTAATTAATGGCCTCATCAAAAATTGGACATTAGTGTGATTTAACAATAGGCAAAGTGAATTTCACACCTTAAAATTTGGACTAGTGCATGCAAAAGAATCAGTTTCATCTCAAAAGGCAGCTGATTGGCTTTTTTCCAGTGATCCAAACCCCATCATTCAGGTAGACACACCGTAACTACTACATACATGTCCCCATGAGCAGGATCTGCCTGCTTTCATATGTGATCTGCTAGACTGAAGAGAATCACTCTTCGCTGACCCCAATAGATATTCTACAGGAACAGAGTATCGATGGTTTGGGGGGCTCAAACCCAGCAGGTGATTTACAATCCGCTGCCCAAATGTTAGCTTGCGTGCATCTCCACATAATGAACCTCCACCTGATTTCTAAACAACAAACAGGAACATTAGTATTCTGGAATATTGTTTTCACTGTCAGCAGTTAAAATGTTTTTATGCGAAACCAAAAAGCAAGGTCAGCAGCATATTGGGTAGAAGCACCAAAAAAGAATTTTTTCGAGTTTGCTCATGTTAGTAACTTACTTTCCTGTTAAGAAAACTTATCTACAGCCACAGCTTTTCCAATTCAGGTACCTGAAGTTAGGTATTGTGTCTCCATGTTTTCAAGTCCAGATCAGTATTTCCACATAACACCAGTAGAAATATGATCTGTGATTTCTTGCCTTTGAAATACAGAGTTAGAAAACTAACACACAAACTTTTTTGATTTGCAACAAGAGTTATATGAGCTGTAAGGAGTAGTATGCTGGACTGAAGACTAAGATCTTTCCATTTGACTGAAGACTGTCATGCCTTTTCCAATTAGTAGTACTTATTTTGGTTGATTCACTTACTGCGTGTATAGTGGGAGACATAGTGTCAACTTCATCCTCATCTGAAAGGTCAGCTATGTTTACAGAGTTGAGGTCAGCAATATCATCAATATCTTCTTCTCCTGTCAACGTTGTGAGGGTGTTGCCCAAAGCATTCAATCTTTTCCCAATGTTTGGATCCATGTGGACATCAATACCACACATCTTCCATAACACATTCAGTGTCCAGGTTCCAGCACTACTACTTTCTGTATTAAAAAAAAATAAAACAAAAAAAACCTTTAACCAATTTTTCCTCTTTTAAAAAATCCCCCATACCGAGTTACGTACTAGTTAGCCAAGACAGTGTTTATCAGTTACAAAGAGCTGTCTTTTCTGCCCACTTTGAGGAAAGCATATTCCACAACTTAAATGCTTGCTGGAAGTACTTCACAGCTATGAAGTTAGTATTTCTTTAACAAGTGATGTACACAGACAAGCTTAATGAAAATACATTCCCTTCAGCCAAGCTGATGACCAGCAAAGAGCATCTCAAACTTCAGCTCTTACAGTTGCAGCCAAGTATGCTATTCCAGAACAGGATTTCTAACAGCAAGAAACGTAAAGGATGTCTATCTGCATGTAAAAATGCTGACCTATTTACAGTTTCAAGTTGAATAATGATGCTGGAAGATGTTACAATACATCTGTATTGTGCCTGCTGAATACCCTTACCCTGTCTTCCCAGGATTTTTCTAATGAGTGCCACCTTTCGGCGTCAAAATACAGAACTTGCTTTAAAGCAGAACTACCCAAGATACTGTTTTTCCTTATAAATGGATTCATGCTGGTTTTCACCATTTACAATTCCGTGTGAGGTAAATTTTTAATAGCTACAGCATGGCTCCATTTTTATGTCTCCTCGGCACAAAAAAGCAAGCGGGGGACAATGAGCAAAACTACAGGGACAGGAGACATCGTAGACGTAACATTTGGGCAAAGAGATGAGAAGAAGCAAGCAGCAGGTATGATGACCAAGACAGAGATTGCCAGGTATTTTTGAGGCCTCTGGAGAATGTCCAAACAACTCAGAAGGAGAGACTGGGAAGAGAGGGAGTTTGGGAAGAATAGAAGCCATGTCTGGAAGAGGTGAGGGAGGAGTGGGAGCTCAGGATGCAAAGTCTCAGCAGTAGAAGGACTGAAGATTTAGCAGTCTGTAGGACAGGAAGCAGTAGGACAACATTGCTGTTAAAAGGGACTACTCTCCAACCACAGAACAAACACATATACACCATGTGTTTTCCTGCAGATAAAAATCTAAAATCAGTGTTGCTGATGTGACTCAAAACCTGGAATAGCTTGAAAAGATGGAGTGGATAAAAACATTGAGGAGTTTTACCAGGAAGACAAGATTTTAAACAAAACAAAAAAAACAGACTGCCAATAAAATTACAACACAGTTAAATGATTTAAATTTCATATTTTATGAATGCTTTACTTACATAGGACTTCATTTTATTTAAAAAGTGTATTACCTGCTGCAGCCTGTCCTGTTGTCCTAGAACACACTTCATACGTACCATCTGGCACAACACCTATATGAAGCAGATGAAGCACATACACTGATTAGGCAGACAGTGACATTTACTTTAGATCAGCCCTTCCAAATTCCACCTCAGTCTCTTGTCCTCCACAATTACAGCATGAGTGGTGTTGGATAGGGGGTTTAGGTTTAATTACCATCGAATTAGTCTCCTTATTTAATAAAGTGAATCTACTTGGTAACATACAAGTTTGTATCAACTTACACTTCCATATAAATTCTAGAATCTTCACCATAATGAAAGGTGTGTGTATATAACTGAAAATCATCTATATTAAAAACTTACTGGGATCTTAGGAAATTATAGAAAAGCAACATATCCAACCCTTCCAGCTTCTCTCAGACAGAATTTAAGTACTTAAAATGAGACATATAGCAACAAAATTATTAATAAGGAAAACAACAAAGGATTACAGCCTTTTAGATCTATATTATTTTGCTTTCAAAAGGCCAAAGTCTTTTTTTTAATCTTTTGGGGTTCAGCAGTTTTAAAAGTCACGGGAAAGGGGATTTGTATCTGGAATTGTCCAGTATGAAATCACACCCACTTACATGCATTCATGACTAGATCTCCTCTTATTTCTGGTTTCCAGTCATCCCAACTTGTCTCAAAGCCATCAGCAAAGCGGATACAGAAGTTTTTAAAATGACCTTTGCTAACTAAAGACTCTGAGGAGCAGGCAGTGATTAACGTGCTTTCAATAGTCAGGACTAAAGCAGAGCCAGTGTCAAGATCTGCACTGTGGTTAGACTGGAAAATAAAATCACAGAGAGAATTTACTGGTCATTGCAGTGTCAAAGTGATATTGTACATGCATTAAATGCTGTTTATCATTCCCCATTAGAAAACTGATCC
Organism: Burhinus oedicnemus; assembly: GCA_008921705.1. Classification (NCBI taxonomy): domain Eukaryota; kingdom Metazoa; phylum Chordata; class Aves; order Charadriiformes; family Burhinidae; genus Burhinus; species Burhinus oedicnemus. Next base: position 1,932,498 of record VFFE01007182.1, read on the forward strand.
CCTGCTCGTTTCTCCTTGTATTTTTCCTTCTCTGCAGAAAGTTTCAAAAGCATCACATCTGTCCATACAATGTCTTGCACTGCTGTTTTCTAAATGCAACACCTACATTGTAAATACATTAGTGCACTGGGGGTCAAGCTCACCTGGAAAAGGAAAGAAAATCCATGTTTGATCAAGGACTAGACAATACAGGACTACGAACCATATGGCCTTATGACCACAGAACACAAGCCGAGGACCTGATTTTTTTTTTTTCCTCCAAGAAGGGTTGCACGTGAGTTGACTGAACAACGACGAAAAGTAGCTTTATTTTTTACGTGATTTTTTTTGTGCTTATTTTGATATCTACAATTCTGCAGAGTCTTAAATACACAGATTGACTGATTATTTTCCAGACCTTTGTATATTAAGGGCTATAATTTTGTTCACCTGCAAAAAAGCCCACATATTCCCTTTTATAAAGCTAGACATCTTTTAATCCAGCATACGTGCTGTAAAAATGCTATTCTATATACAGCTTAAGACTTAGTAAGTCAAAATGTATTTTTCATAATTTACTACCATTTGTAACACACAAGAGCATAAAATGCCATGTGCTTTGTCTGTAGCTGCCTCATAGAAGATTCACAATCAAAATGTTATGTCATTATGACTTCTAGGTTACTGGCCTCATTACTCGTTTACAATTTTAAGTAATATGACTATTTCCTTCTACATCATTAAAATGATTCGTTTCTGTTCCAGAATTATTCCCCATTAAGAATATTCCCAGTTCAACACAGGAACACTCTCTGAATCCAAGGTTTTCTCTCAGAGCCATCTAACATCACCTATGCTAATAATGCTCCACTGCTGCCTGTGGTCAACAGGATGACCATGAGCCAGCAACGTGCCCATGTGGCCCACAAAGCCAATGGCATCCTGGGGTGCATCAAGAGGTGTGTGGCAAACAGGTCGTGGGAGGTTATCCTCCCCCTCTACTCTGCCCTGGTGAGGCCGCAGCTGGGTTACTGTGTCCAGTTCTGGGCTCCCCAGTTCAAGAAAGACAGGGAACTGCTGGAGAGGGTACAGCAGAGGGCTACAAAGATGATTAGGGGGCTGGAACATCTTTCTTATGAGGAAAGGCTGAGGAACTTGGGTCTTTTTAGTCTGGAGAAGAGAAGACTGAGGGGGGGGATCTCATCAATGCTTATAAATACTTAAAGGGAGGGTGCCGCGAGGATGAGACCAGTCTTTTTTCAGTGGTGCCCAGTGATAGGACAAGAGGTAATGGGCACAAACTCGAACATAGGAAGTTCCATCTCAACATGAGGAGGAATTTCTTTCCTTTGAGGGTGGCAGAGCACTGGAACAGGCTGCCCAGAGAGGTGGTGGAGTCTCCGACTCTGGAGACCTTCAAAACCCGCCTGGACGCCATCCTGTGCAACCTGCTCTAGGTGACCCTGCTCTGGCAGGAGGGTCGGACTAGATTATCTCCAGAGGTCCCTTCCAACCTCTGTGATTCTGTGTATTTTTAAAACTGCTGTCAACTGGCAATGTAATATTTTCAGTTTTATATTTATGAGGTGCAGATCACACCTTCACATTTCAACAAACTACCAACAGTCACATTGCTTCAGACATTTTGATTACCTGAGGTGTGTTTGTGATGGGCAGGCAAATTCCTAAGTCATTGACAGTCAGCTGAAGAAAGAGGGTCCCAAAAGCCTGCGCAGAAGTTTGTTGGATTCCAGGCAGCATATCTACTACTTCTTTTGTGGCCATATGAATATCTTTATGTAAAGCCATTCTCTGTTCATTCCAGTTGTCATACGCAGCCTTGTAGTTCAGCCAAAATAGCACAGCTTTATGAAGAAACCAGAAATGCTTAATTGAAATCAACACATACCAAAAAAAAAAAAAAAAAAAAAAAAAAAAAAAAAAAAAAAAAA